>OX421865.1:477500-1042500 GCA_949127965.1 Pandemis corylana | reverse complement strand
CCTATTGCTTATACTAAAAGCTTAGTAAAAAGAATTTGCTAGTCTTTAATTTTAACGAGAGATATATACATATATCACGTCTTTAGCCCTTACGGGGTAGACAGAGCCTAACGAGAGACTGCATTTATATTTCCGCATACAAGTTGTAGCGTCCACTTACAATTATTATAACTAGCTGTATATATGAATGGCGAAAGAAAATATATTATTTATGCTTTGCTTTAAAAAATTGTCAGATGCACTTACTAGGAAACCCTTGATTTTGCACAGCAGCCTGTAGGCTTATTGTCTAACTCGCTCGCAATCGCCATCGTGCTCATTTTGACAGTTCTTGTACGAATGTGACAGCTAGCTGATTCCGATGCCAATTGTCAGCCCTTACATGAACTGTCAAAATGAACACGATGGCGATTGCGAGCGAGTTAGAGAGTTAGACAATAAGCCTACAGGGATTGCTCGATCGTCCACGTACTAATAGTAAAACCAACAAAAAAAAATGTAGTTGAATGACACAAAGTTGGAAACAAAGGGTATCAACTTATATATATATATATATATATATATATATATATATTTTATATGAATAGGAAGGCAAACGAGCAAGTAGGTCACGTGATGGTAAGTGATCACCACTGCCCATAGACACCCGCAACCCCGGAGGGATTGCAGATGCGTTGCCAACCTAGAGGACTAAGATGAAATGCCTCTTGTGCCCGTAATTTCCCCGGCTGTCTTACTCTCCACACCGGAACACAGCAGTGCAAGCACTGCTACTTAGCGGCAGGATTAGCGAGTAAGATGGTGGTAGCGATCCGGACGGACCTTGCACAAGGCCCTACCACCCGCGTTTATATTTTACGAGATGTACAACGTCCAGAAAATTCCGAACCGATGGTGACTCTAGCGGGGACGCGCGGCCGGACAGAAATTTCAAACATATTATTACTTAATTAAATACTTCCATGCAGGTTGTTGAACTGTATGTCTGACATTGTATGCATGATGTTAAACTGGTTAGCTAATTAACGTGATATAGCTTACAAATTGGTGCAATAAATTCGCGGAACATACTATGAGAGCGAGTCCATCGAGATAACGATCAGCAAATGCTTGTTGCGTTTTAATTCTTAGAAATACCTTAATTTAAGTAACTAAGCTAACAGCTTACGTTCCTTATTCTGTCATTCAGTGATACACCTTCCATACTTCTTAACGCTCTCATTTCTACTGCATTTATTCTACTTTCATGCTTCTTTTGCCATACCCAAGTTTCGCTACCGTACATTAATGTTGGCACAAGCACCCCTCTGTGGACAAACAGACGCGCCTTCTTCGACAAGTTCTCACTGCTTTTGACAAAAATGGATACAATAATAAACAAAATTAACATATTTTAACTTATTTTAGTACACCGTACCATGCTATGACCGTAACCGATACCCAGTACACCTTGCTTTGTCGCATTAGTACGATTAGACAAAGCAAGGTATACTAGTGACGGCTAAATCTAACGCTAGCGTTGATGCATAGAAACATATACAGTATGTTTAGTACAAGACTGAACATATAAAAGTTCAAGAAGGTTTAAGAAAAAACTTCTTATGAGCTGGCGGTTGCATCTTTCGTTTTTACTTTCAATAAAGTATTTTTCTATAATCTTGCATTCGTATTCAACATGCAAAGTGGTCCTTCGAGTTTATAATTAAGCAGTGATTAAATTCAGTGCTTCGTTGAGACACCGCGGTGTCTAGTCACTTCTTGTTCGACGGTCAGTTGACGGTGACTTGCAATATCGAGTCGCCCGCCGCAACCTCACCCATTTCATAGTTTGGGTGATCATCACCGATTGAGCTGCTGCTTTCAAGTGGCAAGAATTTTCAAAACCGTTTCATCATAGAAAAAAAGAAAGAAGACATTTATTTCTTTTTGCAAGACACACAAATATAAGAGATAAAGAAGAAAAAAAACACAGACATGAAAAATAGAATCATCAGCGTTGTGTGTGTCTTCGCAAAAGTGAAACGGTCGCTGGCTCAGCATTACGCTGAGGTGTTAGACACCTGCAGCACTGATTTTCAGCCAGAACCGTCCGTGATTCACGAAACGATACACAGATAAAATATACTACATAATCCATAAACTTTTACGTAAACAAAGCAATAAATAGATAGAACCCGACTTATGTGTAACTTAAAAAAAAACATAAATTAATTAAATAATTTAGAATAAACAAAAAATAAAAAGGTGGGAAAACTAAATTGTTCAAAAGCAACAGGCTGGCATATCAAAGTGCAAAGTGCTGGAGGACTATTGTGAGGATTTTTGGAGCGTCAATAAGTGATCCTTCATCATCATAGTTTTCATTTTTATGTCAACTGTTTTCAAAAAAGCTTATCCAATCACCTGATTATTTTGAGACACACTGTACGTTTCCGAACAGTCCTTTGTCACGTGGGGTGAAACCAGCTCCGATTCGCGAAGTCTGAATGAAGCGTGCAGGCACAGGTCGGTGACCCCGCGCAATTCGTCAGAACAGCGGCCTCTTTGAGTTTCAGCATGGCTAAAACACAATCCCTACTATAAAATAACTCTGTCTGTTTGTGACCTTTTCACATTCAAACCGCTGGACCGATTTGGTTGGAATTTGTTTTACAGATAGTTTCAGTTTTAGTCAGGGGAAGTTTTTAACCCGGAAATTTTCATAGTTCCCGCGGGATTGCGATAAGCGAATTCTGCGCAGAGTCGCGGGTGACCGCTAGTAAACAATACTCCGGAGTCGCGTTTCAGTTTTCTCCGAGGCATCCTCAGGGGTTGCAAAGCGTCAGCAACCAGTGTGTTCGATACATTTTTGATCGTATTTTAAGCCAGTTAAACTACGAAGATAATAATTTGCCAATTCTAGTCATTATCCAGTTTTGTCGTTGATCATCACAGAGTAAACAACTAATAGAGTAGATGCTAAAATTCGTTTGAAAAATAATCCGACAAATCTGTGCGGCACTACAAGTTGACCAAGCAGATTGCATTTGTATTCGGGTAATTCCGAAAATCAATATAATCAGACATATTCCGTTGCAATAAGAGATAAATGGGACTCTTATTATAACATACCGCCACGCCTCTTTCCCACAGGGGTAAGCAGAGACTACTTTGTTCCACTTGCTACGAATCTGACATACTTCTTTCGCTTCATCCACTCATCAATCTCTTCATACATGCTCGTCGGTTTCGGTTACTCCTGACCTGACCTTTTTCCAAAACGTCTCCTATTTGGTCTCGGAACGTTCATCTAGGCCAGGGGATCCCAACCAACATCTAAAGACCTTTATGCCACAAACAATGAGATCGGTGACACATATAGGTATTTGAGATGATGGCCGCATCGATATTAATGCTCTCGATTGTACGGATATTTCGCTTTTCTTACGTAAATAGTAAGTAAGTAAGTAAGTAAATGCTTTAGTGTACAAATATATAGAAGCAGAGACAAATCACAAAAAATACCTTAAATATATGCACAAAGGCGAACTAGTACAAAACCATACAGACAACTAAAAACTATAAAGCAAAACTATAAAACTATACATATACATAGTAGTCATCGACTATTAAAATTGTTTGCTATACCGAGGGTCTGACACTTAATAAGATATCAGGAACTTAACAGACCTAAGTCACTCATTCATTGCAGAATCAGACGGTGTATGTAATGTTAGTTAACGCTGTTGGTTAATTCCTCCGTGCTATACATCAGCCGCCCACTCGCGAAACCTTATCTCGGCATCTCCTAATGCCACAACCGAGAACCGAACCTGTTTCTTATGCGTGCTACGACCAGATCTCAAGGTCTTAGATACAGGAAATGTTTCTAAGAATTTCGTGAAGCTAAACAAGCATGCAGCAAGGATGGATGAAAGTAAGTAAGTAAGTAAGTAAATGCTTTATTGTACAAATATAAAGAAACAGATACAATTCACAAAAAAATTAAGATAACATTAATATATGCACAAAGGCGAATGATATTGTGGACTTGTGCTTCCTATTTCAATAATTTATATTGTTTAATTTGTATGTCATATTATACGTGAACTATATCTCATTTTGACATCTATTGTATACCATATTTAATTGCAAATAAAGATTACTTACTTACTTACTTACCTACTCAAAGGTTAACTGGTAGAGATCCCTTATAAGGATAAGTTCGAATTTGTGCATATAATGTGTTATTTTTATTTTTTTGCGAATTGTATCTATTTCTTTATATTTGTACAATAAAGTATTTACTTACTTGTATATTTTAAAGTGTCAATTTCCAACAAACGACTAGAGCTTATAAAATCAATGTCCACCCGAAGCCTTTTACTGTTTACCTAATACGGTAACTTAAACTTTACCCGATCATGTTCATCTATCTATACATATAAAATTCAAAGTCCTGACTGACTGACTGACTGACTTAACTATATATCAACGCACAGCCCAAACCACTGGACTTAGAGACTTGAAATTTTGCACATAGATACCTTATACAATGTAGGCATCCACTAAGGAAGGATTTTTGGAAATTCCCACGGGATAAGGAAAAAACGGGAATTATATATTCGACTCCGAGTGACGCTATCTCAGTAACTATAATAACTAGACTCTTCAAATTTGATACAAAAGTAGGTGATTACAAAACGAAGAAACTGATTTCAGGATTTTTGGAAATTCCCACGGGATAAGGAAAAAAACGGGATTTATATATTCAGTTAAACGAAATCCTATGAACTATAATTACTAGACTGTTCAAATTTGGCATAGAAGTAGGTGATTATAATAGTAAAATAATGTTTAAATGATTTTTGGAAATTCCCTTGGGATAAGGAAAAAAACGGGATTTATATATTCAGCTCTACAGGATCGATTTTTTCGTTTTACTGGTCGTATGAAACTGAAATTTGGTCTTCAAGTTCCCTTGGGGAGTGTAGGGGAGCACTAAAAAAAGGATTTCCCGAAATTCCCACGGGAACGGGAAAAACGAGACTTTTCGTTTTACTGGTTGCAGAAAGCTGAAATTCGGCATGTAGGTTGCTTCGGGAGTGCAGAGGAGCATTAAGAGAGTACTTTCCAAAATTCCCACGGGAACGGGAAAAATATTTGTTTACAAAGAAATACTGCGGTAGGCATAATATGGCTAGAATCTTGAAATTTGGCACACATATACCTTGAGTATCCTAGAGGTGCACTAAGTAGGTATTTTTCAAAATTCCCACGGGTTAGGGAAATACGGGATTTTTCGTTTTACTGGTCGTAGAAAGATGAAATTTAGCATTTAGCTTCCTTAGGGAGTGTAAGGGAGCATTAACAAAGGATTTCCTAACATTTTTACGGGAACGGAAAAAACCGGGATTTTACGTTTTACCTACTGGACATAAAAAGTTGAAATTTGTCACGTAGGTTTATTCGGGAGTGTAGGGGAACACTAAAACGGGAAAAAACGGGATTTTACGTTACCAGACGAAACAGCGGAAGAAAGAGACTTAACATTTATAACGTGTGTTTCTTTAAAGGCTTTAAGTGTACTCCGAAAGCACTCCCCAAAATTTTCACGGGAACGGGAAAAAACTTATTTTTTCGTTTTACATCTTAGCGCGTATGAAGTCGCTATATTTGGGGTAGGTATATTTTAGGACAGCTCTATAGGTTAGGTTAGGTTTGTTTTATAAAAATCCTGCAATATTTACAGTTTCAGAAAAAAATTAAGGCAGTGGGGCAATGCGGGGGCTTGCTTGCATGCTTGCTTGAGTCCTTGCTTTGCATGCTTACTTGCATGCATGCTTGCTTGCATGCTTGCTTGCCTGCTTGCATGCCTGCTTGCATGCCTGCTTGCATGCCTGCTTGCATGCCTGCTTGCATGCCTGCTTGCATGCCTACTTGCATGCCTGCTTGCATGTCTGCTTGCATACTTACATGCTTGCAGGTTTGGGTGCTCGCTTGCTCATGATTCACGCGTGCGAAGCCGCGGGCAAAAGCTAGTATATCGTATACAGGGTGACTTCAATAAAAAAATAAAACTTTTTATTGCCATCATACGTAAGTACAATTAGATACAATTACAAGAAGACTACGACTACTACTAAGCACTACCCGCCCGCACCTCCCTCGGTCCCCTTTGTCGTCCTACCTCGCGCGTCTGCACCGCGCGGCCGAGGACTCATTTAGGCGATCTGTCTATAATTAAACCTACTTCATTCTAGTGGCTGGAAACTGGAGATAATGATAAATATCATTGACAATGACAATCTGTTACACGTCATATCACAAAGGGCCGAGTAAGGTTACCAGATGATGGTGATAAATGATTGATCAGCTATCGAGCATCTATTTTTAATGTCTGTGTTTTTTTTCTTGTTTTTTTTTGCTATAAAATTGTGTATATTCTCTTATACTTGTGTGTCTTGCAAAAAGGAATAAAGGTCTTCTTTCTTTCTTTCTTTATATTCTTATTTTGAATTTCTAAATGTCAGTGAAAATTAGAACACATAGAAAAATCCGAAAAGTAAAGCTATGGCCGGGAATCGAACCCGGATCCTCGTCATTCCGTGACGCGTGCTATACCCCTACACCACCCATAGCAGGTGGGTAGTCTCCGAATTTTTCTACCTGTTACTAACTGTCACGTGACCTTTTTGTTACTATGCGATTTTTTGTCGCTAAGCGTCATCTGTTTGAATGATGTGTCTGTACGACAGACACAATTACATTAATTCATTACCTATTATTAATTCTTATTTTGTTTTAATTAATTGAGGGGCCGACTAATTGCGACTACCACTAGTGCTCCGTGTTCTTGGGCAGCTTTATTGGAAAACGTAGTTTCTGTTCACGATTTAGAAGTCATCCTGTATATCATTCGCCTGCAATACATTCTGAACCCTAGTCTGTTCGGATAGGGTGTGAAACGCAGCGTGTGCGCACGCGCCGACACACACGGCTTCGAGTGTTACGTTACAGCGAGGTATTGTTGCCGCATGATAGTGTTTCGATAGAATCGATATCGATAGTTATCAAGTTATCGATATTTTTGGTAAACTAAAATACTATTCTTCCATGCTGGTCTGAGAGTAAAGAAAAAACAGAATGTACCAGTTGCTTCTCTTCCCGCGCAGATGGTAGAAGGCCATCGAGGGATTGGGCGAAAATCTTAGGAATCATGTTATATAGGCGATATGCCGCTAGCAACTTTTTTTGATTTCCCTTTCCACCTATACGCCCACAACCATGCTAAGCATGGCCTTAAGGTTTTGTTACTGTACTAATGGGGCTTAAGTAAGTATTTGTAATTAATTTTAACTTAATACCTTAAATCATTGAGAAAAAGGGGATTGCCAGACGGACGGACCGACAATAAAGTGTATAAGGGTTCCTTTCTTCATTTTGAGGTGCGGGACCTTCATTATCCAATTTTATCCAAAGTCCGTATCAATTACTAACAAGAGCCTCGCCATGTAAGGCTCCAACCCTTTAAAGGACAGCCACGACTGTCACGACCAGATACTGTTACCGATTAACTGTTAAACGATATTTATTTACCGATTACGATCGGTAAAGTACCGATTTATGGCGCTGGATGTTAATAAAACAGGTGGCGCGGACGTTGCTAACAATTTTCTTAATTTATACACATACATACATACAGTCACGCCTCTTTCCCACAGGGGTAGGCAGAGACTACTTTGTTCCACTTGCTACGATCCTGACTTCTTTCGCTTCATCCACTCATCAATCTCTTCATACATGCTCGTCGGTTTCGGGTACTCCTGACCTGACCTTTTTCCGAAACGTCTCCTATTTGGTCTTGGAACGTCCGTCTAAGCCTTCCCCTCCCAACGCAACCAAAACTAAATCGTATTCGTTATTGTAATCGTAATTTACTGTTGCTATAATTTACTCTTTGAAGCCAGTTTCTCAATTCTTAAGATTTAGATTAATAAGATTTTTACACAGACGAAGTCGCAGGCAGGAGCTAATACTACTAGTGACGTAACTATAGGGTGGCAGGGGTGGCCAAATGCCAGGGGCCCCTAGCTCTACTGGGCCCCGAACTGGCTTGGTTTAGAGCACAGAAGGGACGCTGATGCAGTTCTTTATATTGAGGAAGGAGCCCCATCTGACGAATTTGCCGCGGGCCCCAGACGTTGTAGTTACGCCACTGAGTACATCCATGCATAAAGCACGTCTTTATCCATTACGATGTAGAGTCTACATTAGATAAAGACTAAGGGAACAGGACCTAAAAGCCACGTTTAGCATATTAGGCGTTTAGGTGGAAGGGATCCAAAGTAATGATATGATGGGTTGCTAGCCGCCTTGCCGGCCATTCCCTCGATGGGATTTAGTATCTAATAGAGCAAGAGTCCGCGATGGCCAGACCTTCGTTATTTTATAAAAGCTGAAAGTTTCTCTGTGTGCTCTCGATGTGTCTGGCAAGATGTAAAAACCATTTAAACTGTCTGGCTCTTGAGGTAACATATTTTTATAAGTCCCTAAGTAACATATATAAAATTCAGCTTTTATACTATAACGAAAGTATAATTAAAATTTATTAAAGTTTAGAGGTGTCTTGGCAGGGGGTAGCAACTGTAAGAAGTGTCCGGCAATGGATAACGCGATTTCTAAAGATATTCTAGAGAAAATATAAAAAAATTGAACTTTATACTTTAACGAATTTAAGGCACTATTTTATACACCTTTATTACCTGTTACCTGCCCAAGTAACCACAATCGGAACTCTATATTCTGACAATATTTTCACATTTTGTGATTTTATATTTATTATTTGACATTTTAAATTGATTTTAAAATAGGTTTTATTTTAATTATTATTATTTTCTCATTTTTATGTACCCATGACGATCCTTTTGTGAATCTACATTGACATATTAAGCTTTATTTTTGTTTGTTGCAATTTTGTTTTAATTTGATTTCAGTTATTATTATTATTATTATTATTATTACTATTTTATTTCAATTGACGATCTCTTTGCGAATTACTTATGTTTGACATTTAGTTGTACTTTTAAAAGGGTGATAAATAAATCTAATCTAATCTAATCTAATCTATTAGTCGCGGGTTGTTCTTACCTGTGTTGGAGACATACACAGAGAAACTTTCAGCTTTTATAAAATAACGAAGGTCTGGCCATCGCGGGCTCTTGGTCCATAATGAATTCCATTATTATGTAGGAATCAGACAACGGTATCTTGTGTAAAAGAAACGCATGACCTTTGACATAGGAACAATAAACGTAACGGAAAGCAACTTAGTAATCAATATCGCGTGACGTCTCGTATTGTCGCGTCTGTGGCACGGTTGGCTGACATAGATAGGCAGCCATCTTGTTAAAGAAAAGTTTGGTATTACCGTAAAACGGGGTGAAAAGGGATTGCGGGGAGAGAAGGGATGATAAAAAAAAATCTTTTATTTCAGCAAGTTTAACAGTTGTTTGGTGCCTCTTTTTAAGTTTGTGAAAAAACCTGTGTTTAGAGACACCGCTCTTCCTTGGATGGTATCTGCAGTACCAAGTAAAGAAGAAGGAAGAAAGAAAGAGAGAGGACATTTATTTCTTTTTTGCAAGACACACAAATATAAGAGATTTTATAGAAAATAAACAGGAAAAATCCGTTTAGACGTACGAGTATTATATCTCCTTTTTTCTTGTAAGTTATCGTCATTTTTTCATTTGGTCCTATCTCTTCTGACCCCACTACGGGGTGAGCTGGGATTGGCCTATATCATTATTAAAATAAAATTCACACCGCCAGAACATTTTTTATCTATAAAAATCAACATGCCACTCATGAAAATATTTTTTCACGTGACAACTAGTAACAGATAGAAAAATTCGAAGGCTTACCCACCTGCTATGGGTGGTGTATGGTATGGTGGGAATGGCGAGGATCCGGGTTCGATTCCCGGCCATAGCTTTACTTTTCGGCTTTTTATGTGTTCTAATTTTCAGTATCGTTTAGAAATTTAAAATATTTTTATCGAGGTTTGAACTTCAATTTGACACATGGATATCTCTTTCTAATCGCTGACTAATTAGAAGTTTTACTCTTACATTTTCCGTATTTTTTGATCGATACTACTTTCAATTTCACTTTCAGTCTTTTACGAAATTTTCATATTTTAAAAAGAAATCTGTTTTTTATGCATATTCCTTATTAATACCAATAAATGTATTTTAGTTCTCTTTCTTTTTGGACCCTCAATTTTTCATGGAGCGGCTGGTGCCCCGCTGCGGCCTGCCGTTATACTCCGAAATTCGATTTCCAAAGTTATTTTCTTGCCGTTCCGCTCACACTAATAGTGATTAATTTAAGAGTGAGAGAGACGGTATGATACGAATTTCAAAAATCATATTTCAGAGTAGCCCTCCTGCGTCGGCGCAACAGGCGTCAGACGTCAAGGGTGAGCTGTAGCTAATTATTTCGCTGTACAAGTGACAGTTGCATCGGGAACGCGGTAGGAGGCGAATTAAGCTAAGCTTGTATTTAATTTGAGTGCAATTTTGCATATTGCTATTTAAAGAAAATCATTCGTTGCCGGATTCAGCGTCTTTCGATATTTCGATATTTTGCACTTTTGTGAGAAGGGTTTACGGTTAGATATATTGGAGCAGTTGGAGATAATTAGGTACAATAATAGCGGTCCGATAATTAATGATCAGGTGAACTTGGGTTCATCGCCTTTATTGCGTGTTCATTTTGACGAATAAAAAATATTTTTGTAAAATACAGAACCCTATTTGTTTTTACTGTAGTCGGAAAAATTATTGAAGGTAGTTGTTAGTGTATATTAAAAATCATAAATAATAGGGTAGTTTGGGAAAAAATATGAATGAAGGTACATTATGCTTATAAATACGGTTTCAGATCAGTACGACGTTGGTTTGCATGTGTAACAGTTGTGTTCATTAAACTTTGATAATGATCCCGTAGAGGGATCGAAACGCGTCAGTGTTTGTGTGGTGTAAGGGATAATTAAGTTTGTGGGATTTATATGTGTTTTATTGGCAGCAGTGGAGGGAGGGTTTGCATGAAAAACATATATATTTCACACAGGCTTGGTTATCTTGCACGTGAGTAGCGGAGTAGCAAGGTAAAAATTTTTTGTTCATTGAAATGGACCTCCGCAAAGTAACGCCTGATTCAATAAAATGTAATTGTGTAATTTATATTTCTGTATTTGTGTCGTACAGACACATTCAAACAGATGACGCTTGGCGACAAAAAATCGCATAGTAACAAGGTCACGTGACAGCTAGTAACGGATAGAAAAATTCGAAGCCTTACCCACCTGCTATGGGTGGTGTAGGGGTATAGCACGCGTCACAGAATGACGAAGATCCGGCTTCGATTCCCGGCCATAGCTTTACTTTTCGAATTTTTCTGTGTCGTTTAGAAATTTAACATGACTTGAACATAATTTTCAAGATCAATAGACTGGAACGCATCTTAGAGCTAAAAGCCGTTTTAGCTAAAACCCATCTCCGTTAAATGGCGCTTTGGAGCCATTACAGACGTTTACCGTTGACAATCTGGGAGTAAATAAAGGGTATTAGCTTGTACTGTTACTATGTTGAAAATGCTAGCGGCACCAGTATACATATTTCTGGACCGGTACAATCTCTCTGAGTAGGTATGCATTGGAATTTGTTAATATCTTTTGTCATATTGTAACTTGGAACGAATAACAGTTGCCTTGCTGAGCTACCACGTGCAAGGCATACACATATTCAAAATTCAAAACTTTTGCGCATTCGGAAAGACCATCATTGCCAAGAATGCGGCGCAAGAAACGTGGCAGAAAGTAATTTATATTATTAAACACGTATAATTTATTTCACAATGCTAAAAGTAGCCCTAAGGTCTCAAGTTACCTTAGGCTCAGTCTAGCCTATTTTGTAAGGGAAGACGGGCCCAGCGTACGGGCCCTCCCCTTCTTGGCGCGGTCCTGGCGGAAGCCGGGGGCAACTGGGGGGCGTTTGTGGTGAAACCCTAGTGGCATCCCACTGTGTCCCCATTAGTTTGGGTCTATCCCTTCGGGGGGGAATCCCACATGACCCTAGGAATTTCCGTGCCTAGGGCATCCATAAAGATTTTGTTAAACCTTTTTAATGAATACGGTATATCTTAGATCATCCTGGCTATAAGCGAATACATTCAAAATTATATTATTGTTTCTCTGTCTCATTGACTTTGTCACTCTGTAAATAAAAACCCACTGAGTACATACTAAGCTCCTGCTTTTACTGCTAATAATTTCTATAAACGAAATAATAGGTTATGGCCCAGTAATTAAAATACGTGCTATGGAGACAAACGGAAATCCGTCACCATCGGCGACCTCAACGGCACCGGCACAGAACTTTTTTCAGAGCATTGAAAAATTAGAAGGAACAAAGAATTTTTCCTCGTGGAGCTTCGCAATGAAGAATGTGCTCATTGTATGCGATCTTTGGGACTGCGTGAGTAATCCTACACAATATAAATTAGTGTTAGGAGATGAAAACTTCAAGCGTCTAGATGCCAAAGCTATGGCAAAAATCTGCCTTGCTCTGACTCCTCGGGTATATCCTACCGTGATGAGCGCCACGACGGCAGAAGAAACGTGGAAGAAGCTACAAGCTGCATACGCAGACAGCGGCTTACTGCGGCGACTTAATCTTTTACGCAGATTATTTAACTACAAACTGTCCTCGTTTAAGACGATGGAAGCTTACGTGAGCGAGATACGAGCCACACAGCAACAGCTCATTGAAGCGAACGAACCAGTAGATGACGAATTTATAGGACTCATAATGCTGACAGGACTGACCGACAAGTTTAATCCCATGGTCATGGCTATCGAAAATTCGGGAACAAAACTAACTTCGGACTCCGTAGCTACAATCCTACTGAAAGAAGACCTACGCCATTCGCCATCAAAAGAACCAGGTGCTGCGTTGATCGTGAATTCTACGAAGAACTCAAGCCCTCGCCCACCAGTTTGTACATACTGCAAGAAGAAAGGACACGTCGTGTCTGAATGCCGCAAGAGGAAGTTTAAGAAGATTGCTGTGACCAACATAATTTCTAATATTAATGATGTTACACTTTTATCATCTTTTACTACACCTCCATTTCAGCTTCCCTCATCCACCACATTCTGGTATCTAGATTCTGGCGCCACTGCTCACATGTGTAACGACATACGCCTGTTCAGCGACCTTACACACAGCTCAAGCTATGTCACTGCAGCCAACAATGAAAAAATGGTATGCAAAGGTACGGGTACAATTCAATTAAATGTAAATGACTATGTTCATTCCATTTCTAACGTTCTCTTTGTACCTAAACTAGCTGCTAATTTACTATCGGTAAGTAGCCTAGTCCAAAAAGGCTTTGTTGTTGTATTTTCACCTAAAGGCGCTACTATTCTTCTGAGACAACAATGCAAAGTTTCTGGTACAACAGTTGCTACCGCGTCGAACAAAGATGGCATGTATAAACTTGACGTATCCGAAACTCAAGCTCAGCTGATTACTGACAGGAAGCTATCAGCGATGTTGTGGCATAGACGTCTTGGCCATGTAAATGTCAAAAGCCTAAACGTCTTAAAAAATAAAAAAGTAGGCATAGACTACACAGGAAGTCTAAACGAAACCTGCATCCCTTGTTTACAAGGCAAACTTTCAAAAAGACCTTTTCCGAAATCTATTAGTAAGACGAGTTGCGTATTGCAACTTATTCATTCGGACCTTTGCGGTCCCATGAGTACGCACTCGTGGGGCGGAGCCCTGTACTTACTTACTTTTACTGACGACTTCAGTCGAAAAACTTTTGGATACTTTCTAAAAACAAAAGATGAGGCTTTCAGTAAATTTATAGAATTTAAATATTTAGCGGAAAACCAAACGGGTCAGAAAATAAAAGTGTTTCGGTCTGATAACGGCCGGGAATATATTAATCACAGTTTTTCAACTTTTTTTAAGGAAAACGGGATTGTCCATCAAACCACAATACCGTTCACACCTCAACAGAATGGGATCTCAGAACGAGCTAACCGCTCTATTATTGAAAAAGCAAGGACTATGCTTCATGACTCCAAGCTACCAAAAGCTTACTGGGGCGAAGCAGTTAATACGGCTATCTATTTAAAAAATGTAACGCCAACCCAAGCTTTAAATAATAAAATACCTGACGAAGTGTGGTATGGAAAACCGATTGATCTATCGCATCTTCGTGTTTTTGGTTGCGAAGCGCATGCTCTAATTCCTAAGGAAAAGCGCTCCAAGTTAGACTCTAAAACAAAGACTTGTATCTTTGTAGGTTATTCAAGTGAGAGTAAAGGCTACCGCCTTATAGATCCTCGTAACCCGAGAGCGATCATCGTCGCACGCGATGTAGTCTTCATCGAAGACAAAGTGGCAAACCCTGCTCTAGCAGCAGAATCCACAACGCCTGCCGACACTACCCTCACTGACGGCCAAATTCTTGTACAGATAGAGTCACACACTTCACAGCCGCAACCCATTACTGAAAAACCAGTAACTCCATCACCATCAACCTCCACCCCAGATACTCAAACGGAATCAGAACCACCGACACCAGAAGTAACTGTACATATTGATAACCTGCCTGAAATTTCAGAAACGTCACAGGACTCACAGGAGTACTTCACTGCAGACACTGAATCCAGTGAATCAGCACCAACGTCTCCTGAACCAGACAGCGCGATCAATGAAACCAGATATCCACAACGACAGCGACGACCGCCTGAGAGATACAGCCCGTCGATGTTTATGGTGTCAGACTACGAGCCGGAAACATATAAACAAGCCGTAGAAGATGTTCACAGTTCCGAATGGCAAAAAGCTATGAAAAATGAGTATGACTGTTTAATGAAACACGGAACATGGGAATTAGTGGAGAGACCCACAGATAGAAAAATTATCAAAAATAAATGGGTGTATAAAATTAAAAAGAATACTAACGGCGAAGTTGTTAAATTTAAAGCAAGACTTGTAGCAAAAGGCTTCACTCAGGTACATGGTATCGATTACGGAGAGACTTTTTCTCCAGTAGCTCGACTCTCGTCAGTCAGACTACTCCTTGCGTTTGCCGTACAACTTAACGTCCAGCTAGACCACCTCGATGTAGAAACCGCTTTTCTTAATGGCGATTTAGAAGAAGAAATCTTTATGGAACAACCGCCAGGTTTTGAAAACAACAAAAAAGGAAAAGTTTGTTTACTTAAAAAATCGCTTTATGGTCTAAAGCAATCTCCTCGACAGTGGAATATAAAAGTGTGTGAAGCTATGACTAGCTTATCAATGAAGCAAGCAGCAAACGAGCATTGCATTTATTACAGACGAGACGGCAACAACATACTTGTAATTGCGGTGTTCGTGGACGATTTTTTCATCCTTTGTAATAATGAATGCATGAAAGAGACCTTCAAAACCTCACTTAAAAAACTTTTTATTGTGAAAGATCTTGGTACTTTAAAAGACTGCTTAGGCATGCGAGTCATTCAAGACACTGAAAATATTACTCTCGATCAAACCAAGTACATCGAAAGAATTATTGAAAAGTTTGGAATGACAGATGCAATTCCAATCACCACACCAATGGAAGCTGGTGTGAAACTCACTATTCCTGCCAAGGAAGACGAGAGACCTGATCTACCGTACCAACAGCTTATCGGATCTCTAATGTATGTAGCAATCGGAACAAGGCCTGACATTTCACACACAGTGTCATATCTGAGCCAGTTCAACATACATTACGGGGAGGTGCATTGGAAAGCTGCCAAACGGGTACTCAGGTATCTTAAGGCAACTAAGGACCTGAAACTCTGTTTCCAAAAGGGACAAAGTTACCCAGTCGGATATGTAGACGCTGACTACGGCAGCAATGTCGTAGACAGACGATCATACACAGGGTACGCCTTCAAAATGAGTGGTGCGTGCATATCATGGGAGTCGCGCAAGCAGCGCACACCTGCACTCTCTACCACTGAGGCTGAATACATGGCACTTGCAGAAGCCTGCAAGGAAGCTATCTACTTGAGATCACTCATTAATGAAGTATTCGACGTCATTCAGCCCATCACCATTTATTCAGACAATCAAAGTTCCATCAAACTCACTCGAAATGACACTTTTCACAGTCGCACCAAGCACATCGACATAAGACATCATTTCATTAGGGAACTTTCACAGTCAGATTTTAATTTACATTACATTCCGACAAATGAAATGCTAGCTGACATACTCACCAAACCTCTCACAAAAATCAAACATTCCAGATTCACCAATTCATTAGGTCTAATTTCAAAGTGAGTAGCTAGTAAATTCTATGTCAACAAATGTATATACAGGATGTTGTTTTTGTACCGATTTATATTGTACTCGTCCTTATTTGTATATACATGTTGCTATTTTTTTGTATTGATATATTCGTTATACAGGATGCTCTATTACGGGGAGGTGTTAAACCTTTTTAATGAATACGGTATATCTTAGATCATCCTGGCTATAAGCGAATACATTCAAAATTATATTATTGTTTCTCTGTCTCATTGACTTTGTCACTCTGTAAATAAAAACCCACTGAGTACATACTAAGCTCCTGCTTTTACTGCTAATAATTTCTATAAACGAAATAATAGATTTCCTCTCCGTTAAAAAAAAGGCTCAGTCTAGCCTCGCTGGGAACGTGGGCAGCTATCTTTTTCAAGACGGGGGCAACGAGGAGACAACCTCTCTAAAAAATTCAAGTGGCACCAGCGGAGGAGGGCGGGATTTCCCAAACCTGCATTGCACAGGTGCCCCCCCTCCCGAGGTGGTCGTGGGGCGTCGCGGTGACACCGAGTGCTCCCTAACGCCTCACATACGACTGAATTGGGAATCCGTGTGGTTTTTAGTGGGTATGCCTGCCGTCGCGGGAGAGCCCCACATACCCCCAGTAAACCCGTACCGGGCGGAGGCATAATTCGTATTTTCCACACCATAAAAAAAGGCCTCAGTATAGCTCGTAATGGATAATGATATGTGATTTATGTATGATGTATATATTTCACAGAGACTTGGCGGTTTTGCACGTGTGGTTGCGTATTAGCAAGGTATTTCGGTCATTGAAATGGACTTCCGCAAGGTAATGCCTGATTCAATAAATTAATCTTATATAACTTTGGACATAATGATCTAACGTAACATTTGCCCTAAGGTTAAAATGTAATCTTTTTTACTCTAATCACTACATGGTATAAAACAAAATAGCTTTCCGCTGTCTATTTGCCCCTATGTATGCTTAGATCTTTAAAACTACGCAACGGATTTTGATGCGGTTTTTTTTAATAGATAGAGTGAGTCAAGAGGAAGGTTCATATGTATAATTCGACGCAGACGAAGTCGCGGGCAGAAGCTAGTATTGTATATTCTAATCGTAATCACAATAAATTTGAGGGACGCATGGACCGGCCAAAGACAACTCCCCCACGCAATTAACTTTAGCAAATTGACACAAATCAAAATCAGAAGACACCAAATATTTATAACAATAAAACTGGCCCTGCGGCTCTCATTTATTACTCAATCGAAATCCCAAAGCAATAGTTAATATTTTAATGTATCCCAATAAAACCATCATCGAGGTTATTTATGTGGGGAACAATAACCAGTTTTGGAAGTAACGAACCTTCACGGATTTACGGTTGGTAACAAAAGGCGAAACTATAAAATAACCTGATTTATGGATTTGTCGATAACTCATTCTTTGGGTGAAATACGAGCTAATGGCAGAATATATTTGACGTATCTACTTATTAAGCTTGATTCATAAATTGTGCTTAGTCTAATGACAATGGCGAAACATGGACAACGACGCAACGGGATTAGGGTTGCCAGATGATCGGGAATCGTCTGGATTCTCCCGACATTTCATGTGATGTACAGACTCCCGACAAATAACAAAATCTCCCAACAAATATACGTATTTTATCATCATATTCTATCTACCCCGAAGGGAACCAAATTGGTGGACTCGGTAAAAAGCAATGCCAAATACTTGTGGCAAACAAACCGTAAAAAATAATGTAAATTTTATTTTAATCGTTTTTAAAGAGCTGTTTATCTTAAAAATATAGATTAAAAACTTGACTCATAAGTTTTCATTTCTCCAGACAACAACCCCAAAATCCCGACATTTTGAAATGTTATCCAGATATTCCCTGACTATGAAGCTAGAGGTCCTGGGTTCGAATCCCGGTAGGGGCAGACAGTTGTATGATGAATACGAATGTTTGTGCCCGAGTCATGGATGATGTATGTATTTACGAGTAAGTAATGTATTTATCTACATTATATAAGTATGTTTATCTGTTACCTGGTACCCATAGTACAAGCTTTGCTTAGTTTGGGGCTGGGTCAATCGGTGTAATTTGTCCCAAGATATTTATTTATTTATTTATTTATTTATATTTCGATTTTTAGATCTGGCAACCCAAAACGGGATAGAAAACGTCTGGAAACGTTTGAAATGTGGTGCTGGCAGCGGAAGGAGAGAATTAGCAAAGCATCTAGTGTAAGTTTTCGCACATTAAAAAAAACGTCTCGAACGCGTTCACGTAAACGTCTCAATTACTATGAAAAAATTGGCAGCGCCACGAATCGAAACGGCAACAAACTGTTCACATAGTGTTTGACATTTTAACGCAAACGCGTTTTAGACGTATTTTGTGACCGAAAACCTACACTATAAGCATACTGGAGCCAGAAAGTGTCGAACGAAGAAGTGCTTGACCGAGTGAATGAAATGCTGTGCCCGTTGAAGACCATCGAGAACAGAAGATGAAAGATGTTAGGACACCTGATACGACACGACGAATACATGAAGATTCGCCACCCTGTAAACAAGTGGTGGCTACTAGATGTCGCCACAGTACCGTGATCTGTAGTTTCCCGTAGCGGCCACTAGATGTCGCCATAGTACCGCCACTCTATAGTTACACGTGGCAGCCACTGGAGTTTCGTGCGGCCACCAGCTGCCAGTTCAGCCAAGAAATTAGTAGGATGCTCTAGAAAGTAAAACAAAATCTGCAGTAAATTTGGTTAATTCTTTTACTTTTATTGATTTCCAGCCATTAGCTGATTCGGCAAGCCTTTTGTAGCGATTAAACACTTACCTTGCGACCGCGGCAGCAGTTAGCTACGCTTTCGCGCTTTCGGTAAGGCAATTATATCTCCGCACGATTGATAACATCTAGAGAATTGTGGGAATACCGAGATCTTGACATACATACAAGTACAATACAATACAATACTACTTAGGGATCCACGCACCGAACCCCTACGTTATAGGTGTACATTGTCGGCGATGATAGCTTTAGAGTTCTTTGTGATCAGCCTGACTGCATCGATACCTTTGACGATCTGTGCTTCCTGATATGTTTACCTCATTGACAGGGTGACATTTTGACATTGTGACATTTTGCGGGTGGTAGGGCCTTGTGCAAGGTCCGTCCGGATCGCTACCACCATCTTACTCGCTAATCCTGCCGCTAAGTAGCAGTGCTTGCGCTGCTGTGTTCCGGTGCGGAGAGTAAGACAGCCGGGGAAATTACGGGCACAAGAGGCATTTCATCTTAGTCCTCTAGGTTGGCAACGCGTCTGCAATCCCCCCGGGGTTGCGGGTGTCTATGGGCAGTGGTGATCACTTACCATCAGGTGACCCACATGCTCGTTTGCCTTCCTATTCACATAAAAAAAAAAAAAAAAGGGCCGTCTTAAACTAGGTTGGGGCCCTTGGGCACACAAGAATTTGGGGCCCTTTTGGAAAGTAAAATTGAAGAAAAAAGCGTAATGTGGCCGACAAAAATGTTTTGAGAATAAATGTGTGAGAAATTGTCGGTCCTTCGGGGCCCCCTGAGAATGGGGGCCCTGGGCACAGTATATATATAAGCTAAAGCAGTAAGGAACCTACGAACAAATCGGTTGAAACGAAACACGCACACAGGCGCGCGCTTTACACGGCCCCTAAGGGGACCTGAGCCTGAGCGGAGTGGACGAGGTCCGCTTAGGGGCCGTGTAAAGCGCGCGCCTGTGTGTGTGTGTCGTTTCAACCGACTTGTTCGTAGGTTCCTTACTGCTTCAGCTTATATATATATACTGTGCCCTGGGCACGGGCCCCGTGTGCCCTTATGGTGAAGGTATTGCTCATTGAACGTTCTGAATTTATTGAAAAGTCGCTCCTCTTATATTTATGACGAATTGAGTGCTCTGAGATCATTAACCTTATCTAGACTAGACTACTAGTGTAACGATTTTATTGAAGATTGATGTTTCTCCGACATATTTGAGGACCTCGCCTGCTACGATATATCTGATGGCGTCTGTACATACTATTATATTACATATATACATAAATCACGTCTTTATCCCTTACGGGGTAGACAGAGCCCAATGTAAAAAGACCTAAATACCACGTTTAGCATGATTGTGGGCGTATGGATCGAAAGGGGAATCAAAACAGTGATGGGTTGCCACATCGCATATATAACATGATTCCTAAGATATTCGCCCAATCCCTCGATGGGCTCTTACCATGTGCGCGGGAAGAGAAGCAACTGATACATTCTATGTTTTTTCTTTGCTCCCAGACCAGCATGGAAGAAATATATTATATACATACATACATAAGTCACGTCTTTATCCCTTACGGGGTAGACAGAGACTAAGGTAATAAAACCTAAAGACCACGTTTAGCATGATTGTGGGCGTATGGATTGAAAGGGGAATCGAACAGTGATGGGTTGCTAGCCATATATTATATATTTTTATATAAACCAATGGAAAACAATAAAAAGGCGTAGTTATCATAATTTAGTTGGTTTGGGCATGTAGAGCGGATGGATGAAAGTAGACTAACTAAACAGATCTATATGGGGAGTACGAATGGTTGCGTTGGGAGGGGAAGGCCTAGACGGACGTTCCGAGACCAAATAGGAGACGTTTTGGAAAAAGGTCAGGTCAGGAGTACCCGAAACCGACGAGCATGTATGAAGAGATTGATGACTGTGGATGAAGCGAAAGAAATATGTCAGGATCGTAGCAAGTGGAATAAAGTAGTCTCTGCCTACCCCTGTGGGAAAGAGGCGTGACGGTATGTATGTATGTATGTATGTATCATAATTTATGATCTTATGTCCCGTACAACATAATATTTCCACCTTGATATAGTGATATCGTGTTCCCACCGATATGTGGGTGTTCAACACAACATAGTAAACTCAAAAGCCAAACAATAATAATATTGACGTCAACAAGATAAGATTATGCATTTATTTTTGGCTGTGCCGCTTCTAAATATCTTTATGATATAAATATCTGTTTTGTGATATTCTTTAAGATACAGGCACATAATAAAGATGGATCGCTATGATAATATCGACTTAATTAGGAATGTTATAAATGTATTTCTTTTAAAACGATTCTAAAGTATTAAAAAATGAGTTTTCGTTAAGAAAAGAAATTTCGAATTTTTCTGGGTCCGAATTAAAGTAAAGTAAAGTAAAGTGAAGTAAAATTTATTTTCCAAAATAGGTAGAGACGAAATACAATACAATTAAAAAAAAGTTTCCTCAATTTTCCATACAATACAATACAATAACTCTTTATTGAACACCACATATAACAACCAAAACAGAAAAAGGTTTACAGAATATTACAAGGTAACAATAATCGGCCTTATCGCTACAGAGTGATCTTTACCAGGCAACCATAATGGACTACACATACCACACATATTTTTTTGTGTCTGTTATGTGGTATGGTTCATGAAGTATGTCACACCCCCCCCTCCATTTTGTCACTCGGTTTACTATGAATACTGCAATTTTTCTTTTCATGTCTCACAAATTTCCACCCCCCCCCCCTCCTAAAAGTGCGACGTACTTTATGGACCGCTCCTAATTCCTAAATTGAAACCAAAATCGAAACCATTTGAAGCTGAATTTACAGGTATAATAAACATTTGGCAGTGCCCCGTGAATTCCCGTGTCCAATAATGCCATAGGTTTCGGTCGTGACCGCCGATCGTGCGCTACCCACTGCGCCCGCGCATGTACATACTGCTTCACGCTCTCTCATACCACATCCCTGGTGCATTCAGGATAATAGAATCTAGAATCAGTGGTTGTAAACCTTTTGTCATGAGCCCTTGCAGACAGCCGGACAGACAGACAGAAGAACAAAGAAATGATCCTTCAAGGATTTCTTATTTTAATTACACATAGACGGATAACTCACGTATAAAAAGTCGAATGATGCTGGACATGTTTCGGACTATTTCGTAGTCCTTCCTGGAGCGCTCGCCCCGGCGGCAGCGAAACGAACACTGCGCGCCAGAAACATCACTCGACTCGACTTTTTATACCTACGTGAGTTATCCGTTTATATGTAATTATGATTAAGTCTCACGGTAGTTTCATGTTGAAAGTGGCAAATTCCTTATTTTCTTTTAATTATAATTAAAAAACGTGGTCTTTAGGTCTTGTCACCTTAGGCTCTGTCTACCCCGTAAGGGATAAAGACGTGATTTGTATGTATGTATGAAAATCATCATCTCCAGCCTATTTTCGTCCCACTGCCGGGCACAGGCCTCTCACACACACCACACACCATCGAATTGCTTCGCATATGTGTGCAGATTTCCTCACGATGTTTTCCTTCACCGAAAAGCTCATGGTAAATTTCAAATGTAATATCGCACATAAATTCCGATAAATTCAGAAGTGCGAGTCCGGACTCGAACCCACGACTCTACTTGAGGCGCCACAGAATGAAAATAATTGCAGATCTACCCCCTTATTCATAAACTACCCGCTTATTCATAAACGCTCTATAGGCTTCTGCTAACTTAGCAATCGTTTGTCCTTATCTGTGAAAGGTAAATGTCGGGGTGCGAGTCGGGTTACCTCCACGTGTGGTCTAGACCTGCGGTTCGTTTTTGGATCCGTCCGGGGGGAAGAGCAGTGCTTGGTCCCGTGCACCCTGGGCAACGGCTAATGATTTCCTGGCAGTTTCTGAGGGATATTGTTTAACGGTGATTTTGACCATTACCGTACGTTGCCGACATTTTGTCACAAGTTTTTTTAAATTATATTTTTGTTACTTTGATATTGGCGAAGTTGTCGTCGCTATAACGACTTGCGACTTGATACGCCACAAATAAGAAGAAGAAGAAGAAATCTATTTACCTTCTCTGTTAAAGTGGCAGATAAGGACAAACGATTGCTAAGTTAGAAGAGGTCCCTTGTCCCTATGTCCCTATGAATGCTTATATCTTCAAAACTACACAACGGATTTTGATGCGGTTTTTTTTAATAGATAGTGATTCAAGAGGAACGTTTTTATGTATAATTCTACGCAGACGAAGTCGCAGGCAGAAGCTAGTAATGTATATTTTCGTTGAAGTCAAGGCTACAACTTCCTAAATATCAAAGTTGACAATGTTGGTGTACAAACGCCATTAAATATAACCTTTTGCTACTGCTATCTGTATAACGAACAAACTTGTAATCCTCAGACCTTACTGTATTGGAATAAGGTTTATTTACGTAAAGTTCAGTTTGTGGGTGACTGCATAGAAGTGGGGAGACCCGAGGGAAACAGGTGATATCGTACCACAAAGTAATGTCAAGGTCCGCTGGAGTATTCTAGTTTTTTTAATATTGACTACTTCGCGTAATTAGCAATTGAAATGTTTATTGCTACCCCGCGGGAACTACGCAGTTTTCCGGGATAAAAAGTGGCCTATGTTTTAATCTAGGTTACCGGCTATCTCCGTTCCAAATTTGATTCTAATCCGTTCAGTTGTTTCTGCGTGAAGAAGGAACAAACATACACATCGTCACAAACTTTCGCATTTATAATATTAGTAGGATAGGTGATTCAGTTTTTTAACAAAAGAAATGAGGTAAACAATTTTGACATGTCTTTTTATCGAAAAGAACTTTTTTTGAAATCGGTAGGTATAAAATATAAAACCATAACAAAATTAACCCATTACCCATGCTTGTCTGGGAGCAAAGAGAAAGCATAGAATGTACCAGTTGCTTCTCTTCCCGCGCAGATGGTAAATCCCATCGAGGGAATGGGCGAAAATCATACCAATCATGTTATAGGCTATGCGGCTAGCACCCAATTACTATTTTGATTCCACTTTCTATCTAGGCGCCCACAGTCTTGCTAAACGTGGCTTGTAGGTCTTGATACCTTAGGCTCTGTCTACCCCGTAAGGGATAAAGACGTGATTTATGTATGTATGAACTTATTTTTTCATACTAACTTTTTCAAAATTTCTGCGAAAAATTATATTTATAAATTGATTCTGCAAGTTAGTTGTTATTATTGATTGTTACCTACTTATTATTCAGTCACAAGGAACACATTCTTAACGGAATCATGTTAAATAATTAAAAGAAAAACTGAAAAATTACTTAATTTAAGCTTATGTTATTATTTTGACCGGGTTCGATGCCCGGTTATGAATGATTTTTTTTTTTATAAAAATGGAACCCCTTTTTTATGGAATCTAAAATTTAAGCCATGTTTCCTATCGCTTATATTTGTTGACTTCTCCCTTACTGACCGATTTGCATTGATGACCCTGTAATATATTTTTTTAAATTTATACGGAGGCCTCTATTTGCGGGCCCAACTCGCACTTTCCCAGCCTTTATATGAATTATATCACAATTAAACTACAGTCTACAATCTGTGTAATGTTGTGTTTGTAAACATATTTAATAATACTTACGTTAATATATTATTGGAACTTACCTAATAAACAGTTGACATAAAACCTCCACAATCCATCACAATAGCACACAAAACACAATTAAATGTAACTGGCAGTCACAAAAAAGAAACAACTTTAAAAAATGCATCACGTTCGCGTATTTTTAAAAACGTATTCCATTTTCGATTCGTTCGTGAGCGCTCGTGCGTTGCCGGCGACTGCCGAGTGTCTGGAAACCGGAGATCGGCTGTCCCTCTCCGGCACCCGTATTTGTATGGCGAAGAGCGAGACGGAGTTCGAAAGCTTGATCGAAGCCGGCAAAAAGCTTTTGGAACGCTTTCCATGAAGCCTTGCGAATGACATGTTATTACAATATGCTATTGGATTACTGGGAATGCAGTAATGAATCGGATGACCGGTTGGTACTGTCGCAGCTTCAACTCCTGGGAAATACAACAACTATGATCTCCCTAACTATACAATGTGTGTCATTCATAAGAACATAAATTTTAAGCAACGATAGCTTTAAGTGCTGTGAACCGTTATATCAAAAAATATAACAATTGCCTTTTCTAATGGCGAAAATTACAATATTAATTACTTAATATTGTAACATTTTTCGGGCAGCAATTTAATGTAAAAAGTTATTCGACGTTTAGTGTCAGATTTAAATGTCAACGCAATCAAACGACAATTGTTAATAAGTTTGTTAACCGATACTATGATAATTACACAACATGTTTCGGACACAACAGTTGCTTCTCTTCCCGCGCAGATGGTAAAGCCCATCGAGGGAATGGGCGAAAGTCTTAGGAATCATGTTATAGGCGATGCGGCCAGCAACTCATCGCTATTTTGATTTCGCTTTCCACCCATACGCCCTTAATCATGCTAAACGTGGCCTTAAGGTTTTATTACCTTAGGCTCTATCTACCCCGTAAGGGATAAAGACGTGATATATGTATGTATGTATGTGACACAAAAATTATTTGGAAAAAAACTGAAATTAATTATCTACTTACATTTTGTTCCCACCTTCTTTTCTTGAATTCCTGCCCCTCCCCCATTAGTTTGTCGTAAGTAGTTAGGTACGGTGTAGCCTGCATAAACTGGCATGCAGATTTCCCAGCTATACCACTGCATCGCACATCTGCATCGCCATTTCTCGTTAAAGCCATTGTGCGCTTGCGTCGTAATTCAAAATGGCCGGCTCTTATTTCCCGCCATCTCGCGGTGACAGCCATGGAGGTCGGAAGAGTGGAGAGACGATTCAATTGAATTTTTAAAGGTTTGTCGATGACGCTGCCAATATAGAGGTTGAAGAAGACACTACTTGTTTTTAATCAGACGTTGTTCGGTACTGTAAAGACTCCTTCTTTACTCTTTGTCGAATTCAAAATCTTAAATATAAAAATTAAAAATAAAATAGAATTCGAAACAAGAGGAAAGTCAGAGTCTGCTTAGGTCTTCCACTGGAAGCAGATGTATTGATTTAATAAGCTAAAAAGATAAATAAAATACTGAACTTATATTCAAGGAAATGCAGTTTAATTAAAGGAATAAATAGTATGATGTGCCATCTGAGTTACATCATCCCGTCGTAGAGTGAGTGCCTCCTCAGAGCTCTACAGTGCCTTATCTGATTAGAATCTAAAATAGACAACACATACATAAATAATTAGACTGCCTACAAATATAATTTGTTAATTTTTAGCGGGGAGAAGACAATGTTGCTATTAATTATGATTGTGACGTTTAACCTAGAAACTACGTTAACACTAGCTTATCGGGCGTCAATTTACGTAAAAATAGCGGTTTGTTATCTGAGGTGCTTATGACAAGTTTGTCACCAGATAGTTTAGTAAGATAGACTAGTAGGTACAGTAGTTAATGACCCAAGGCTTCATCGATTTCATACCACCAATTTCTACCAATTCCTATCATTCACAACTTATAAAAATACCTACCCGCGTAAAAATACACCCGTGTCGCAGGCCCGCCTTTCTTTTACTTACCTACTCCCGCCTCCATGGTTCTTGATATTTTGACTTCCTGACTTCCTCCCCTCTCTTCCCTGATCCATGCCACTCATGTTAACGTCGACGCATGCGCACTATCGTGTACATCTCTGATTTGCATGCCCAAAAAGAAAGATCCTTTTGGCGGCGAAAAAAACAAACGCAGCGTCATTCGTTATTTCATTTATTAAAAGGTAAGAAGCAGATGTTTTGTTCGTGTTATATTAACGGTTGATCGTTTACAGCGTTATGAAGCTATAAGAGTATGTCCAAGTATTTTTAATAACAAACAATTTATAGTTTTCAACGTTTTCGGCTATCGGTGGCTGATTGGCGCAAGTCCATTGCCACGCGCCGCGGCTCCAACAAAAAAAGAAGAAAAGGCGGCTGTCAATTGTTCTACAAAATTGTTAGTGCACGGCTCCGTTACTCAAACTTATGTTTAAAATATTGTAAAATTAATTGATGTATAGAATATATAGTGTTTGGTGTATATTGCTTTATATAACATCAGGAATGTTCTCCGCTGGTTGATATTTACTTAGCAGCGGCGGTGGCTATTTAAGACTACGGAATCTACGCAGCGTTGGTCGAAGCCGGCTTCCTTAAGGTTTGTGATACTTGAATTGATTGTTAAGCTTAATTACTCAAAAATCAAAATTTAATTTTTGCAAATTGGCCGCCAAGGGCTCTTTTACATGTCTTTTTGAAACTACCATTCGGAAAGACCTTCGTTGCCAAGAAGAATGCGCTGCAAGAAACTTGGCAGAAAGTCATTTTTTCAAAATAAAATACAGCTAAAATACTGCACAAGGAACAACTAAACCACGGCCTTGGTAGCACCCTCTATCTGTATATCAAAGGTTTTATCAACAGATTAAAATTAATCAAAGAATAAGCCTAGTAAAAAGAATATTTGCGACTTCGTATGCGGAGGATTTGTTTATGGCGCTGGAATTATACAACTTTTCGGGATAAAAATATTGTAGGTATGTCCTTCCCAGGGACTCAAACCACAATACTAAATTTAACACGATCTATTGAGTAGTTTACCTACACGTGAAAATGTAACAAACATTCCGCAAAACAACTCAACTCTAGTCCAAAAGCTAACTATGTATGATCCAAATCAGACTAAAATATTTTTGCTTAGGTGCGACTTTTATTAGAACGAGCATGTCCAGTGGTTGACTATTGTTAGGTTCAATTCATGTGCAAGCAGGACCAACATTACCTCAAATAATCGTTATGCCTGCTTGCAACACTTCCTAATTGGGTTTTGGCGGCAAAGCCAATACTTTTGACAGCCGCTGGCTTGGGGGACTCTGTAGGCTTATTACCTAACTCGCTCGCAATCGCCATTGTGTTCATTTTGACAGTTCATGTATGGGCTGACAATTCGCATCGGAATCAGCTACGAGTAGCTGTCACATTCATACAAGAAATGTCTGTACTAAGCCTACAGGATTGGGAACTAATTATAAAAAGGTTGCTTTAGAAATAAGAAACGAATATTAAGATTAAGAGTACTAGATAATGGTATTGTATGGTTGTCCTGGAGAAATATATATCCATGTTAACAAGGTGAGTGTTTATAATAAGTAGGTTCATTAACGGAAGGAAAAATTTGGACAAAACAAAAAAGAATATTGGTGTGGATACTTAGTCGTCTTGAAGTTATAGACCATGGTTATAAATAGCACTGGACTATAAGTTAGGTAGTTAGGACGCAAAATACTCCAATACAATCGATACAACAGGTTATATAGCGACATAATAACATTAGTACCCATGTTTTTAAGCCTTTTATCGCTCATTACGTAGTGATGTGCGATTATAATTCGTCCAAAGGTGTTAAGTGGTATTAATAACGGTTTTCCCCTCGGATTTTTAACATTAACAGTGGTTTTCCCAATCTTTCTATCTTTACGTGTCATACACTATCTATTTTTAATCGATTTACTTACAAGTGATTTGCAGATTAGTTTGTGATTAAAATATTAAGTTCTTAGTGTGACTGTAGCAGCTTAGTACCATCTAATAATACTTTAATGGGCGAATCGTAAATGCACGTTCGAGAAAATTCTAATGAAAAAATTGCACACTTAGATAACAGTAGATTAATGCCAATTGCTGGATAAGTGTTTTTTAAACTTGCATGAAATTTAATATTTTTTTTATTTAAGTTTTATTACTGGATTGATTGCGTGAGGGTTTCTTAAAATTTTACATACATACATACATACATAAATCACGTCTTTATCCCTTACGGGGTAGACAGAACCTAAAGTAACTAGACCTTTAGCATGATTGTGGGCGTATAGGTTGAAAGGGGAATCAAAATAGATGGGTTCCTAGCCGCATCGTCTATATAACATGATTCCTAAGATTTTCGCCTACTTCCTCGATAGGCTTTTACCATCTGCGCGGGAAGAGAAGCAACTGGTACATTCTATGTTTTTTCTTTGCTCCCAGACCAGCATGGAAGACAGCGTGAGGCTTTCTTAAATTTTTAATTAGGTAATAAAATATTATCTTATTCTTTATTCGATTTAAATTATAATGCTATAGTAACATCCATTTTTCTATTTTGACAGCGTGTGCCTACACAATGATCTCCAGCCTATAAACGTCCCACTGCTGGGCACAGGCCTCCTTTGAAAACGAGAGGGCTTGGGCTATAGTTTCCACGCGGGCCCAGTGCAGATTGGAAACTTCACACACCATTGAATTGCTTCGCAGATGTGTGCAGGTTTCCTCATGATGTTTACCTTCACCGAAAATCTGTATGTGAATTTCAAATGTAATTTCGCACCTAAATTCCGAAAAACTCGAACCCACGAACTCTGCTTGAGAGGCCACAGCTCAAACCACTTTTTTATATATATATATTTTTTATATGACTAGGAAGGCAAACGAGCAAGTGGGTCACCTGATGGTAAGTGATCACCACTGCCCATAGACACCCGCAACCCCGGAAGGATTGCAGATGCGTTGCCAACCTAGAGGACTAAGATGCAATGCCTCTTGTGCCCGTAATTTCCCCGGCTGTCTTACTCTCCACACCGGAACACAGCAGTGCAAGCACTGCTACTTAGCGGCAGGATTAGCGAGTAAGATGGTGGTAGCGATCCGGACGGACCTTGCACAAGGCCCTACCACCCGCCACTAGGCTGCCACGGCTTTTTTACACAATACGCAGTTGTATACATTTTATATCTGTTGGCAATCTTATCCCTTTTGATTTAAATATCATAGTAATAACAGCGTTGGTCATACAAATGATAAACATAATATTAGTCACACATACTATGATCACGTCAAACGGACTCATGTATTGTATCTATTATAATATAGGTAAATAATAATGTTGACGACGGAATTTAAAAAAGTTTCCGCTATGGTTTAAATCGTTTAATAACACAGACTAACACACAAACAAAGTAACCAGGCACTTTCTGGTAGGCTCGATTCTCTGGCTATGCGGAGGGATGTAGCATCCCTCTGCATACTGTACCGTATTTATCATGGGGAGTGCTCCGAACTCTTCGGATTGCTGCCTGCGGCTAAATTCCACTACCGTACTTCGCGGAACCGTCTGTCCTTCCATCCTCAACATCTTGATGGTTGGCAGTCAAGCACCGTGCGTTTTAAACGCAATTTCTTTCCTTGCACGGTAAAGATCTGGAACCAACTTCCTGCTACAGCATTCCCTGAGCGGTACAATTTAGGGATCTTTAAAAAGCGAGCCTTCCTGTTCCTCAAAGGGCCGGCAACGCACTTGTGATTCCCCAGGTCTTGCAGGTGTCCCTGGGTGACGGTGATTGCTTTCCATCAGGTGACCCGTCTGCTCGTTTTCCCCCTCTTATATATATAAAACAAAAAAAAAACTAGGAGGCTAATACGGAACAGCTGTTTATGCTGACAACCGGACAGAGCAACTGTCTTGGAAGTTGATGTCAGCACAAAAGCAACGTATTTTAACCTTTTCGGCGCCACGTCAAATACAAAAGACGTCACCCATACGCCAGATGTCTTTATTGCGATGCCTTAAATTGAACCTAAACCCAATTGGACGAAGGCTGCTTTTGCATTGAAGTAATGGACGTATATATAGGTCGTTGGCGTTGGAAAGGTTAAAACTGAAACCTAAGTAGTTAATATACAAACTATGTACTAAAAGGAGGCTCCAATTCAGCCAGTCGCCAACAGATAAGTTCGACTCAGTTTTTAATTATCAGGAAACTGGTAACATCTCATGTCTCCTCTGCGACAAAACGGGAACACTAGCATTTGTTTTTTAACCTATGGCGTTCCAATGCTGGGTTGAGGCCTTCTGGCTAATGCTAACTACCCATTGCTTTTGTATAAAATACCTAATCAGTGTTTAATGTGGGTAATGCCGCCAGCGACATGGGGACCCTGCCACAACCAGTAGGGTTAGACGGGGTTTTCTTTTTATGCCTTTTCTTATTTGTAAATATAGGTTTTTATAGTTATTTTTAGTATTAGTGTTTGTACATTCTAATTATTTGTGTGTTTTAAAAAATAAAAAACATCAGTCTTATTTTGGCACGTGTAAATAAAAAGTTACTTATAAAATTCATATTTTTATGCACGTATTTACTTCCAAGTCGAATTTGCTCCGTTAACAAATAAATGAGTAATTTCCTTAAAATATAAATAAAACATAAGTGCCCGTTTTTTTGCAAGTGAGTTTATTTTCTGACTTAAATAGTCAAAATACTAGAGTACCGCAGAAACAAATTGAAAGATATTAGTCCCAGGGTCCAGGGTTCTAGATATAGGCAGGAGCCGCAGTAAATAAATTGCTCAAATGGCTACAAGAACAGTGCTTCTATTCTGTTAAGGAATTTATGGAGTACCGAGGGTGTGGGCTGTACGCGTGATGTTTTATAATGTTTTTTAATGGATTTGCTTCATGACTTCTCTAACTTATTTAATTTTACTGGACATAAAAAAATTATTTTTGACATTTCATTTTAACTATTGTTTGCGATTCAATTGTATTTATTTTAAAAGATTGATTGTGGACTTGTGCTTCCCATTTTAATAATTTATATTGTTTAATTTGTATGTCATATTATTGACTAAATACGTGAACTATATCTCATTTTGGCATCTATTGTATACCATATTTAATTGCAAATAAAGATTACTTACTTACTAAAACACGTCCATACGTTACGCTATTTATTGAGGAACAAGAAACTACCCTAAATACAAAAGCAAGTGCTGTCTTAACCTACCCACATAAATAAACCGACTAAAAGTACACAAAATAACCCTTATATAAGAGATTTATTTTAACTCTATGAAAATATCTGAACTTTTCGCTTTCCGCTGTCTGTCTGTCTTATGTATGCTTAGATCTTTAAAACTACGCAACGGATTTTGATGCGGGTTTTTTTAATAGAGTGATTCAAGAGGAAGGTTTATATGTATAATTCTACGCAGACGAAATCTCGGGCAGAAGCTAAGTCAATTATAATAGGTTAACTGGTAATTTTACATTAGCTCAAAGTGAAAACTTGGACCGTTATGAAAACTATACTTAGTTAAAGTTACGCTCATGTACCTATGTGTTTGAGAAATTAATTTATGTGGATGAATGTCCTCTTGATGTTTCTATGGCGAACCATAACATTGAGCAGTAAATGACTATTGAAATCGAATCCTGGCGTGACTTTTGAAAGCACATCTGTTAAAACACCACACAAAAATGGCGATAATATTTAACAACATAGAGTAAAGAAATGTGTTTTGCTGCAAAATTACCTTTTCAGTTTTTATAAGCCTAAAAAGTTGATTATAGCACCGATCGTGTACGGTGTACACTGATTTTTAAATAAACATTCCGCCGGGATGTTACCACAGACAAGACAAAAAAACTCAGTCCCAAAGTATGGGCATATTCGAATAAAAGTGAGTAGAAATTACCTCAATTTTCCATGCATTTTTTGTCACTCTCGTGACACTTAAAAAATGTATGAAAAAAAAAGCACAGAACCGACAAAAAACAAGACACTTTCTTCCTCAATAAAATGGTGTTGCTTTTTTTAAGTAAATAGACTTTAAATTGAAAATGCCCTTATCTGAGAGCGGTTGATTAGTTCGAATTAAAATTAATAAAAATATGATAAGTATCATGGATTCATGGCCGACGTGTATGGTGGCCGGCCACTGACTTGCGCGGCCCGGGGCTGATGCACAAACATTCTAATCTACATTCTTTTTGCTTGGCTAATCTACTGATTACAGTTCCGCAATTTAAAGTACATAATTATGCTAAAAAAAAAACAAAAAACCTGACTGCAAAACATGTAAATGAAAAAAAAAACCAAGGATTGAAACGGCGGCAACAGAATTTGTTTTGAAATAAATACAGCAGGCGGGGATGTATTTTTTTTTACTTTTCGGCGCCAAGGACGCACTATTATAAGCATCGCATGTTGAACGCCAACAACCTATTTTTTTAAAGTATTATACACGTCCATTACTTCAATGCAAAAGCAACCTTCGTTCAATTGGGCTCAAAAAGAAGTCTGGCGTATGGGTGACGTCTCTTGTATTTAGGGTTTTCAAAATTTTTTCAGCGAAATAAAGTATTTTTCAACAAAAGCTATAAAAAATACAGTACACTTCTAAAAAATATAGTATTTTATGGAAACATTTATAAATAGACAAAGATATATTTGTTACTTATTAGGTTTTATAAAAACTATTTTTGTTTTTCAGTTTTCTTTCAGTGTTAAAAATATAGTATTTTTGCGTACTATATATTTTTTCGACAGTATATGGTACGCACACCCGAAATATAGTACTATACTATATATTATAGTGCGGTTGGAAATCCTACTTGTATTTGATGTGGCGGAGAAAAGGTTTTTGTGATTTGTAATTTATTTTGGTTTCTCCCCGCCTGCTGTATATAATTCAAAGCATATTCTATTGCTGGAGTTACAGTGTTTGTCTTCCTTCTTTTCAGTTCAATTATTTTGCAGTCGACCTATCGAAATATCATTCTTATAACCGCCACGTAACATTATGGCTGACGTTTATTGTCACTTTTACGGCCCACTAGCGCCATCTAGGACGCCGGGGCAAACATCACTACATTCACTAAAACTAAAGAAACGCTTCTATCTAACTCTAACATCAATAACTTTCAGTTTCCAGATTTTTCCGTTTATACATATTGGCGACTGCAGCGCCATCTCGTAAACTCATCTTTAGGGGCGTTTGTCAAATAGTGATCGAATGACAGTGATTAATATTTTTATAAAATAAAGTAAATAAATAATATATATGAGACAATCGCTCTGTAATTATAAAAAAATCTAATGAAATAAACTATTGCGTTACTCTGAAAACAAAGATTTTATTTTAATAAATGTTATTACACTGTTAAATTTAAATTAGGTACGCTTAAATAGTATGCTATATATTTACTGAAAACAAAGAAACGACATTTCAAGTTTATTAATAAATTTGTCAATTCCTTTTTAAATAGTGTTGAGATAACCTAAAAATATGCTCAATCACAGTAGTTCTATGGAATCCAAACAGTAGAGCGCTGTACAAATTAGAGAAATCTAACAAGTTTCTTTACATACATATGTCTATAGAAAGACAATAAAGAGTATTTTAGAGGCATTTGTTACAAACAGCAATAGGAAAAATGGATGTTATTACAAAACTGATTTTGAGAGTGTAAAACACAAAATATGTTTCCAGCCCCAAAGTATGCTGAAAGGAAATAAATTGGTTTTAGCAGAACACGTAAGGAATGTAGTAGAACTAAGAGTAATGGCGATATATGTAGTTATCTTATATACGAGCAAACATAATTCGCCAAACATCAGTGTTAACACCCTATAAAACAGGGGTGGCCAACAGGCCGATCGCGACTGTTGGTCCAGTCGATCGTGGCAAAGCAAAAAATATAAATACGTAGACCAGACTGCGCAACGTAATCACCAACTGCTGATTTAAGGTTTCATGAACTATGTAATTGGTAGATCGCACAGGGTTTCGTTAGTAAACAGGAGATCTTGGGTCTAATAAAGTTGGCCACCCCTGCTATAAAACAAGTTTAATAATGACCCATTTTCAAAGCAACATTGACAAGTTTCACTAAGCTCCTATTGTTGAAATTTCTGCCACGGCATGCGCTGTCATCGTTTTCTTTACCCCCACCATACACTTCGCACATGCCCAATACACCTAATAATTAGTCTACTTAGATGCCAAATATCAAGTTTCTATGTTAAATTTTCCTAGATCGATGTTTTTAATCTGTAAAGTCAGTGAGTTAGTCTTGAAAATGCAATGCATGCAAATTTTGAACGTTAGGTAGTGTAGGTGATTGACGTCAAAGGAACTGTTTGTTTGTTTTCTTCAACATTACCAGGAGTCCATCAAGCAATCTTCCGCATCGATCGGAGTACATCCGAGCCCGGAGCAACAGCGCGTTGACACTTCGACGGGCGCACGCAGAAAGGATCGAGCTTCACGTAACCTCGCCTTTTATACGCGAGCCGCGCGCACCGCGTTAGAGCGAGACCACCGCAAGATAATTATCACTCGCACTCTGCCGACACGGTATTGGTCGACTACGACTCGCGGTAATCCGCGCTTCTAGGTTATAAGTGTAAGTAAATTGTCAATATTCCTTGGTCGTAAGTTTTCTGTAAATAATTTCCCCCTTTGGCATGCTAAGAGATCACTTTGCGATGCTAAGATAAATACCTATTGCTGGGCTGCCGTCTGGCAAGCCTCTCTCTCTCCGTCTGAGGCTAACAGCAAAAGTCTGTTCAGAAACATACACACTCGCATCGCAACATCCATCCATCCATCACTCCTCACAAACTTTCGCATTTATAATATTAGTAGGATGATGATTAGTCTGTTTGGTGCCACAGGCCATTTAAAAATCCACTCTTAGTGCCCCTATGTACCCCTGTCCTGTCCCTGCTCTGCTCTGCTCCTCCGTCACCCTCTTAACGAATGTCAAATATCAAGAACGAAGTATTAACAGCAAATCAGTTTGTGCTCCGTCACGAAATTCACGTCTCGTCTACTACTCATAAAAGTAAGTTCTTCTTCTTTTTTTAATATGGCCCCATCGATCGATGCGATGATTTCGCCAATGTCAAAGTAATAAATACAGTATCCAAAAATCTTGTGACAAAAATTTCGGCAACGTTGTACGGTAGAATACGGTCAAAAGACCCCCCCCCCCCCCCCATCTGTCGGGCTCTTAGCCAACGGTCAATGATGTCCCTCGGAAACCGCCAGGAAATCATTAGCCGATGCCCAGGGTGCACCGGACCAAGCACTGCTCTTCCCCCCGGACGGATCCAAAAACGAACCGCAGCTCTTGACCACACGCGGAGGTAACACGACTCGCACCCCTAAAAGTAAGTTCCTGCCCAATTTCAGTTGTCAGGTCAAGTCTCACATAAAATTGCGTAATCCTACCTTAATTCGGCCATATAGCATGTTTTTTTGATTGACGCGTTCTACCTACAAATAGCATACTTTTAAAATTCCGGATCTCTGGTACAATAAACCAAGGAATTTCATATAAACTTGCGAAAGCTCTTAAACCATCTTAATTCGGATCTGTGGCAAAATCTATTGTAAACATTTACGAACACAGCATTATAGAGACTACTAGCTGTTGCCCGCAACTTCGTCTGCATAGAATTCGTTTATCGCTATCCCGCAGGAATTACGCAATTTTCCGGGATAAAAAGTAGCTTATGTGTTATTCCAGACTATAATCTATCTATGTTCCAAATTTCATCCAGATCTGTCTAGCCGTTTTGGCGTGAAAGAGTAACAAACATCCATACATCCATACTCACAAACTTTCGCGTTTATAATATTAGTAGGATAGACGCCGCGGGCGACGGGCGGCTGCGGGCTGCGGGTGGCGGGTGAGAACGCCAGACACCTTACAAAAAATAGGTAGTTATCCAACTTAATTTCTCTGTCTTAATGGTTTCTGGTAGAGATCGCTATTACGCGATAATATCGCCTATTGCCTACTTTGTTCTTTTAGTGTTCAATTAAGTGTATTTGTATTGTATTATACAATACAATACAAATACACTTTATTGAACACCACAAATCAGTACAAAACAATACAGAAACAAAGAACAAACTAGACAATAGCAATACAACAATACAATAACAATACAATGACAATATTATATTTTGTATTGTATCATTAAATGAAATAATAATAATTATGAAATAATAAAAACTAAGAATTCGAAGCGGCTTCCAAAACATCCATACCAGCATACCAAGCAGCAAGTGTAACATTTGCCTTTTCCGTACCAGGGTAGGGACATAGCAAACAGAACTGTAATAGTATGTACATTACTGTCTAGGCCAGGAAGTAGGCAATTGCTGGCTGAGTATTGGTTTGAACGGACGAGCTTGCGAGTCCGTTTAATAATACAAAGCCAGCAATGCTATTCTGGCCGAGGCAAGTATAGTGCTTTTCTCAAAAATCGAAAATATAACAACAACAAAAATAAATGAAAATAAAATAGTGAAAATTGTTTTGCTCTGCCGTCTTTTTCTATCAATGGCATTTGAAGAGTGTATTTTTCTACCCAGAACACCTAAAGCTATTTCAGACACAGATAAACACGTTGTCGTACTAGCTTCTTTTTTTTTTAATTTGATGTTTTAAGTCTTGTGCCTTTCTTTTATAATGGTGATTTGCATTTTTAAAAAGTTAATAACTAGACAGTAATGGAATTTGTATACAACATTACTGTCGAGTTTAGCGCGACAGTAATGTTTTTTTTTTTTAATTTTGGACTGACCGGCAACAAACAACTTCCTGTTCTGATATGTAGTTGACAATGACGACTTTAACGGTCATTTTTGAGAAAATCAAATTACTGCACTAGACCGACCGCTTAAATGAGTCCTCGCCCGCGCGGTGCAGGGGCGCGGGGTGGGACAACAAAAGGGGCTGAGAGGGGTCGGTCCCCTTTGTCGTCCTACCCCTCGCCCCTGTGCCGCTCGGGCGAGGACTCATTTAAGCGGTCGGCCTATATCATCGTCTTGAAAACTGAAAACGCAAATTTTCTTCGCCTTAACAGTAAAAACATCAACACGAATAAAATAGTTATCAAATAAATGTAATAAGCTTGTGATTATTTCTAATGTTCTATGATTAGGGTGACGATTCAAGGCGACTTTAATCTCCTTAGATAAAAGATTTGATCTAGAGTATAAAAAGGCAGGCAAACGAACAATAGTCACATTCGTATTCATCCAACAATATGAAATTCTTGGTTGCCTTGGCTTTGGTGGCTCTGGTGGGCTCTGCGGTAGCCGAAGAGTTCGACGTCCCGATCGAATTCGACTACCACAATGCCATCGGTATCCCGGACGCCGCTCGCATCAAGGCCGCTGAGGAGGGCATGAACTTCGATGGCTCCAGGATCGTCGGCGGCTCTGCGGCTTCCCTCGGACAATTCCCGTGGCAGGTTAGTTCTCGGAGATAGAAAAAATATTCAATTTTGAGGATAATTACTTTGAGAGGAGATTCCTCATAACCTAGAAACCCTTCGGATTTTAACTAGCCTTGCGAGTTTATACCATCCTAATCGCTACTCCTGACAATAAGCAGAAGTGCTTGCTCAGTTGGTAAAATTATTGGCACAAGAGGCATTCTACTTCAGCCCTCAAGGCTGGCAATGCACCCTCTGGTCTTGTGGGTATCCATGGCTGCTGATTATTTACAACTACATTGGTTTTTGTTTCTAAAAATTGCATGAATTTATAGTTTTACGATCTTGGCTTATAATTAATATATAATGTTGGTACTAACAGTACGGGATACAATATCGTCTAAAGCTTTGTCCAGCTGGGTTATTTTTGTTTCACTAGTACCGGTTCTATAAAAAACTGTTTGATAGGCTGGTCTCGTCATCACCCTGACTACTGGCGCCACCTCCGTGTGCGGTGCTACCCTCCTGACCAACACCCGTCTCTCCACCGCTGCCCACTGCTGGCGCACTGCTGGTGCCCAGGCCCGTCAATTCGTAGTAGTCCTCGGCTCCACCACGCTCTTCAGTGGCGGCACCAGAATAACTACCACCAATGTCCAATTGCACGCAAACTACAACCAGAACACTCTGGTCAACGATGTCGCCATCATCGTGATCGGCTGGGTCAACTACGGCAGTAAGTTATTAGCATTTTTTTAAATTAATATTGAGTTAATAGGGATATGCATTAAAAAAACACATTTCTAAATAAAATATGAAAATTTCGTAATAATAGGTTAAATTAAGTGATATCGGTCAAGAAATTTAAGTCCCAAAATTCGTAAGACGCGTATCGGCGACAAAGATTCTAACCGAACTGACAGATCGATCGCGGGAAGGTGAGCGGGGAAGCGGGCGGGACGCTGCATTACAGCGAGCTGCAAGCTTAGCTCGGTCGGGTTGTACTATTTAGACAGCGTTTAGAAAGAGCAAGAGACCATTATTTGACAGTTCTTTGTTATTTTTATATTTGTTTAGAAAATATGTTTATTTTTATATTGTTTGTTAATAAGCTTTTATGTAAACAAAAAAAACATGAATATTCTCTATTGGCTTGATTTCGAATCAGTTCCAATTACTGCTTTGATCATTATTAATTTACCAAAAACTTATGACAATTCTAATCATATATGTGGTCTTTTTAGACACCATCCGCAATATCGGTATGGCTACCGGCACCAATCAATTCGTCGGAACCTGGGCTACCGCGTCTGGATTCGGCAGGACCAGTGACTGTAAGTACCCTTCAGCATACCCTACTTACCTACTCGCAAGCAACTACCAAAAACATCGAGTTTTTAGTGTATACTTTTTCAAAGTTCTGCTCTTCAGGCAATCACATAGCGCGGGATCACTCGTCACAGACTCAACTTTTTTTTTTTTTGCAGCCGCTGGTATTGGCAACAACCAGTTCCTTTCCTGGGTTTCGATTCAAGTGATCACCAACGCCGTCTGCGCCGCCACTTACGGCACCAACACCGTCGTTGCCTCCACCATCTGCGTGGCCACCACCGGCGGCCGCGGTACCTGCGGTGGTGACTCTGGCGGCCCCCTGGTTGCCAACAACCAGCTCATCGGTATCACCTCCTTCGGCCACGTTCAAGGCTGCCAGCGCGGCTTCCCCGCCGGTTTCGCCCGTGTCACTTCCTTCGCGTCTTGGTTCCAGGCCCGTTTCTAAGAACCATCACCAAAAACCAGCAACCATGGCAAATAAATTTAATTATCCCATAACCAATACTATTTTGATTTCCCTTTCCACCTACAATCATGCTAAATGTGGCCTTTACGTCTTATTACCTTAGGCTCTGAATACCTCGTAAGGGATAAAGACATGATTTGTGTATGTATAACACATAGTTTCTTTGTTTTTATTCTTAATTAAGCACAAAAAAATTCAACATTAAAAAAATATATATTATTGAAAATTGGCCGCCAAGGGCTTTTTTACATGTATTATTTGAAACTACCAGCGCATTCGGAAAGACCATCATTGCCAAGAAGAATGCGCCGCAAGAAACTACAACGCTGCTGCAAGAAAATTACACGGGTTTACATAATTGACGGGTTTACTTGAGTCTCATGTTTTTTATTATTATTATTTTATTTCATTAAATTTCACAGTATGACAGTAAAACCAAGGCACTGTGAAACTAAATCTTACAATATACAAAAATACATACAAAAATAAGAGAAACTTAACTAGAACCTTACAGAAGAAGGCCGCACATCCGTCTTCTCGCAGAACTTCAAACACTCAACACACACATCTAACCATCTGCTTGCAAACACATCACGGTTTGGTACCGACTCGAGGATCGAATTTATGTGGTGCAAGACAGCATATGCAGCAGACTCAGGTCCATATTAGCTAAATTAAATATACTTAAGCGAAAAGTTCCCTATAAAGTACTCAGGCTACTGTATATGTATGTCGTTAGTTGACGCTGTTATAAGTTACGGTTTGGCCAGTTGTGGTAGAACTTACAAGACATATTTTAATAACATTTATAATTTGCAAATACGATTTATAAAGACCATAGTCCCCTTAAAAATCAAATAAGCAATTATATTTTATTTTATTCAATTCTACCTATTCTACTACATTATTTTTCCTTACTTTTTAATTTTTGTTTTTTTATTACTTTTTATTTTGCCGCAAATATATTTTTATTTTATTCTATTCTTTCTAATAAACTAATCACAAACAAATTAAAAAAACAGGAATTGGACAAGGCCAACAGGACAGGGTCCGTAAGCTAAGTACGAATATAATACTCAACTCTTAAAGACCTACCCCCTTATTCATAAACGCTCTGTAGGCTTTTGCTAACTCAGCAATCGTTTGTCTTTATCTTTCACTTTGACATTTACCTTTCACAGATAAGGACAAACGATTGCTAAGTTAGCAGAAGCTTATAGAGCGTTAATAATAAGGGGGATATAGAACGAGCTGTTTGACAGCGATTTCATCCGCGCACAATTAAAATTAGTAATAAAGCGTCTTAAAACACCTTAATCCAGCTATGTGCAAAAACCGTTTTGGAATAGACGTGTCTTGCTAATAAACTACCTCGTTCCCAAATTTCAGGTCTCTAGTGCAAAAATACCAAGTACCTTCATACAAACTAGTGGAAGTTCTTAAACCGCCATAGCCCGGCCTTCTAGAAAAATCTTTCTTTACTTTCGTGTCCTACCTACTAACCACCTTCTGCTCAAATTTCAGGTCCCTAGTTAAAAAACCCTTAAAACAACTAAGTCCGGCCCTGTCGCCAAGTCCTTTAATGCTATAATATTCTGCACAAATACAATAATTATCAAATAAATCTACAGAGCTTGTGATTATTTTAATCTCGATAATTTAGCCTATTTCTCGTATGACGGGTGACGATTCAAGGCATTATATTTTAATCTCCTTAGATAAAAAAATTGATCTAGAGTATAAAAAGGTAGGCCAACGAACGATTGTCACATTCGTATTCATCCAACAATATGAAATTCTTGGTTGCCTTGGCTTTGGTGGCTCTGGTGGGCTCTGCGGTAGCCGAAGAGTTCGACGTCCCGATCGAATTCGACTACCACAATGCCATCGGTATCCCGGACGCCGCTCGCATCAAGGCCGCTGAGGAGGGCATGAACTTCGATGGCTCCAGGATCGTCGGCGGCTCTCCTGCTTCCCTCGGACAATTCCCGTGGCAGGTTAGTTCTCGGAGATAGAAAAAATATTCAATTTTGAGGATAATTACTTTGAGAGGAGATTCCTCATAACCTAGAAACCCTTCGGATTTTAATTAGCCTCGTGAATTTATACCATCCTAATCGCTACCCCTGACAATAAGCAGAAGTGCTTGCTCAGTTGGAGAAATTATTGGCACAAGAGGTATTCTACTTTAGCCCTCAAGGCTGGCAATGCACCCTCTGGTCTTGTGGGTATCCATGGCTTATTATAAATAAATAAATAAATAAATAAATATCTTGTGACAAATTACACCAATTGACTCAGCCCCAAACTAAGCAGAGCTTGTACTATGGGTACCAGGCAACGGATAAACATACTTATATAGTGTGGATAAATACATACAACATCCATGACTCGGGCACAAACATTCGTATTCATCATACAACTGTCTGCCCCTACCGGGATTCGAACCCGGGACCTCTAGCTTCATAGTCAGGGTCACTAACCACTAGGCTATCCGGTCGGTATTTATAACTACATTGGTTTTTGTTCCAAAAAAATACATCAATTTATAGTTTTACGATCTTGACTCATAGTTAATATATATATTGTTGGTACTAACAGAACGGGATACAATATCGCCTAAAGCTTGGTCCAGCCAGGTTATTTTTGTTTCACTAGTACCGGTTCTATAAAAAACTGTTTTGACAGGCTGGTCTCGTCATCACCCTGACTAATGGCGCCACCTCCGTGTGCGGTGCTAGCCTCCTGACCAACACCCGTCTCTCCACCGCTGCCCACTGCTGGCGCACTGCTGGTGCCCAGGCCCGTCATTTCGTAGTAGTCCTCGGCTCCACCACGCTCTTCAGTGGCGGCACCAGAATAACTACCACCAATGTCCAATTGCACGCCAACTACAACCAGAACACTCTGGTCAACGATGTCGCCATCATCGTGATCGGCTGGGTCAACTACAGCAGTAAGTTATTAGCATTTATTAAATTAATGTTTTGTTAATAGGGATATGCATTTCTAAACAAAATATGAAAATTTCGTAATAAAAGGTTAAATTAAAAGTGATATCGGTCAAGAAATTTAAGTCCTAAAATTCGTAAGACGCGTATTGGCGACAAAGATGCTAACCGAACTGGCAGAGTGATCGCGCGGAAGCGGGTGGGACGCTGCATTCCAGCGAGCTGCAAGCTTAGCTCGGTCGGGTTGTACTATTTAGACAGCGTTTAGAAAGAGAGATCCAACATGACGTGACGTCATGAAAAACTAAATACCCATATAAACTCCATAATGCAAATTTTGTTTTTCTAGAAAAAGAGAGACCATTATTTGACAGTTATTTGCTATTTTTATATTTATTTAGAAAATATGTTTTTTTATTGTTTGTTAATGAACTTTTATGGAAACAAAAAAAAAACATGAATATTCCCTATTGGCCTGATTTGGAATCAGTTCCAATTACTGCTTTCATCATTATTAATTTATCAAAAACTTATGGCAATTCTAATCATATATGTGATCTTTTTAGACAACATCCGCAATATCGGTATGGCTACCGGCACCAATCAATTCGTCGGAACCTGGGCTACCGCGTCTGGATTCGGCAGGACCAGTGACTGTAAGTACACCCTTCAGCATACCCTATTTACCTACTCCCAAGCAACAACCAAAAACATCGAGTTTTTAGTGTATACTTTTTCAAAGTTCTGCTCTTCAGGCAATCACATAGCGCGGGATCACTCATCACAGACTCAACTTTTTATTTTTCTTGCAGCCGCTGGTATCGGCAACAACCAGGTCATGTCCTGGGTTTCGCTTCAGGTGATCACCAACGCCGTCTGCGCGCAGACGTACGGCACCGGCACCGTTATTGCTTCCACCATCTGCGTGGCCACCACCGGCGGCCGCGGTACCTGCGGTGGTGACTCTGGCGGCCCCCTGGTTGCCAACAACCAGCTCATCGGTGTCACTTCCTTCGGCCACGTCCAAGGCTGCCAGCGCGGCTTCCCCGCCGGTTTCGCCCGTGTCACGTCCTTCGCATCTTGGTTCCAGGCCCGTTTCTAAGCACCTTCACCAAAAACCAGCGGCCATGACAAATAAATTTAAATTTATCACATATTTTCTTTGTTTTCATTCTTAATTAACCACAATAAATTTTATTGTAGCTAAATAATTTAGCTCGTTTAATACGAATAAATAAACAGTGGCAGTACTATTTATACCCGAAATAGTTATGAACGTTATGAATGAAAGTGGTCATGAAATGTCTAACTATCAGGAAAAGGGTTTTGGTTTACAGGAGTCATAAACATACCTAATCAGCTCTGTCTTACATAATAATAAAGATATTATGGAGCGGTATACATACAGGGTTTTACATATATGCTTATAAAATGACTGTTATAAAAGAATCACTATCCCTTAAAGAGAATTATTGTGCATTTTTGGTGCCGTCATTTTAATAGATTAGATTAGATTTATTTATCACCCTTTTAAAAGTACAATTAAATTAAATAAGTTATTCACAAAGGGATCGTCAGTCGTAATAAAATAGTAATAATAATAATACAATACAATACAATACAATACAATAACTCTTTATTGAACACCAATAGTAACTGAAATCAAATAAAAACAAAATAACAACAAACAAAAATAAAGCTTAATGATGTCAATGTAGATTCACAAAAAGATCGCCATGGGTACCTACATAAAGAGAAAATAATAATAATTTAAATAAAACCTATTTTAAAAGCAATTTTAAATGTCAAATAGTAAATATAAAACCACAAAATGTGAAAATAATTTCAGAACATAACTAAATAACAAAAATATATAATAATAATAAATGAAGTACTAGAATGGCACAAAGAATAATTATCACACATATAATAAACTCATTCAGAATTAAATATCAAGTTTAATACAGATCCAACAGAAGTTTTTTAAGTCGGTGTCCAAACGTTTCATCCGAACGTTCACTTTTTAAGTCACCGGGTAGATGTTCGTAGAACCTCGGGCCATTGAGGGTTCTTTTTTTGCCAACTGAGGTACAAAACCCTAATTAAAGGAGCCCACATAGAAGAAACGTCAAGATTGCTTAATTACAGACTACGTACTTAGTTATGTACTTGTAGTGCCTAAAAAAAATAGCAGCAATGAGTAGAATGTACAAACATCAGACAAGCCATCTCTGACACCCCAAGTCTCAGGATGTACAGACTTCAGGCCAGCCACGTCTGACTCGCCGAGTCTCAGGATGTACAATCACGCAAGCCACCTCTGACACGCCGAGTCTCAGATGTACAATCAGGCAAGCCATCTCTGACACGCTGAGTCTCAGGATGTACAATCAGGCAAGCCATCTCTGACACGCTGAGTCTTAGGATGTGCAGACTGCAGGGCAATACATCTCTGACACGCCGAGTCTCAGATGTACAATCAGGCAAGCCATCTCTGACACGCCGAGTCTCAGGATGTACAATCAGGCAAGCCATCTCTGACACGCCGAGTCTCAGGATGTACAATCAGGCAAGCCATCTCTGACACGCCGAGTCTCAGGATGTGCAGACTGCAGGGCAATACATCTCTGACACGCCGAGTCTCAGGATGTACAATCAGGCAAGCCATCTCTGACACGCCGAGTCTCAGGATGTGCAGACTGCAGGGCAATACATCTCTGACACGCCGAGTCTCAGGATGTACAATCAGGCAAGCCATCTCTGACACGCCGAGTCTCAGGATGTGCAGACTTCAGGCAAGCCATCTCTGACACGCCGAGTTTCAGGATGTACAATCAGGCAAGCCATCTCTGACACGCCGAGTCTCAGGATGTGCAGACTTCAGGCAAGCCATCTCTGACACGCCGAGTTTCAGGATGTACAATCAGGCAAGCCATCTCTGACACGCCGAGTCTCAGGATGTGCAGACTTCAGGCAAGCCATCTCTGACACGCCGAGTTTCAGGATGTACAATCAGGCAAGCCATCTCTGACACGCCGAGTCTCAGGATGTACAATCAGGCAAGCCATCTCTGACACGCCGAGTCTCAGGATGTGCAGACTTCAGGCAAGCCATCTCTGACACGCCGAGTTTCAGGATGTACAATCAGGCAAGCCATCTCTGACACGCCGAGTCTCAGGATGTGCAGACTTCAGGCAAGCCATCTCTGACACGCCGAGTTTCAGGATGTACAATCAGGCAAGCCATCTCTGACACGCCGAGTCTCAGAATGTCCAAACATCAAGCAAACAATTCCTCTGACACATCGGGTTTCACAATGTATAAACATCCGGAGAGCCACTGTCGTTCTATGGAACTTTACTTTGAATTCAATACCCGACGTTGCTCATTTAGATAAGCAAGTTCTTATTTAAGCCCATTGTATGATAGCAAAGTAGGTAATCACATTTACTGTAATTTGTGTTATCTTCTGTTTGTCAAAATAATTAGGTAAGTACTGGTAGTTTGTTGTCATCTATGCTTATACATGTATAAATATACCTACAACTGTTTTCAACTGGCGTACTATCCACGCCCATTCAGTGCTGGGGGGTTCCCACAATCGCTTAATACATGACTCAGCAGCAAGGAAATAATTTTGCAACTAAACCCCTTTTCGGCTGAGTGCTGATGTGGAGTCACCCTAGGAAAAACACAAAATTAGTATGAATACACAAATGGAGGATACAGGTTAAATTAAAGCCTTATATTATTAGAGCTAATAAAATCACACATAAAAGGAGTAAAGACATAACGAAGAAGAGATTTAAAGTTAATGGGACGGGGAATGAAGGGAGGGAGAAGATCATACAAGGTGGAAGACAATTTTGGACATTAGGAGAATATGTGATCGGGTAAACCCTCATCAAAGCCACATTCAGGCACTCATATTAAAAAACTTAAATTTGGACTGATATTGACTTCTACCTTTTGTGTACATAAAAGCCTAAACTGACGGATTCAAACCGCTGGATGGACTGCGCTGAATTTTGGCATGCAGATAGTTATAATGATAATGACGTAGGCACGTAGGTAGATTAAGGTGGTTTAAGGGCTCTCGCAAGTTTGTATGAAAGTATGTATGTACGAGGGTCAAACTGAAAGTTCTTAGAAAATCAAAAACTGAACAAACTAGCAAGTTATTAGTTTTATTATATCTTTTCAAAATAGTGTCCATTCACATCAATACACCGCTGCATCCGATGGAACCACTGAGAAAAGCACTTAGCCCACTCGTCCTTAGGGATCTCTTCGACGGCCTTTTGAAACGCACCCACTGCTTCCTCGGTGTTCGTAAAAAGTTTTTCCCTCACGCAGATCATCGGTGAGATTAGTGCGACCACGTTTAAACTCACTAAACCAGTTGTAAATAGTCGCACGAGATGGGGCTTCATCATGAAAGGCCAATCGAAGTCTATCATAGCTTTCTTGTTGACTTAAATGACATCGAAACTCATAAAAAATCATTGCACGAAAATTTTCTCGCGTTACATTCATGTTGACGTGACACAGACAATTTTCAATTTGCCGCCAAATCATAAAACAAATGACAAATGAAAGAAATATATACTCAATAATATTGGTAAAGAGTTCCATTTTCAAAATTTAAACTTACTTTTTTATTATATTGTTTACAAGAGGCCAGTTCTAAAAACTTTCAGTGTCGCCCTCGTATGTACGGCCAAGTGCAACAATGAGTATCGAAACGAACTTCTCAAAAGTATGCCCCAGGACCTTATTACGCCGGTGTAAGAGTGTCTTGTACTTATTTTTGAAACTTTGACTAGATACATATTATTACACGTGACTGTCCAAAAAAAGCCGGGGTAGCCTAGTGGTTTGACCTGTGGCATCTCAAGCAGAGGGTCGTGGGTTCGAGCCCGGGCTCGCACCTCTGAGTTTTTCAATTTTGTGTGCGATTGCATTTGAATTTTACCATGAGCTTTCGGTGAAGGAAAATATTGCGTGTAATCCTGCACACATCTCCGAATCAATTCAATGGTGTGTGTGAAGTTCCCAATCCGCTCTGGGCCCGCGTGGGAACTATAGCCCAAGCCCTCTCATTGTGAGAGGAGGCCTGTGCCCAAGCAGTGGGACGTATATAGGCAGGAGATAATGATGATGTAACTTAACTCTATTGTACGTAAAATCCTGTGTTTTTTGAAGTAGAGACCTGAAATTTGGTAGGAAGGTAGCTCATAATATAAAAAACCTCACTTAAGAGATTTTTTGTAATCCGGCTCATAACGCAAAGAGCGCTTGACATTTTGATACCACATACAACAGGATTGTAAAAAAAAACTATCCCATACATACATACATTAATCACGTCTTCATCCTTTACGCGGTAGACAGAGCCTAAGGTAACAAGACCTGTAGACCACGTTTAGCATGATTGTGGGCGTATAGATGGAAAGGGGAATTAAAATAGTGATGGGTTGCTACCCGCATCGCATATTACACGATTCCTCAGATTTTCGCCTATTCTCTCGATGGACTTTTACCATCTGCGCGGGAAGAGAAGCAACTGGTACAGGCTATGTTTTTTCTTTACTCCCAGACCAGCATAGAAAAAAAATGTATCCCATACAGAAATGTATGAGATGGTAACATTAACCATTTCTACCTTACCGATTTTAATCATGCGATCGAAATTAGCTTTTTCGAAAAATAGTATGTAAACATTTTATATTTTCGAAAACGATTATTATTATAAATGAGTGGGTAAAAATGAAAAAACTAATCCGTCTCTTAGGTAAGAAGGTAGTCATAGTCACCTAGATGGACGAGCCCAAACTTGGTATGTTTCGAAAATAACTCACAAGTTCCTGTGACCTGAGTAATTTTTTATTTCACCATCCTCAGAATGTAATGTACTATTAAGGCTCTCTACATCAAAATAAGATTTGGGACACAAGGATTACTTGTTCATCTGTCTGTCCGTATGTCCATCTGTCACTTTTTTACGCAATCTAAATTTTTCACGTTCGTTAGGTCTGCATCCAATATAAAATTTTACCACACAGTGTACATTTTAGTTTGGAGGAGAGTTCCAACTTATTTCTCTTATTGGTTGTCTGGTAGAGATCGCTATTAAGCGACAAGACCGCCTATTGTCTACCTTGTTCTTTGATTTTGTATTGTTTTGTACTGATTTGTGGTGTCCAATAAAGGGTATTTGTATTGTATTGTTGTATTGAGTTCTACTAACACTGAACAAATCATAGATTTTGTCTTAGTCCTCCGAGCTTTCATAGTGTACATACTTATATTTTGTTCGGAACCTTCGGTACGCGAGTCTGAGGGAGAGGAGAATGGATCACAAATTGCCAATCTATTACCACGGGTCTCGATTTGACTGCTCGTGAAAAACTGATCTGGGTGTTTCCCAAAAAAAAGTCCACATGAACTTAATTAATTTGGCTTTTTCTTACTCAAAATCGTTTACCCTTGGGACCGAGCGCGACGACAGCGCCACGTGACAGGCGGCCATTATGGACAATATTGTCACCGCTGTCAAACAAGAAGTAAGTAAATATTGTGAAAAATATTAATGAAATCTTGTGTTACTTTACAATATTACACAATTTTGGACAATGGTCAGTAACATTATTGCCAATAATATTAAAATTGTTGATTTCAGTGAAATTTTAGAGGTTAGGTAACTTACTTACGGCAAATATCCACTTATTTCTTTGGTCTCGTTTCCACCATGGTCTTGGAAATTGGTAAAATTTACAGTCGCTATTCTTCTTGGTGTTATTACAATTCACAACAACACATCTTACCAGGACCATATTTTTATCTCAAAAACGATTAGAAAATGTTTACTGCAATATGGATTTGACAGCTCAAGTCAGCGACAAAAATGACAATTTTAGCCGTAGCGAGCGCTGTGATCGTTTAGGCTACCCCCTCCACCCGCTTTGCACTCTGCCAATACAAGAAAAATATGTCCCAAAATTTAGGTACCTATGGAACATGATGTACAGGGAAAAAATCCCTAGTAAAATCTGGGGCACATTTTTTATTATATGAGAATCGATATTATGGTAAACGATTCCGAGTAAGAAAAATCCAAAATATTTTAATTATGGAAAAAATGTTTGTAGACTTTTTTTTTTGGAAAACGCTCATCTAATCTTTCTACTACTACTGGTAGCTTCACTAGTAGGTATTTCAAATAAAACAGACATTTTGGTTCGATGGTTTTCACGGGAGTAGTTTCAAAAACCCATCCCCAGTGGAAGAGCTTAGGTTTAGTTTCATGGGTGAAGTTTAATTAGTTACTTACACCAACTAAAACATCATCATCTCTACTACACACGTCTCACTGCTGGGCACAGGCCTCCACTGAAAATGACAGGGTTTGTGCTGATTGGGAACTTCACAATTAGCTAAAACTAAAAACTGAAACTCGATTTTGTAGTCCTGCTAAAGTTATTGTTTTCAAAAGGCGTCAATTTACCTAGCTAGAGCGCTTGACATCATCAAAATTAGCGCTAACAAACAAAATATTTCACTTCTGGTTTTCCCAAGACTAATCCAAGCTTTACGCGTCACTGGTACGACAAATTAATAACTAAATAATCTACACAATCAATAATAACACGATTCAAATTAAATCTACTTTAATCTACATTGATAAAAGACCGTTTTCAGAGTATAAAAAGAGATGACAGCGGTAGGGAAGTTACATTTGTTTCATTGCCTCAATAAACATGAAGCTCCTGGTTGCGTTGGCTCTGATCGGTCTGGTGGCGGGTAAGGCCGTGGAGTTTGAGTCTCCCATCGAGCTCGACTACCACAACAAAATCGGAATTCCGTTGGCCGCGCGCATCAAGGCTGCTGAAGAGGCATTCGATTTCGATGGCTCCAGAATCGTTGGTGGCTCCCCTGCCGCCCTCGGACAGTTCCCTTACCAGGTAAACAATTTTCCTTTCATCTTTTTCTATTGTAACATAGAGATCCTCATTTTACATCGTTTATGCCTCTGGAAGATCCTATTACGAAATTTGGAATCACATTCTCGTCGAAACAGCGCTAACACTTATTTCTTGATGTTCACAGCTTGGGAATGTGATCACCATGAGCGGGGGCACCTCCGTCTGCGGAGCTTCTCTGCTGTCCAACAGCCGCAGCTTGACCGCTGCTCACTGCTGGCGCACACTTTTCAGCCAGGCTCAGGGTTTCACTCTCGTCGGTGGCTCCATGTTACTCTTCTCTGGTGGTACCAGAGTGTCCACCACCGATGTTGTTATGCACCCCAGCTACAACATGATTACCCTTGTCAATGACATTGCTATCATCAGGCACGGCAACATCGCAACCACCAGTAAATAATATTTAATTATTTATTAATTATCTGAGGTCGTGTTTAGCTTTGAATTGATTTCAATTGTCATTACGGCAATAGTAAAGCGGGACAGATTTTAAATTGCATTAAATTCGCAAAAATACTTATAATATAAGCAGTGCGTGCATTTATATAATTTTAATTCCCGTTTCAGACAACATCCGGCCCGTTGCTCTGGCCACTGGCACGAACCTATTCGTCGGAACCTGGGCTACTGCCTCCGGATTCGGTCTGACCAGTGACGGTAAGTCATACGTCAAAATCTTCATCTTTTTCTCGACCACATTAAGTAATTTCCACAGCTATTACATACGATTACAATACGAAAATTATAATTATGTTCCTAAATTTTTTTTCTAAGCATTAAGTCAACGTTGCCAGGCTCATTCCTCTCAGCTTAGGCTAAATTCTGTTCTCTTTCCAGGTGGATCCATCACCACCAACCAGTTCCTGTCCCACGTGAACTTGCAGGTGATCACCAACGCCGTCTGCGCCGCCACCTACGGCACCAGCACCGTCGTTGCTTCCACCATCTGCGTGGCCACCACCGGCGGCCGCAGCACCTGCGGTGGCGACTCTGGCGGCCCTCTTGTTGCCAACAACCAGCTGGTCAGTATTAAAAATGAGATCAAAAGTACGCTTACAGCAACACCAGCTTGGAGCAATAAGCGATTCCTTTCTATACTCACATTGCTAAAAAGTTGCATAGCGATTCGTCTACTGAAAGTTCCAAAACATTCCTTGGCCTACGGACACGCATTTCAGTCTGTTTTAGTAAAATTTTGTCTTGACTCTGGTATCATAAAAATATCAGTGGCATTAAATGTCGGGAAAAAGATTAGATACTTACTACATTAATTCGACTGATAATGATAGCATTGATTAATTTCGTTTCCGATCCCGTTTTACAACCTAGTAAATAATCACGGTAGGGTTTAAGAAACTGATTCTTAGCTTACTATCTAACGATATCAGCTACGCACGAACAGATAGCAGCCATTAAACAAGCAATTTTCCTTGCCTGATTTTAAGCTAAATTTGTTACATCTGTTTTTCGTTACTCATTCATGTATTCTTCTTCTATTACATCCTATTTTTACGATTTACCTTCTTCTCTTTCCAGATCGGTGTTGTCTCCTTCGGTCACCGCGATGGCTGCCAGCGCAACCACCCCGCCGGTTTCGCTCGCGTCACCTCCTTCGCCTCCTGGATCCAGAACCTCCTCTAAACAACTCGATTGCTGCACCTGGAATTTCGATGTAAAGTGGATAATTGTCTTGTGTGATGTAATTAATTTCCTTCTAAAGTCTGAAATAAATTATACGTATTACTAATAGCTAATCAGTTTCATTTACTACGTGATATGCTGTTGTGAAAATACTAGACTCGGCAATAAAAACCGGACAATTACCTACGAGTGGGACTTGTGACAATGGTTTTGTGCCAACATATCAAAAAAATAAACTAACCTAAAAACTTCATTTTAGACACAAGCTTTTTTGCTCATCTCCTTTCTTGCCTCTTGTACGCATGTTCAAACAACCCGCTTGGAAAATAAAATAATATAATAGCTTTTTTATATGACAAGGAAGGCAAACGAGCAAGTGGATCGCCTGATGGTAAGCGAGCGCCACCACCCATGGACACTCGCAACGCTAGAGGATTGCAGATGCATTTGCTAGCCTAGAAGACTAGGATAGAAAACCTCCTTGTGCCAGTAATTTTACCGATTGTCTTATTCCACGCCGGAACACAGCAGTACAAGCACTGCTGCTTGGCGGCAGGACAAGTCGGTGGTAGCGATCCGGGCGGATCTTGCACGAGGTCCTATCACCCGCATAGCTTCAATGAAAGCTGTCTCAAAAACCGTTAAAGTAAACATAATAATAATAATAATATCTTGGGACAATTGACACCAATTGACCTAGCCCCAAACTAAGCAAAGCTTGTAATATAGGCACTAGACAACGGATAAACATACTTATATAGATAAATACATACTTAAATGCATATTAAACATCCAAGACTCGAGAACAAACATTCGTATTTTCCATACAAATATCTGCCCCGACTGGGGATCGAACCCGGGACCTCAAGCTTCATAGTCAGGTTCTCTAACCACTGGGCCATTCGGTCGTCAAAAAAACAAAATTCTTGATTCATTTGATAGTATTTCATTTCATTCGAAAAACAGCTGAGCAGCAGATGTTCCACGGGAGTTTGTAATTGTGTCGTACTGACACATCATTCAAACAGATGACGCTTGGCGACAAAAATTCGCATAGTAACAAGGTCGCGTGACATCTAGTAACAGATAGAAAAATTCGAAGGCTTACCCACCTGCTATGGGTGGTGTAAGGGTACAGCACACGTCACGGAATGACGAGGATCCGAGTTCCATTCCCGGCCATAGTTTTACTTTTCGGATTTTTCTGTGTTCTAATTTTCAATGTCGTTTACAAATTTTTGAAGGCTGTCTGTCAATTGGGTTTGGTTTATATTTTTCTACTAGGTACTAAGTGTTGACATACATACCTACACAATCTGTAACTGATAAAAACGGATTTTCGTACTCCCCTGTTTCCTATTTCAAACTAAACTTTTTTTTTCAGTTAAAATGTAGGGGAGACCGAGGCGAGTTGAGACAGAGGTGAGTTGATACAAAGCCTTTTTCTCGGCACCTATGACAGTTAGCGAGGTCATAACTTCACACAAACTGTGGAGTGTAGAAAGAGCAACGAATTAGCGAAGTTACCAGCCCGATAAACTGTCACAGTTCAGAGAAATCGGCTTTGTATCAACTCACCTCTGTCTCAACTCGCCTCGGTCTCCCCTACCTACGGATGCTGCTTCTGTTTTTCTTTCGTTTATTATTAATTATTTTTCTAAAACATTGTCGTAAATGTCGTCATTGTATTCTAAGTAACAGAACAGGAAGGGCCTTGTTGACGGCCGAATTACATTGCAGGCGCGATTTTCTGTCCATAAATCGGATTGCTGGACATTAATTTTGAATGCAGTTTAGTTAGACTCATTTAACTCCGCAGCACGGAGTAGCGGAGTAGCAAGTTAAAGCTATTTTGTTCATTGAAATCCTTATCCTTACTAATATTATAAATGCGAAAGTAACTCTGTCTGTCTCTCTGTCTGTCTGTCTGTTACCTTTTCACGCTTAAACCGCTGGGCCGATTTAGTTGAAATTTGGTATACAGATAGTTTGCGTCCCGGGAAAGGACATAGGATAGTTTTTATCCCAGAAAATTGCATAGTTCCCGCGGGATAGCACAGCCCAAACCACTGGACTTAGAGACTTGAAATTTTGCACATAGATACCTTATACAATGTAGGCATCCACTAAGGAAGGATTTTTGGAAATTCCCACGGGATAAGGAAAAAACGGGAATTATATATTCGATTCCTAGTGACGCTATCTCAGTAACTATAATAACTAGACTCTTCAAATTTGATACAAAAGTAGGTGATTACAAAACTAAGAAACTAATTTCAGGATTTTTGGAAATTCCCACTGGATAAGGAAAAAAACGGGATTTATCTACGCGGACGAAGTCGCGGGCATAAGCTAGTTATATAATGACCGCAAAGCAATGTCTGATTCAAGAAATCAGTATCATTAACGACTAGCTCCTGCTCGCGACTTTGTCCGCGTAGATTTATACTTAAAAAACTGACGTTGATAGTATATTCTGCAATAATTATACAATACAAATACTCTTTATTAAACACCACAAACCAGTACAAAAAAATACAAAATCAAAGAACAAAGTAGGCGGTCTTATCGCTTAATAGCGATCTCTACCAGACAACCAATGCGACAGAGAAATAAGTTGGAGATAGTTTAAGTAGGTGGCGGAAACAAATAGACAGGATAAACGCAGGGATAATAAAAAACAATACCAACATAAATATAATACATAGCTAAATAAATAAAATAAAATAATACATACATACACGCATAACATTACTGTATAATATTTAAGATAAAATAAATAAAATAAATAATTATTTACGTTGCGACTCTACATAGCTGACCTTTGACATATTTATCGCTATCCCGCGGGAACTATGCAATTTTCCGGGATAAAAAGTAGCTCATTAATCTAGGGTACCTCTGCTAACTCCGTTCCAAATTTGATCCAAATCCGCTTAGTCGTTTCAGCGTTAAGAAGGAACAAACATACTCACAAACTTTCGCATTTACAATATTAGTAGGATAGTTCAAGGCCCAATTTTTGAAAGAACATCCCTCGATAGTACCTACTTGAAAGCGGTATAAATCTATTTATATCATCAAAACTTTAGCTCTAATCAAATTTTTGACTGTTCACAAGATTTGTAAGAATATAGGTAATTGTCTTCTATGCTACTCGTATATCAAATTCAGCACAATTTTTCACCAATTTCGAGTAGCATCTATCTTCCATGCTGGTTTGGGAGTAAAGAAAAAACATAGAATGTACCAGTTGCTTTTCTTCCCGCGCAGTTGGTAAAAGCCCATCGAGGGAATGGGCGAAAAACTTAGGAATCACGTTACAGGCGATGCGACTAGCAACCCATCACCATTTAGATTCCACTTTCCGCCTATACGCCCACGGTCTTGCTAAACGTGGCCATTGGGTCTTGTTACCTTAGGCTCTGTCTACCCCGTAAGGGATAAAAACGTGATTTATGTATGTATCTGTGTATGAAACCAAATGCAAATACTATACCTATGGAGAAATAAAGACCTTTCATCCTACATGTGTAAAAAAAGCGCATAATTTAAAAAAGTATTAATTAGTGCTAATTTGTAGTATTGTAGTGCCTGAAAGAAAATGACTACTCCGAGTATTATCTAACAAAATGATAACACGGCTGTAGTTATTTAAATATGATTTTGCTCACCAAATTATAATATAATATTGCACTAAACTCACCCAAAAATCCGCATTATCTGCACAAACACTTAGAAACTCACTTTAAATAGTTTTCCAAATTAAATTAAATATTTCCGCACGCGGCGGCCGCCATATTGTCAAATCGACTCTTGTAAGCTATTTCTTCTAAATTCAAAACTTCTTCGTGCGCGAGTTGCCAGTTTGAAAGCATCCGCGCTGCGGGTTTGGAAAGTTCGTATACCGGACCTCAGTTCCTTGACTTTGACGTGAGACACTAGGCATTCATTTTATTTATTACAAACTTTATATTAACTTTCAATGTAAATATTTAAAAACTTTTGATTAGGTATATATGTTTTTTACTATGACCCGCTTTTGACGAAAGAATCCCCCTTTTTTCACTCAAAAAGTTTCAAAATCCCGACTTGGCAAATAAGAAACTAGCAACGCTGGCATGTCTGTAAAGCCCCTAACATAAGTTGGTGAGCAAAATCATATTTAAATAACTACAGCCGTGTTACCATTTGTTCGATAATTGTCATTTTCTTTCAGGCACTACAATATTACAAATACTACAAAACAAGTTATTGAATCAGGCGTTACTTTGCGGAGGTCCATTTCAATGAACAAAAAAATTTAAAATACATTTTTTGTTCACTACAAAATAAAATAAGCTACTAACTTAAACCACATAATACGCTCTATTGTGGCTTTCACTGCCATTTTAAACTCACTCTTTGTCGGTCCCTCGTCTTAACTAGTAGAGCCTTTATAGGGATAAATTCACCTTTGTGATCCGGGTTCGATTCCCGGCCATAGCTTTACTTTTCGGATTTTTCTATGTGTTCTAATTTTCATTGACATTTAGAAATAATGTGTCTCAAGGGAAGTAAATAACTTGAGTTCCACTTACCAGTAGACATAAGTCACGATAAGCCTACACCCAGCACGCAATGTCCGTCCTGCTGAAAGCATCACTGATAACCTGGAATGTATGCAAAGTCCTTGATCAGAACAAGCCCTTCGTTTTCCATCTGTCTGTCCGTCTGCCTGTCAAAACCCTTTTTCTCAAGAACGTGTAAAGGTATGAAGTTGGAATATGCCAAATTTTGAAAGGGCCGGCAACGCACCTGTGGTACCCCAAGTCTTGCAGGTGTGCCTGGGCGATGGTGATTACTTTCCATCAGGTGACCCGTCTGCTTCTTTGCCCCCTCTTATATATAAAAAAAAATCGAAGGTCAGCGGTCCCTTGAAGCTGTGAATAACTAAACCCTCAAGTCTTCGCAGTGACAAGACAGTTATTAGAAAAAGTCTTTAAATACAAATTGCCGTCGTATGAGAAACTAACTTCCAGTTATCTTAGAAATTTGAATTTTGATGTGAACATGCATACATACCGTCACGCCTCTTTCCCACAAGGGTAGGCAGAGACTACTTTGTTCTACTTGCTACGGTTCTGACACACCTCTTTCGCTTCATCCACTCATCAATCTCTTCATACATGCTCGTCGGTTTCGGGTGCTCCTGACCTGACCTTTTTCCAAAACGTCTCCTATTTGGTCTCGGAACGTCCGTCTAGGCCTTCCCCTCCCAACGCAACCATTCACACTCCCCATATAGATATGTTTAGTTAGTCTAGTTTCATTCATCCGCTCTACGTGACCAAACCAGCTAAGCGTACATTTTTCTGTCCTAGTCACTATACCTATCCTCTTTCACACCCTCTTTCTTTTTGGTGTGATGGTGGCTCTTATAGCACAGCTAAAGAAATCAAATTCTGAATAAAAGAAAGAAGAAGAGAAGAAGAAGGCTAGCAACCCATCACTATTTTGATTACACTTTCCACCAATACGCCCACAACCATGCTAAACTTGCCCTTTAGGTCTTGTTACCTTAGACGTGATTTATGTGTATGTGTGTGTGTGTGTGTGTGTGTATGGTATTGCAATGTTGGTAACTAATCTAAAGAAGTTTCACATGGACTTTAGTTTAGCTGTTGTTCGCTGCTTTGCCTCCGTTCCTGTTTTCTTAATGTCTTCTCGCCGTTTTTACTTCCACAAATATTATGTACTATCAAATGAATCAAGAATTTAAATTTAAAAAGGGTAAAAACGGGACCCTATTGCTAAGACTTCGCTGTCCGTCCGTCCGTCCGTCTGTCACCAGGCTGTCTCTCATGAGCCGTGATAACTAGACAGTTAAAATTTTCACAGATGACGTAGGTAATTCTGTTGCCGCTATAACAACAAATACTAAAAACAGAACAAAATTATTATTTAAGGGGGTTCCCATACAACAGACTTTTAGGATTTTACGGTTTTACCCCACACACATCGACATAGACTTTGATAATGATCCCGTAAAGGTATCGTAACGTGTCAGTGTTGATGTGGTGTAAGGGATAATTAAGTTTGTTGGATTTATATGTTTTATGTGGCAGTAGTGGAGGGAGGATTGCATGAAAAACATATATATTTCGCACAGGCTTGGTTATCTTGCACGTGAGTATCGGAGTAGTAAGGTAAATATTGTTTATTCATTGAAATGGACCTCTGCAAAGTAACGCCTGATTCAATAAATTCCACACACATTTTCTAAACCAACATTAGTCAAATTGGTTTAGCCATTTTCGAGTTTTAACAAGACACACGAACAGCAAATCATTATAAATGAAGTGTGGCAATGTCTTCTTCTCTCCTTAACGGCGACCTCCTAAATGACAAGTATGCGGTAAAAAAATATACCTAATTCAAAAATCCTGTGACAAAATATTGGCAACGTTGTACGGTAATGGTCAAAGACCCCCCTCCCCCCCTGTCGGGCTCTTAGCCAACGGTCAATGATATCCCTCAGAAACCGCCAGGAAATCATTAGCCGATGCCCAGGGTGCACCAGGCCAAACACTGCTCTTCCCCGGACGGATCCAAAAACGAACCGCAGCGACCACACGTGGAGGTAATCCGTCTCCCACCCTGTGGCAATGTCAATACAATTCAACATTTGTAACAGATGGGCAGACTGACAGCAGATTTCAACGAGGCAATTAAGTGTGTAATTAATTGATAATATTTTGATTGTAAAAAGGATTTCTGGGCATTAATAATTATGTTTCATTCAACTAATCTGATAAGATCGCATTCGACTTTAAAGCTTATTTACTTATAGAATATTACATTAGGGGGCGTTCAAGTATTACGTAAGCGCTTGAGGGGGGCGGGGGAGGTCTTTGCTTTGCTTATTTTTGATGACATGGTGGGTGCGGGGGGTCGATATGGTGATTACGTCAGCAGCTTCGATTCGAACGGCTGCTCACAAATCAATAAAAAACAGAATCCATTAAAAGAAAAATGCATATAGGTACCAATGATTACGTAAGCATGGGAGGGGGGGGGGGTAAGAGGTTTGCTTACTTTTGCTGTCAAGGGGTAGGGGGGGGTAAATAATTGTAAAAATCTGCTTACGTATTACTTGAATGGCCCCTTAGTAAAAACATAGAATGTACCAGCTGCTTCTCTTCGCGCGCAGATAGTAAAGCCCGTCGAGGAAATGGGCGAAAATCTTATCATGTTATATCTATCAGGTGGGTGGGTTGGCATAGTAACAAAGGTCACGTGACATCTAGTAACAGGTAAATTCGAAGACTACCCACCTGCTATGGGTGGTGTAGGGGTATAGCACGCGTCACGGAATGACGAGGATCCGGGTTCGATTCCCGGCCATAGCTTTACTTTTCGGATTTTTCTATGTTCTAATTTTCACTGACATTTAGAATTTTAATTTGTAGCGGTAAAACCGTAAAAGTAAACATAAAAATCAAGAAATAAAAAAAAACTTGATTCTATTGATAGTACTTACCATAAAAAAAACACCTTTAAAAAGCACCTGCTATTCCTCCCCTTGACAAATCAACTAAGTACCTCAGGCAGTCAGATTTGAGGCTGGCTGTGGACAGATAGGCGTGGCCTGCAGGCTTGGACTAAATGAACGAAATCAAGCCTACATTATCGCATGACGAGGGGAGTGGGGCGAGACGAGGTTTTCACTAATCACTAATGTGATTGGTCGGATTCTGCACGTACGACTCCGCCCCTCCTTCTCGCTCCGCTCGGTTCCGCTTCGCAATGGGAGCGTACCCTAACGACACTCGAAAACACCCGAAAGTTTTCAAATTACTTGCTTTATTCATAAACACACAATTAATCAACTTGAATGTATTTTTTCTTCTTCGGTAAGATTAAAATTATAAATTACAATTTTAAACGCAAATACCCACGGGTGGATACAAAAATTCCATCATAATGTGAAAAATGTCCGTGGTATTTATTTCTGACAAGCATTTTAACCGATGACATTTCGGGATTTAGCATGCATGAACTCAATCCGGATCTTAAAGATATATCGGTATAAAATTAGTTTAAAAAAAAATATTTGTTACGGTCCAGAGATCTAACTACTAAATCTGTTCAGCCTTATTGACATGAAGAAAGAAACATAGAGGCGGACTTAAGCTTTCACTTTTTTTTTCTTAAGGAAGTAAGATTTACTTGGAGGGCTGGCCAGTCGCTTTATTTAGCGAATTATGATTTTTTTTTATGTGAAAAAATGCACAAAGCCCGTTTTCGAAAAAAAAAATGAATGTTATTTTTTTTTAATCTTTGAATCTCGTCTGACTCGTAAGTTTTTACCTTTAAAGCTAATACTTAGCGAATTATTAAAATATCGTAAATGTTTTTTGTTTATCATAAAATTTAATAAATAAAGAAAATATTCCCAGTGTATAAACCTATGCCTATGTCCCACTGCTGAACACAGGCTTAGCGCGTAGTTCCCGCGCGGGCCCAGCGCGAATTGGGAACCTCAGACACTATTAGATTTCTATATTTCTGAATATTATTACATTAAATAAATTATGGTAATATCCATGTGAAACTAAAGGTTATTGTACGAACTAGTTAAACTAAAAATATTTTCCCGCGGTACCCAAACTACAAAATTATAATTTATTGAATCAGGCGTTACTTTGCGGAGGTCCATTTTAATGAACAAAAAATATTTAAGCACGTTGAGTAGCGGAGTAGCAAGGTCAATATTTTTGGTTAACTAAAATTAAGTCAAGTAATTTAGACAGGCCAATTGCCCTGTATTCAAAATCATGAAATAAAAAGTTAGCACAAGAGCTTCTTAAAAAAAAAAAAAAATTGTCTATGTTCTTACTTCGAAAAATACTCGCCATCTTGGTATCAATATCTCGCTTTCGCCTCTCGCCGCTTTAATATAAAAATATAGTGAATATCTTCTTTCATCGCTAAAACCTGACCCTTCTTTAGTGCTTAATTTTCTGTGAGATACATACATACATACATACACTGCTACACACCACAAAAACACAACCAAAACGTCTCAAACTCTTGCCTTCGCCATCATCATACCGCACTGGAATTCAGGTGAGTGTTATTTCCTTTCATATCTTCGATTTCCCGCCTAATCGTGTACCTCAACAGTTGTGGATTTAGTTCTGCACCTGGCGCGATTATAGTTTTGGTGCCTCCTGTGAGGACTTTGTCCTCATTTTCGTCAATTTTGCCGCATAACCTCACTTTTTTCGCTATTCTATTTTATCATTTCTTCGTACCCCGCACGGTTTTGTTTACTTGTGCTCCTTGTAGCTAAACTGGATTAACTTATAAAACGCATATAAATATTTCCTTTGAGACGCGCATAAACGTACAATAGGTAGTTTATTTACACAAATTAAAATAGTTGGCATAATATCAATTCAACATTCAAGATGGCCCCGCCCGAAAAGCCTAGTGCTCGCTCAGAACGCTCGCTCCAAAAGCAATTATTATTGCTTCAAACATGTCGCGAATCGTATTTTAGCCGAATCCAGCGAATTTACGATAGCTCCAGATTTGTTGATGATAATCCCCAGTCTCGTGATGATTTTATCTCTGCCACGGAAACAATTGATGAAATTCGCGATGAATATATTAAATGTATTCATGATATAAATTCGACCCAAATGGAGATGGACGATCAGTTTATCCCAGATTTCAATTCTTGGAGTGCATTTGAAGATTTATACTGTAAAGTCAGACGTGTTAAAAATCAATTATGTAATACACCCAAAGTCATTACTAACGCCTCTCATGAATGCGTAGGCAAGCGTTCGTTCATCAGGTTAGGGCCCATCGAGATCCCTGAGTTCCACGGGATTCCTACCCAGTGGAGTGTGTTTTACGCATCGTTTAAGAAAAATGTTCATTTAAACGGGGATTTAGATAACTCTGAAAAATTGTACTACCTTATAGGCAAATTAAAGGGCAAGGCTCAATCCATCATTTCTGGAATTTCACCCCACGAAAGCAACTACGAATCTATATGGCAGTCCTTAGTTGATAAATACGAAGACAAACGGTATTTAGCCACAACCTTTTTAGATGCCATTTTCGACATCAAACCGCTTCCGAACCCCGCAAGTCATATTCAGCTAGAATCATTTGTTGATAAATATGCCGCATCTATAGCCGCGCTCAAGGATTTGCAAATACCTAATCTTTGTGATTACATATTTATTTACTTAGGTTTGAAACGTTTGGACCGCGAAACTTCGAAATCATTTGAGATGTCGGTTCGTGACGAAGAAATACCTTCGTATGACCATTTTATAGATTTTTTAAAAACCCAAGTAAAGATTGTTCAAAGAACAAATACAACTGGTATTCCGAAAATCTTAGCAAAAGATTCGGAACAGCCGAAAAAACCATATATACCTAAAATATCGCATACTTACCTAAATGCTAATTCGAAATCAACTACTGTAGGTAATAAATGCATCTTGTGTGATAAAACACACGAGCTCATTTACGACTGCAAAGTTTTTTTAAGTTTAACACCAGATAAAAAATACAATTTCATAAAAGAAAGCGGATTTTGTACCAACTGTTTAAGTGCCAAACATAAATGGAGTTCATGCCAAAGTGTAAAAACTTGTCGCTCATGTGGTTTAAAACACCATTCGCTACTGCATATGCAGAAGGCCGACACCGCCGGCATTACTATGAATACGGCACAGCCAGCCGGTTGTAGTTCGAACGTTTCGCCAACATCGCACGCGGCGCCACAAGCCGTGTTAACCGCACTACATGGCAATGCTTCCTCGCAGAGTCGCGTCTCTGTCCCACATATGCCGCCACAACAATATAATGCTACCTGTCTCGTTTCCGCAGCCGCACAAGCGCCCGCACCCGCGCCGACTATCCAACCTAATAGTATTATACATCATAATACCGGTGGAGTTTCTTACCTATCAGCTGATGGTAACGTGGTTGACCAAACTGTCATTCAATCGCCCGCAGCCTCCGCGCATACAAATGTTTTATTAGGGACAGCGTGCATTAATGTTTACAACCGCTTTAACCAACCGATTTCGTGTCGTTGTATTATTGATCCAGGTTCACAAAATCATTTTATAACTTCGGATTGCTGTCGAAAGTTAGGATTAACAGTGGAACAATTAAATCGCAAAACCCTTATAAAGGGTTTGGGAGACCAGACTAACGTAGCTAAGGGTAAAGTTAAACTTATATTTTCGCCGCGAAACTCGCCTAATAAAATGTATTCCATGGAGCCGTTGGTTTTAAATCGCATAACCGAACGGTTGCCTATCGCACCGATAGATATAAATTCTCTCGAGTATTTAAAGAGCCTTCCACTCGCGGACGAAAAATTTTATAAATCTTCGCAAATCGATATCTTGATAGGTGCAAAATTATTTGTCGACCTTCTACTGCCGGGTAAAGTAACTGGTTTACCGAATCAACCCTCTGCGTTCTTGACCACCCTAGGATACGTAGTCATGGGAGAGGTCGAAGTATCTGCGGAATCGGAAAGCACAGTCTCGTACTTCGCGACCGAAGAGTCTATTCATGATGATTTAGGTAAATTGTTTGACCTAAATGACATAAAGGATGAACACATTTTATCTCCAAAGGACAAAGCTTGTGAGGATTTTTACTCTATGACAACCACCCGCGACGCACACGGACGTTTTATAGTAGGACTTCCGTTTCAGGATAGTACCGATCGTTTAGGCGACTCTTTGAAAACCGCGCGTAATCAATTTTTAAGCCTCGAACGTAAATTTAAAAATGATCCCATATATAAACAGCGTTACGATGACGTTATCCGTGAATATATTGCCAACGGCTATCTAGTCGAGACTTCGGAACCTAAAAACAATAGTAAAGGTTATACTATACCGCACCATGGCGTAGACCGTGAAGACAAACTCACGACAAAGTTACGTGTCGTATTAAACGGTAGTGCTGCGACCGATTCCGGCGTTGCGCTGAACGACATTCTACACGTCGGTCCCCCATTGCAAACAGATTTATTTAATATTTTATTAAATTTTCGATTATATGAGATCGCGATTACCGCCGACATTCGTCAAATGTTTTTAAGAGTGTTAGTAAGGGATCAAGATCGCCCCTATCAGCAAATAATTTATCGTTTCGACCCTAGAGAACCGCTACGATATTTCATTTTTGAGCGCGTTTGTTTCGGACTACGCTCGAGTCCCTATTTAGCCATCCGCACAATTCATGAACTTGCTAAACAAGAAAGGTGTAATTTCCCTGAAGCTTCACGTCTCGCTTTACGCGATTTATATGTCGACGATATCGCCAGTTCGTTCTCGAATATGGACGTTGCTGTGACAGTCGTTCCACAGCTGATCGACATGTTCCAGGCAGGCGGGTTTGAGCTGGTGAAATGGTCCAGCAACTCGCGCGAATTGCTATCGCATGTACCAGAGACGCATCGCTTAACCGACCCAGTCGATTTAGATAAGGACGAATCACTTAAAATACTGGGAATGCAATGGTTGCCCGCCACGGATACCTTTGCTTATACCATTTCACCTTCCGATCGCTCTTGCACGAAACGCAACATACTTTCTACTGTGGCACGGTTGTGGGACATTATGGGCTTAGTAGGCCCAGTGATTGTCCTTGCGAAGCTCTTAATTAAGGAACTGTGGGCTTCAAACTTGGATTGGGATGATACTCCACCCGATCACATAGTAAAGACGTGGCTACAATTTCAGTCCGAACTGCCGCTTCTATCTCAATTAAAACTACCTCGTCATTTAAATGTCTTCGATAACAGCGAGATAACCTTACTAGGTTTCTGTGATTCTAGTGAGCGTGCCTATGGTTCCGTTGTATATCTACATTCAAATAATAATGGCGTTTGCACCACCACATTGGTTTGTTCTAAGTCCAAAGTATCGCCAGGAAAGTCGCATGTCACTCTGGCTCGACTAGAACTATGTGCAGCTTTACTTCTAGCGAAACTTCTTCGATCAGTAATAAGTAATTACTCCACTCGTTGTACTATTAAAAATGTTTACGCTTTTTCGGATTCCACAGTGACTTTGCACTGGATCCATTCCTCACCGCACCGCCTTCAAACCTTTGTTGCAAACAGGGTATCAAAAATACAGTCTTTGTTATCCCCAAAACATTTCCATCATATTCCAGGTGTAGATAATCCAAGTGATTGCCTTTCGCGTGGCCTTATGCCATCCAAATTGCTTGACCATCCGCTATGGTTTACCGGTCCTTCATGGGCAATCATGGATGAAACGACATGGCCTTATATCACACCTTTCAAACTTGACTCATCAGAAGATGTTCCCGAGATGAAAACCATATCTCTCGCTTCCACTGCCCCAGAGGAAGAAGTCCCCTTACTATGTGAAGTGGCTGCTCGTTGTTCTTCATGGAATAAACTTGTCCGAACAATTGTTCATGTTTATAGATTTATTAAATTACTACCGCGTAATCATATAATAAGCGCAAGCGACTTAGAATTCGCTGAAAACAAAATTTTATCTGTTTTACAGAAAGTTCACTTCCCAGACGAATTGAAGAAATTATCTTTGAATAAAACGTGTGCTAAATATATTCGAAAGCTTGCTCCATTTTTGTCAAATGGTCTTATTCGAGTAGGTGGTCGTAATTTCTAAATTGATATTATTAAATGTTGTTTTAGCTTTATTAAAAGTAGCTGTTGCCTGCGACTTCGTCTGCGTAGAATCAAATATAGCATATGTTCATCAGGGATAATGTAGGAATCTTTGTGAAATAATTTTTCAAATCGGTCCAGTAGTTCCAGAGCCTATTCAATTCAAACAAACAATCAAATCTTTCCTCTATAATATTAGTATAGATAGTGAATTCGTAAGGGCTTAATAGAAATTCCTTTTATTATAAGTTAATAAAACAAGCCCCTAAAACAATTAAGTGAAAAATTATATTTCTTCTAAGGACTCTTCGGGGAAAACTACCCATGTTCCAGGCATCCTCCTTTATTACCATAATTGTTTTCTTTACAAAATACAAGATAAAAACTACTTTTTAGATATTACTAAATTCTTTTCCGTACCTTTTGAACTCGACGGCGCGTCGACAGCGACTGCTGACCATGCCCTAGTCTATCATGTCGTCAATACACTTACACCCGGAAACTCTAGCTACCATATCAATGCAGTTATCTATTGGGGTTTCCAAAAAATAATGAAGATATTCCAACTCAGGGTAATTCCGACCAACGAATTTTAATCCCTGATAACAGCTACTCGAAGTATAAAAGCGAATTTTTAATGCCGAGCAGAAACATTTGCGAAAAAATACCAAACATGAAGGTCCTGGTTGTGTTGGCTCTGATCGGTCTGGTGGCGGGCAAGGCCGTGGAGTCTCCCGTCGAAAATGACTACCACAACAAAGTCGGTATTCCCGCGGCTGCTCGCCTGATGGCAGCTGAACAGGCTGTGAACTTTGACGGCTCCAGGATCGTGGGAGGCTCCCCTACTGTCCTTGGCCAGTACCCTTACCTCGTAAGCACTTTTACCACCAGCATTATGATCCCTCAGAGTTTACACACAGTTAATGAAATTTCTTAATATCAGTGAAAATTAGAACACATAGAAAAATCCGAAAAGTAAAGCTATGGCCGGGAATCGAACCCGGATCCTCGTCATTCCGTGACGCGTGCTATACCCCTACACCACCCATAGCAGGTGGGTAGTCTCCGAATTTTTCTACCCGTTACTAACTGTCACGTGACCTTTTGTTACTATGCGAATTTTTGTCGCTACGCGTCATCTGTTTGAATGATGTGTCTGTACGACACAATTACAAACTCCCATGGAACATCTACTGCTCACCAGTAAATGGTTTTTTTCCAAAGATCCTGTTAGAATAAAGGTCAATAAAGGAAAAAGGTCAGGTCAGGAGTACCCGAAACCGACGAGCATGTATGAAGAGATTGATGAATGTGAATGAAGCGAAAGAGGTATTATGTCAAGATCGTAGCGAATAGAAAGTAGTTTCTGCCTACCCCATGTAGGATCCACCAAATGCTTGACAATTAGAACATGGTTGTTATTTGACAGGGTGGACTGGACATCACACTGGTTGATGGAAGGCGCTCTGTTTGCGGCTCTTCTCTTCTGTCCAACACTCGCGCCGTCACTGCGGCCCACTGCTGGCGCACGCTCCTCACCCGTGCTAGTCAGTTCGTGGTGGTCTTGGGTTCCACCCTCTTATACTCCGGTGGCACCAGAGTGGTCACCAGCGACGTGGAACTGCACCAGAACTACAACATGATAACCGCCGTCAACGACATCGCCATCATCAGGCTTCCCTTCGTCAGCTACAACAGTAAGCAGGAGAATTCAATATTTAACATACATACATAATCACGTATTTACCCTTTACGAGGTAGACAATGCCTAAGGTAACAAGACCTAACTGCCACATTTGGCATGATTGTGGGCGGATAGGTGGAAAGAGGACTCTTCAAGCTTTTATGATTTTAGCAAGCACTTCCTATTTCATGTTCTTCCATGCTGGTCTGGGAGTAAAGAAAAAACATAGTATTTACCAGTTGCTTCTCTTCCCGCGCAGATGGTAAATGCGCGCTGATGCGGCTGGCAACCCACCACTATTTTGATTTCCCTTTCCAGCTATACGCCCTTAATCATGCTAAACGTGGCCTTAAGGTTTTGCTACATTAGGCTCTGTCTACCCCGTATATAAATACGTGATATATGTATGTATGTCTGCATGTATGTACTTCATATTCTTGGTGTTTTACTTTACTCGTTTTTTAGATAACATCGGGAACATCAACATCGCTACTGGCACCAACAACTTCATCGGCACCTGGGCCTGGGCTGCTGGTTTCGGCGCTACTGCTGATGGTGGGTTGATGCCTATTTTACCACTGATTCAAGGCAATTCCCAGTTTAATTGCATCACTGTCATCTTGTTTTTCTGATCCTGACAATTGTTCGTAGGTGCCGACCTCACCTTGAACCAGTTCCAGTCTCACGTTAACTTACAAGTTGTGGCCAACGCCATCTGCATCGCCACGTACGGCACCCTCAGCGTCATCGACTCCACTCTGTGCGTGGCCACCACCGGCGGACGCAGCACCTGCGGTGGAGACTCCGGTGGCCCGCTTGTCACGAACAACCAACTAGTGAGTATACATATATAAATCACATCGTTATCCTTATCTTATCTTAGTCTAGGGGTCCCTACGTATACACTTAGTGGCGTAGTGGTAGTGCCTTGAAATCTGGTTCAGGGTGTCCGACCGCCGTATCCCTTACAGAGTGGACAGAGCCTAAGGTAAGACCTTAAGGCCACGTTTAGCAAGATTGTGGGCGTATAGGTGGAAAGGGTAATCAAAATAGTCATAGCTGTATCGCCTTTAACATGATTTCTATGATTGTCGCCCATTCCCTTGGGCTTTTACCATGTGCGCGGGAAGAGAAGCAACTGGTACATTCTAGGTTTTTTCTTTGCTCCCAGACCAGCGTGGAAGGGTCATTCCTACGCCTATTTTTTAGGAAGTTGGATACTTTTGACGTGGCCTACCGATCAATCTTGATTCAATTTATCTTTCTTTTACAGATCGGAGTCACCTCCTTCGGCCACCGCGACGGCTGCCAGCTCAACCACCCCGCCGGCTTCGCCCGCGTCACTTCTTTCGCCTCCTGGATCCAGGCCCGCCTATAAACTCTTATATACTTAAGCCTACCTACATTGAATCTGTGATGAATAAACAACCTATTTTTAAAAAATGCCTTTTATATTACTAAAAAAGCCGTAAAAAATCCGAAAAATTTCAAGTGTTTCTTTGCCTGCTTTTTTGTCCTCCGTGCACAGTGCGCAGCCACTTATAGATAAAATTAGCTCCTTCATTAGGAATCCTGGAGATTGCGCACTGTTCCAAGGCCAAAAATGTATGGCTTTTAGCTCGCCCAGGAACTGCTGTGCCTGACAATCCCTGCTCGCAGAGGCAGTGGGACGAGCCGCTCTGCCAATTGGTTCGGAACAATCTTTTAAATACGGCATCCAGTCCGGCAGAACGCGCTCGTCTCCTTGCTACTGCGGAGTGGGAGTCAGGCCTCTGGCTCCAAGCCCTACCTTCACCAACTGTAGGTACCCTGTTGGATAACACTACCTTTCGCCTCGCCACCAGTCTTAGGATAGGGACACCAACCAACGTCCCTCATCGCTGCCAATGTAGGCATTTGACCGACAGCTACGGGCACCACGGCCTATCTTGCAGCAGAAGCGCGGGGCGTATACCACGCCATACCAGTATCAACGATGTCATCTGTAGGGCCCTCGTCAGCATTAAAGTGCCAGCCGTTCTGGAACCTAACGGCTTGGCAAGAGATGATGGCAAGGGGCCCGACGGTCTGACACTGGTTCCTTGGCGGATGGGTCGGCCCTTAGTTTGAGATGCAACGTGTGTTGATACTCTTGCTCCGACCCATCTTTTAAGGACCCAAAATGTTGCTGGCTCTGCTGCGGCCTCAGCGGAGGACTTCAAACGCCGAAAGTATAGCTCGCTTGGACGCAGCTATATATTTGAAACGTTTGGAGTCAAAATTCTGGGGCCAAGCGCGCGCCGGGTGTATAAAGACATCTATATTATAGAGGCCTCCCGTGACCAGAGGGCTGGCCAATATTTCGCTCAGCGAATAAGCATTGCCATACAACGTGGCAATGCTGCCAGCCTTCTGGGCCCCCTCCCCATTGGCGGCGATTTGGGAGATTTTTTTTATCTTTAATTTAATAATAGTTCATAATTCATAATTCATTTATTGCATAGTAATCATGTCGTACATTAGGTCTTACATAGTATAATAATTAGATACAAGACATGAACCCTGTTAGGGCACAGCAATTTATACATAAGTTTAATAGGAATTGAAATGAAAAATTATTTTATAAAACTACACTATCAAATTATCACATTATTATCATTATTAAAGTCAAAGTAAATTGGTTGATTCTTATTTCATATACATACTTTATTGTACCTATCTTAACAAATTAATTGAATTTATTTCTTTACTGAATTTCAATTACATATAAGCTTTATGCGATCAATGACCCATCATTCAAGAACTCTTCTATCGAATAATAGCACCTATCAATTAACAATTCTCTTAACTTTCGTTTAAATACTTCATCTCTCATTTCCTCTCTTATATGCTGTGGTACTTTATTAAATACCATTATACAACGACAATATGGACCATTTTTATAAATGGCTAATTTAGAGATAGGCAGCTGCAATACATTTTCATCTTTACGCCTTTGAGATTTGATCACCTTTTTTGTAAATAAGTGTGGATTTTTCCTAGCAAAAAGTGCAGCTTCCATGATGTACAATGAGGGTAACGTGAGAATCCTTAGCTGAGCAAAATGCGGACGACAGCTATTGGGAACCCTTGTATTAGTTAGAATGCGTATGCACTTCTTCTGCATTACAAATAGCTTATGAACATGGGTACTGGCCCCCCAAAGTATCACACCATATTTGAGCCATGCGTGGGCAAAAGCAAAGTAAGCAGATAATGCGGTTTGTAGATTAGTATTTATTTTAAGGACGCTAAGACCATACAAAAAACTAGATAGCTTCGATTTAATGTTTTGTACATGTGATTTCCAGTTTAAGCTTGAATCTATATTTATGCCTAATAATTTGAATGCACTTACTTCTTCGATATTTTCTGTATTTATTTTTAGTTTCATCTGTAAAGGCTGTTTTTGTATTGGTTTGAACTGAATAATCTTAGTTTTTTTGAGGTTCATTACTAGATTATGGTCCGCGAGCCATTTAGTAATAGTTAGGGATACTTGTGACAAGCGCTCATTACATTCCGCGCTACTATTGCAATTTAACAGTATCGACACATCATCTGCAAACAATATACTAGTGGCATCTATTACTTTTGGCAAATCATTAATGTAAGCAAGAAATAGAATGCATCCTATTACACTACCTTGCGGGATTGAGCACGTAGTGTAGCGCATTTCGGAGGTAATTTCCATCACTTCACCCGTTTTCTTGTCGAGCCAATCAATTTGTACATATTGCTTGCGGTTTTGGAGATACGATTCGAACCATTTGTAAGCTTGCCCGCGGATGCCCATTGCGTACAATTTATTAAGTAGGATTTTATGGGAAACCCTGTCATATGCTTTAGACATGTCCAAAAGCAACCCTACGCCATACTTTTTAGAACTGATTTGGTTTAAGGTTTCTTGCACATAATGATAAACCGCTAGTGTTGTAGAATGGTGTTTTCTGAAACCAAATTGATTTTTGTCTAGTATGTTGTATTTCTCAAAAAAGCTGTAAAGAGTAGTTTTAGCTAGGTTTAAGTTATTTTTAAGTTTTGACTGTTTTTTATTGTTTTCTTTTTCTTTTAAAATAAAACTGCAATTAAATAATAATATTAATTAATTTTGACTGTTTTTTATTATGATTTCTTTTTCTTTTCCATTAAAGTACAGATTTTTGTTAAAATAAAGATTGTTTTGTTACGAACATGGCGGTATAGGGTTGTCTGCGAAAAATCAGTCAGCAAATAAGTAACTAGTAAGCAAGTTCCCGCGGGATAGCGACAAACGAATTCTTCGCAGACGAAGTCTCTTTTCGTCCCGTAATTTTCATTGGTCATAATGATTACTATGACCATTATTATATTATTAGTCATATTTTTTTTGGTAATAACACATAGAATCGTGCATTTTTCAGGAATTTTGAAAAAGTCATCAGAATGTAGTAGGTTAGGTTCGTACATGAGTTTTCACTACGTTTAACGTAATGAGTTCTCACTACGTTAAACGTAAATAAGTTTTCACCACGTTTAACGTAATAAGTTTTCACTACGTTAAAAGCAATGAGCTTTCACTACGTTAAACGTAAAAAAGTTTTCACTACGTTAAACGTAAATAAGTTTTCACTACGTTAAACGTAAATAAGTTTTCACTACGTTAAAACGTAAATAAGTTTTCACTACGTTAAACGCAAATAAGTTTTCACTACGTTAATCGAAATAAGTTTGCACTGCTTTAAAAGTAATGAGTTTTCACTACGTCAAACGAAAATAAGTTTTCACTACGTTAAACGCAAATAAGTTTTCACTACGTTAAACGCAAATATTTTTTCACTACGTTAATCGAAATAAATTTTCACTACGTTAAATGTAATGAGATTTCACTACATTAAACGCATATAAGTTTTCACTACGTTAAACGAAATAAGTTTTCACTACGTTAAACGTAATGAGTTTTCGCTACGTTAATAAAGGCCACATTTAGCATGATTGGAGGCGTATAGTTGGAAAGGGGAATAAAAAATAGTGATGGGTTGCTAGCCACATCGCCTATAACATGATTCCTAAGATTTTCGCTCATTCCCTCGATGGACTTTTACCATCTGCGCGGGAAGAGAAGAAACTGGTACATTCTATGTTTTCTTTTGCTCCCAGACCAGCATGTGACGACCGGATGGCCCAGTGGTTAGAGAACCTGACTATGAAGCTTGAGGTCCCGCGAATACGAATGTTTGTTCTCGAGTCTTGGATGTTTAATATGTATTTAAGTATGTATTCATCTATATAAGTATATTTATCCGTTGTCTAGTGCCTATATTACAAGCTTTGCTTAGTTTGGGGCTAGGTCAATTGGTGTCAATTGTCCCAAGATATTATTATTATGTACATAAATTCAGAACTTCAATTTTTTGGAACAAAGTTTAGTATAAACCTGACAGCATTCTGTGACACCAATTAAAGTTAAGTATACCTAATCTAATCAGGGCCATCCACGTAAATACCGACAACGTTTATTCGCATGATGAGCGCACATCAACCGAATTGTCTTATCTCATTATCTCTTAATAGATAATTAGTAGATTGTACAAGTGGATTTACGGAAGCAATTCAAACGAAAATACCGTTTGAAAGCGGTGAACAAAAATCCGTGGGATGCCGGTAAAAATACACACATACACACATACAAATACACAAATCACGTCTTTATCCCTTACGAGGTAGACAGAGCCTAAGGCAACCTTCAGGCCACGTTTAGCAAAACTGTGAGGGCATAGGTGGAAAATTGAATCAAAATAGTGATGGGTTGCCAGCCCCATTACCTATAACATGCTTCCTATGATATTCGGCCATTCCCTCGATGGGATTTTACCATCTGCGCGGGAAGAGAAGCAACTGGTACATTCTATGTTTTTTCTTTGCAAAATATATGTATAAGGTCAGCAAGGTATCATTGTGGGACGGGGGGAACGAAGACAAGTAAACAACTGGAATGTTGAGTAAAGACTAACTTTAATGAATTAAAACCTAAGTTATTGTTACATCAGCATTTCTTAAGCTAGGTACTCTCCACATCTTCCTCCTAAAGGAGAAAAAAAAAAAAAAAACCTTTTTTTTTTTTGTTTTTTTTTTTTCTAATTAATATAAGTACATATTATTAATAATAAGGCTTAGTTCTATTCTTATGAACTAAAACTGGTTTCCCATCAATTTCCACCATTACATTAGGTGACTCGTCTTTTATGACTTTGTATGGGCCCAAATAAACACTATCTAACTTATTACCTACTTCATTTTTTATCAAGATTTTATCGTTGACATTATACGCAATAGTATTAGTTTTTAAGTCATAATTAGCTTTTCTTATATTTTTAGATTTAATCAAATTATCTCGGGCTTCTTTTTGGCTTAGTTGTAATCTATATTTTAATTCTTTGGGATAGCTCTCATGATTGTACAATGGTTGTACAGCATTCCCTTTTAAATTACTAGGTAGATTACATTTCCTACCATACACAAGTTCAAACGGGGTATACTTAGTTTCTGTATGTACGGAAGTATTAAATGAAAAACTCCAAAATGGCAACCAATTGCTCCATGTTTCGGGGTGTTTATCAGTTTGTATGCGTAGGAACGCGGCCAGATGTTTATGAGTATTCTCCAGCGCTCCTATGCTTTGGTGGTGATAAGCTGTTGAATTTAATTGCTTGATGTGAAGTAGCTTGCTTACCTCTTTGAAAATGGCTGATAAAAATTCTGCACCCCGATCCGTCGCTATCTGGTCGGGAACGCCGTACCTAAGAATGAAGTTGTTTACCAATGACCTTGCTACATCTTCACTTGTTTTTTTAAGTAATGGATATGCCTCGACAAATTTTGTCAACTCGCACTGTAATGTGAGTACATATGAGTAACCATGATCGTCAGTCTGTAATGGTCCAACTAAATCAAGATAAATTTTTTCAAAGGCCGAACTTGCAGTTGTTGTGATAACCATTGGTTCCTTAATGGGAGTGGAATATTTATTTTTCTGGCATTTCTCGCAACGCTTGACAAATTTTCTAATTTCGGTTTCCATACCTGGCCAAAAATAATATTTCCTCACATTATTGTACATCCGCCTCATGCCCGCGTGACCACTAGTGGGCAAAAGATGGAAGTCGTTTAGAATTATTTTTTGCTGTTCCTTGTCATCAATTCGCATTATGTTGTTTAAAATTATTATTTTTAGTTTCGTCTTATAGTTTGATTTCTTTATCTCTTTCATTAATTTTTCTACAAATATATCCATATTTTTGTTTTTTACTACGTATATTACGCTAACATTAATTTTACTACAAAAAGTATCTAACTCTTTCACAAATTCGCCTGGCGAGAGTTGCGATGAAGAGTCAAAGAATTTAATGTAAATTAGTTTTCTCGCGAAATCATATAAAAATATTTTATTTTCGTAGTGTGTATTTGTCCCTGATGTATTTGTTTGTCTATATGTTTTTAGATCTCTTTTACTAATAAACTGTAATTCTACTGATCCACTAGTATGTGTATCTAAGATAGTTTGGCTTGTAGAATGTTGTTCAGCAGAATTAAAGCTCCTTTGTGCGGCCTGGTGGTTTTTGTGCGCTTGTGCCCGCGTTAGTACATGTATGTGCTCATTTAACGATTTCAGATCGTCGCTGGAAATTAAAGCTCGTGACAAGGCATCCGCTGGTCCGTTATCTGATCCTCTTATATACTCTATGCTAAAATCATATTCTTCAAGGGCAAGCCGAAATTTTAATAGGCGACTCGATGGATCACGCATCCCAAATAAATAGACAAGTGGTTTGTGATCTGTCCGAATAATGAATTTAACACCATATAAATATGGCCTAAAGTGTTTTATAGCCCAAACTATAGCAAGTAGTTCTTTCTGTATCGTAGGATAATTCTTTTCTGCCTTATTTAGCGACCTACTTGCAAAAGCAATGGGCATGTTATCTGCATTACTTAATACGGCTCCTAACGCGTATCCAGAAGCATCTGTTTGTAATATAAAAGTATTTTTCTGTGATAAGTCCGGATATTGCAATACTGGTGGCGATGCTATTTTTTCTTTTAACGTTTCAAATGATAGTTGACATTTGTCATTCCATATAAAGGGCACATTTTTCTTTGATAAATGATTTAAAGGTATTGCAATTTCCGCAAAGTTCTTAATGAATTTTCTATAGTAATTGGCAAATGCCACAAATCGTTTGACTTCGTCGCAATTTGTTGGGACAGGGAATTTGACTAAAGCTGTTATTTTTTCTGGATCTGGTAATACTCCATCTCTTGATACTACGTGGCCTAAGTAAAGTAATTCCTTTTTTAAAAATTCACATTTGTTAGGATTTAATTTTAAGTTTACTTTTCGTAATCTGTTAAACACGTCCATTAAATTTTTGTTATGATCATCTAAATTTTTTCCAAATACTATAAGGTCATCTAAGTAAACTAGACATTTTTCATGAGTCAATCCTGACATGGCAATAGTCATCATTCTAGAAAATGAATTAGGACTTGTCCGCAAGCCCATAGGCATTCTTGTCATTCTATATTGGCCAGATGCGAAAGCTGTGTATTGCCTACTGCCTATGTCAAGGTCACATTGATAATATCCATTTGCTAAATCTAAGTGGGTAAAATATACACATCCTGAGAGAGAATCTAAAATTTCCGTTATGTTTGGAAGAGGGAATTTATCATCCTGGATGCAATTGTTTAGTTTTCGATAGTCTATAACAATACGCCATTTCTTTTCGCTAGATCCGTCCGATCGCTTTGGTACTAATAATAGTGGACTTGAAAATTCACTAGAGCATTTTTCTATAATGCCTTGCTTTAACATATTGTCTAATTCATTTTGTATTATGTTCTTTTGAGCGTGCGGTAACCTATAAGGTTTAGTGTAAATGGGAGGCGTGTCGGGTTTCAGAGTTATAACATGCTTATAAATATTTGTTGTAGTTAACTTGTCACCTGGTAAATAAAATATATCGGGAAATTTGGCACATACATTTTCGAGCGATATTTGCTCCTCTAGGTTTAATTTACCTAATTTTAAATATTTAAACAACATTTTTAGTCGGTCTGTAGCTACTGTACTGCACTTTTCAAAAGAACATATGTCGTATTCATTCGCTTTGTGGATAGAAACATTAATGTTGTCCAACTGGATTTCATGTTCAGTTGTATTTAAAATTTTGAGTGGTATTTTACCTTTTATTGGCGAAACTAACGACCCGGCTAGAAAAATTCCATCCTGTAACTCATTGGAGCATATGACACAGTCTTCTTGTATATCTGTTGTTACGTAATGTATGGACTCTGACCTTGGTGGTAATGCGAAATATTTTTTGTTTACGTTTAGGGGTAACCTTATTGTTTCATCTGTATTTGATAGCAAAGTCAAAATGCCTTTGTGCAAATCAATTAAAGCTTGATATTTTATAAGGAAATCTTGACCTATGATGCCATCAAATTGACATGGTAAGTCGTCAAATACATAAAACTTGTGTTCAAATGCATAACCTTGGTAGTTTAATTGTAGGTAAACGAATCCGATCGCGCATTTCCTTCCACCGATTCCGTTAATAACTAATTCTTTTTTGCATATAGGAATATCTAATTTCAAAGCGCTGCGCAACTTTAACGCGCAAATTGTCGCTCCGGTGTCAACTAACCATGAATATGTAATATTGTTTTTAATATTTAAATTTACATGACAAGTATTATTACTAGCAAAAATATAATCATTATTCCCGAAAAAACTGCATTGGGAAAGTCTTGGATTCGTCTTCGAATTGATTTGCTACGTGTATCTCTTCATTACAGTGCGCATCATTGTCACCCGTTTCATTTAAAACATTTAATTTATCTCTTTCATATCCATTACTTCTTAGTGAAGTGTATAACCTACCTTGAGTTCCTCGATAGTTGGGGCGGTAGCTGCCTCTACTGGTGCTTGCAGTCTGGGGCGCGGGTGCACGCCATGCTGGACCTGGGCCGGCCGGTGGTCCCGCGCCACCACCGCGGTATCCGCGATAGTACTGGGGACGACCTCGACCCCGTACAAAGACCCGTCTATAATTGTTATAATGATTTTGATTCTGACTGAATGTTACATATCACCCGAATTAGACGACGATGCTGTTTCTTCATCTTTTGCCCCTTGCATGGCGTCCTTGAGCGACTTGTAATCGCGAGCTGCAATTATCGTGCTAATCCTTCGATTGCGCAATCCGTCCGCAAATTTTTTGATTGCTTGTTTTTCATTGACAACTTTTAAAACATTAAACGCACTCGAATTTCCCTCGGATTGCGCTATCGTTAGGTTAACAAACATTTCGGCTAACTGTTTGCCAAATTCATCGATCGAACTATCTCCTTGCCTTAATGCCTGCATTTGGTTTTGAATGGCAAATGCAGATTTTTTTGTTAATAATTGATTTTTCATATCTGTAACCAGACTTTGTACCGAAGTATAAGTTTCACACAATTTTAGCTTCGCTATTTTTGTTATGCGATTTTTCAGAACAAAGGCAATTAAGTTTTGTTTAGCCTCTGGTTTTAGGATAGACTCATAATATTCTATAGAATTAATGAGCTGCTCTATAACAGACTCATCATCCGTCATGGCTGGTATCAGCGAAAGGGCAATTTTTAAGTCAAATTCTGCCATTGTGTAGTTTTGTGTGTCTGAATCTAATTGTGAACTGCTTGCGTTTGAACTTGAGTGTGGTGTACTACAAAATTTCTCAATCCACTTGTACAATTCTTGGATTTGATCACAATGTGATTGGATATCGACTAAACAATGTCCTTCTAACTTATTACTTTCTATTTGACTGTGTATCTCTCTTACAATAGTATGGAATTTTGCATAAATTACCTGAGCTTCTGCTAATTTACTGTTCAATATTTCAGGTTTTCTTCTCTCGTAATTAAGTTTGGACAAACTTTCCTTAATATGTTTTAAATCTGAATAGACACTTGTCAACTTACTGCTCATTTCAACTTTAACTTTAAAAATAATTCAAACAGTTACCCATTTAATTTTATAATTAATTTTATTTTAGTAATAGGTAATTAGTTCTAATATATATATATATTTAATTTTATAACTATATATTATAGTCTATAATGGTTGTGTCAAAATTCTGAACTGATGAAATTAAAAAGAAAAAGTCGCACTGTACCTGCTATATTGGGATCACAACACGATATATACTTAACACTTTCCACATCACATAATACTCATTTAGCTGCTGCTGTGCGCTTAGTCCCTGGTGGCTCCGGTACGATCAGATGAGCATCTGTGGCAACGGGATTCTTCAAAGTCACGTTCTCGCCGAAGGGACCTGCGTAAATTATACTGTACGATCCAGCCTGCTGACCATGTTTCGTGGCATTTCTTGTATAGTCTGTAGCAAAAATATAATCCTCCAATGAACATGAGTGTGCACATAACGATCATCATCACACTTATGATGGACAAGTGGTTCTTCATTTCCATCGTAGTTGCATCATTGCTACTTTTCCCAGCAGCATTCTGGGCGATAAATACTTCATCTTTTTCGATTTTGGAGTTGCACATAATTAAATGATGGATAATTCTTTTAATTAATTGTTCCGGCCCGTACACAAAAGCAATGTAATTGAATCTAGGTCACACAAACTGTAGCGATCGCACTTCCGATTCCCGCGAATCCGACACCTCACGTGGCAGGGTCGCCATGTGGGACGGGGGGAACGAAGACAAGTAAACAACTGGAATGTTGAGTAAAGACTAACTTTAATGAATTAAAACCTAAGTTATTGTTACATCAGCATTTCTTAAGCTAGGTACTCTCCACACATCATCATCATCTCTAAGCCTAGAAACGTCCCAATGCTGGGCACAGGCCTTCTCACGGAAGAGAGAGCTTGTGTGTATTGGGAACATCACACACCATTGAATTGCTTCACAAGCGTGTGCAGGTTTCCTCAAGATGTTTTCCTTCACCGAAAAGCTCTTGGTAAATTTCAAATGTAATTTCGCTCATAAATTTCGAACAACTCAGAGGCCCAGGATTCGAACCCACGACTCTATAGAGGCTACACGGTCAAACCACTTGGCTACCACAGCGTTTGACCAAGAACAGTTAGCTAAATAAAAAAGAAAGAAAGAAAATACATTCATTTGACGCATAAGACCACAACATCATAAGCTAAAAATAAACAATACAAAAAAAATTGAAAAATAACAATTAGTGTGTTGCTGTCCAACGTCAAAAAGGTTGCAGCTCAGCACAACGCTGCGACGGGAGTCGCAATGCTGGTCTCCTGCCGCAACACTTGGGTGACATGACGCATACATAAAAGCACCAAAGCTACACCGTTATCAGAGCTACCTACACACCAAGTTTCAAGTCAATCCGAACACCCAAACCCACTTTCAGGTTATATAAATCTCAATTGCAAGATTTATCCCACATATAAAGGGTCAGTAAATCGGTCAGTATGGGAAAGTCTGAAACTATAAGACATACGAAGATCTGTTCTTAGGAACCATGCCATCGATTTTAATAATAAGAAAAACTGCATTCATACATTAAAAAAAAAACTGTATTCAGCTCGGGAATCGGGCCTGGTTGTTTTGAAAAAATAAACTTACACTATTTCTATTTAGATATCGATTGTGTAGGTCTTAAGCAGCAAATGGCTCTATGAAACATGATGTCTAAAATGACACCACTACGACAAACACCTACTAAAATAAATTAAAGTATGTGGAAACAATGCATTTTATTCATTTTAGACATCATATTTTCTGACTTACAAAGGATTTTCAATTTAGGGTGGCGGACCACAAATTGGGCTATCCACGAACAATAATGTAAGCATTAAAGATAACTTTCATAATTTCCTTGAGGACTGATATCAAACTGTTATCGCATGCATTCAAAATCACCCCGCAATATCTATCGTGTTTAGGGTTTTCGCTAATTACGGATATTCCCATAGATTAATTAACTTCGACTGTTTTAATCCTAGATAACAGCAGATTGTAACATATAAAAGGGGACATGATTCTAGTTTCCTCACTTCAGTCGTAGAAGCGTTTCATGATGAAGGTCTTGGTTGTACTGTCTCTGATCGGGCTGGTGGCTGGCGCGGCGGTGGACTCCCCGGTGGAAAATGACTACCACAACAAGATCGGCATCCCCTTGGCGGCGCGCATCGAAGCTGCTGAGAAATCCATGAACTTCGATGGCTCTAGGATCGTGGGAGGCACCCCCGCTGCCCTTGGCCAGTACCCCTACCTCGTAAGTAATACAGTACCACTTCTAAATCCGGTGCTCTGAGCAACATTATTTTCTTCAAGTTCTTTCAAGTAGCGAATTTGACTCCGGCTTCGCACCCTATTTAATTATTCAGAACACGTCTGAACCCCAAGCTCTCTTTTCTTGATGAGGATCTGTGCCCTATAGTATGTGAGATAATGATGATGATAACAAGCTATTCGACTAGTTCAGGATTGCTCTATGGTGCCTCTTTTTCCTCTATTATCGACGTGATAATGAGTTTCAGACTAATAATGCCTCCTTATAGAGTTAACGCCGGACCTCGCACTACCCTAACACTATTACTGCTGCCACTACTTATTTTAATACGGAGTGGACAGAGCTAAGCACGTAGGTAGTAGGTCACGTTTAGCGTCATTGTGGGCGTACAGGAAAGGGGAATAAAAATATAGATAGGTTGCTAGCATTGCATATGATTCCTAAGATTTTTGCCTAATCCTTCGATGGACTTTTACGACAGAATAACAGATTGAAAGTTCTTCTGAATCTTCTAACTTTCTGCACTTTTACAGGGCGGACTAGTCATCACTCTCACTGACGGAAGACGCTCTGTCTGCGGTTCTTCTCTGCTGTCCAACACTCGCGCTGTCACCGCGGCTCACTGCTGGCGTACACTTCTGTTGCAAGCGAGACAGTTCGAGGTCGTCCTCGGCTCCACTCTGCTCTTCTCCGGCGGCACCAGAGTTGTCACCAGTGATGTTGAGATGCACGCCAGCTACAACATGATCACGTTGGCTAATGACGTCGCCATCATCAGGCTTCCTTGGGTCAACTATAACAGTACGTTTAACTTTGTTTATTTTTCATCATTTGTTGTTATGAAATTCTTAAGTACCTAATCTAAATCAGCTGAAAGACGTCAACCACGTTATATTTCACCAGACTTATATTGACAGCTGTTTTCTGTGTTATCTCTAACTTCCTAAACATGGTGTATAGACTTCAGTCAGGTAATTTAGTGAAACTCGTTCTTCTTTCAGACAACGTCCGCAACATCGCCATCGCGACCGGCAACAACAACTACGTTGGAACCTGGGCCTGGGCTGCTGGGTTCGGCGCCACCTTTGATGGTTAGTTTAGTATTGAGTACTTAATTATTAAACATGATTTAGGTCGTCATTATAAAGTCTCTTCTACTTAAAGTCTTTAATGTCAACATGGAGATGCTTAAGTAAAGTTGTTTTGCAGGCGCAGTGATCGGCCAGAACCAGTTCAAGTCTCACGTCAGCGTCCAAGTCATCACCAACGCCGTGTGCGCCGCCACATACGGCACCCTCACCGTCAGGGACTCTACCATCTGCGTGGCCACCACCGGCGGCCGCGGCACCTGCGGCGGCGACTCCGGCGGCCCGCTCGTCGTCAACAACCAACTGGTAAGTTGCCATTTTTCTTTACCAAACAACATTCAGTATCATCAGATTGATACTAATACTGAACTGTGGTCTTTAACATTTTTTTTACCCAAAAACTTTGGTACAAGCTGTAATACACCAGGCACCATTCCTTGTAGCAAATTAAAGGAATACAATTCCGGGAACTTTCAGAAAAACCTCCGCTCTATTGTGGTTTTCACTATCTGGAATTTTAAACTCACACTTTGTCGGTCCCTCGTTTAATGCTTCTCTCATCTAATCAAAGGTTAACTGGTAGAGATCCCTTATAGGGATAAGTTCGACTTGTGCATAAATGTTATTTTTATTGCTTGCAGTTACATCAAAATCCATGACATTCGTTGACCGTGAAGGTTCACAGTGTGTAATTTCGATATCTTTATTTCGCAGATCGGTGTCACCTCCTTCGGCCACCGCGACGGCTGCCAGATCAACTTCCCCGCCGGGTTCGCGCGCGTCACCTACTTCGCTTCCTGGATCCAGGCCCGTCTCTAAACCCTGAACGCTACTCGATTGAAATGTCAAAATTGCACGAATAATAAATTATTATAATTTAAACTTTTTGTTTGTCTATGAACCTCCGAATTTCAAAGCTAATCCCAGAGGCAAAAACAAATAACTAACTGTAAGATATTGTGAAATAAGTCGAATGACTCACGATTCAAAATCGAGAATTGTTCGACATGTTTCGGGGTTAACGTAATCTTTCTTCTTTGAGCGTTTGCCTTGGAGGCCGCGACATAAATTAAATAAAATTAAATATGTTAATACATACATACATACACATACATGCATACACAAATCACGTCTTTATCCCTTACGGGGTAGATGGAGCCTAAGTAGCAAGACACTGAGAGCGTAGTGGTGGAAAGTGGAATACATATAAATGAATAATATAAATATGATTGAAAACTACTCTCCCATTAGTATTTTCAAAATTGCGCTCTTGGGGTTGGATATGAGGCTATTGGGCATTTTAGGTTTATTTTCCAAATAATGATCGGTTGAAGATATCTGCTCCAAAATTGAGTCGCAAGATTCCACCCGGACAAACATAGGTACCTACATTCATACCTTTATTTCCCGTGGCACTACTGAGTGGCACTATTGTCCAAAGATTTCTATTTCAAAATCAATTTTAACATAGTCCACGGAGCTCCGCTTTAGCGGAGCTCCTACTTTTGGGTATTTTTGGCCTGCTGAAGATCTAACATAACCTGAACCTACCTCCCATTTATGATAATCATTTTGGTCAGTAGTGCCAAACAGTATTTATTTATTTATTTATTTTATTTTCTTTATTGGGGAAAAAAACAGATACAGACACAATTTAAATCAAATATTTAGAACGTAGTGCAGTAAACATAGCCAGCACCCTAGACCAATTCCCACCAAGAGTTTGTGGTAGATGTGGCAACGGATCGGAAAAAATGAGCAGCAACATGGTACCTAACCCAAACCAAAATAACTTTACTCAAAAATAACATGCGAACTTTACAGAAACTTATCTTATACATAGCAACGAAAAAACAAAGAGAGAGAAAAAAAAACATTAAAAACATTAAAAACAATAAAAACATTAGTAGTGCTATGGGTAATAAATACATACGCTGCAAGTTAATGTAAAGCTTGTAATAATAAAAAACGTTTTCCTTGCTACTCCACTACTTAAGCTCCAGTAGCGGAGTAGCAAAGTAATGTTTTTTCACACCTCTCATTCAGCAAAGTAAGCTTTGCTCCCTGTCGAGAGAGATCAAAGTGCTACTTTTCTGTTCAAGCTTTTTCTGTGTTTTTTTGCGAATGTAATTTTTTGAAGTTGATAATTGTAAAACCACGCCATTTTCTATGCTGGTAGCTCTTTAATTATATTTAGAATACTTTTCAAGTTTTTTTAATGTTCGGTGTGAAAAGTTGTATGAGCCACTCGGGAGCAAAATTATTTTCATCTTGGGCGTTAACACTTGAATCCTTCGTTACGCTCTGGATTCTACTTTAGAAAAACTAGACTTTATTACTAAGACTTCACTGTCCGTCTGTCCGTCCGTCCGTCCGTCTGTCACCAGGCTGTATCTCATGAACCATTAAATTTTCACAGATGATGTATTTCTGTTATCGCTATAACAACAAATACTAAAAATATAATAAAATTAATATTTAAGGGGGCTCCCATACGACATACACACACAAATCACGTCCTTATCCCTTACGGGGTAGACAGAGCCCAAGGTGACAAGACCTACAGGCCACGTTTAGCAAGATTACGGGCGTGTAGGTGGAAAATGGAATCCAAATAGTGGTGGGTTGCTAGCCGCATCGCCTATAACATGATTCCTATGATTTTCGCCCATTCCCTCGATGGGCTTTTACCACATGCGCGGGAAGAGAAGCAACAAGTTCATTCCATGTTTTTTCTTTGCTCCCAGACAATCTTAGAAATCATGTAATAGGCGATGCGGCTAGCAACCCATCACTATTTTAATTCCCCTTTCCGCTTCCACCTATCTATGCGCCCACAATCACGCTAAGCGTGGCTTTTTGATTTTGATACCCTAGGCTCTGTCTACCCTCGCCGGGAACGTGGGCCGCTGTCTTTTTCAAGACAGGGACCACGAGGAGACAACCTCTATAAAAAATCCACGCGGCACCAGCGGGGGAGGGCGGGAATTCCCAAACCTGCATGCACAGGTGCCGCGAAGAGGAAAACCCATCCCGGGGTGGTCGTGGGGCGCGGTGACACCGAGTGCCGTAACGCCTCACATACGACCGAATAGGGAATCCGTGTGGTTTTTAGTGGGTACGCCTGCCGTCGCGGGAGAGCCCCACGTACCCCAGGTAAACCCGTACCGGGCGGATGCATAAGGCGCATTTTCCACACCATAAAAAAAAGGCTCTGTCTACCCATAAGGTTTAGGGATAACGTGATTTATGTATGCATGTATGCATTCTGCCCGCGACTTCGTCTGCGTAGAATTATACATAAAAACCTTCCTCTTGAATCACTCTATCTATTAAAAAAAACCGCATCAAAATCCGTTGTGTAGTTTTGAAGATATAAGCATACATAGGGATATAGGGACAGAGAAAGCGACTTTATTTTATACTATGTAGTGATGTAAATTTGTAATCATAAACAACGTAATTCCTTGTATCAATCTCAATAACATTGGTCTTCTATGCTAGTCTGGGAGTAAAGAAAAAACATAGAATGTACCAGCTGCTTCTTTTCCCGCAGATGGTAAAAGTCCATCGAGGGAAAATCGAGTGAGCGAAATTCTTAGGAATCATGTTATAGGCGATGCGGTTGGCAACCCATCACTATTTTGATTCCCCTTTCCACATATACGTCCACAATCATGCTACATATGGCCTTTAGGTCTAGTTACCTGCTCTGTCTACCCCGTAAGCGATAAAGTCGTGACTTATGTACGTACGTACATTGGTCTTATTTCTAAATACAAAACGTACGAGCAAAATTTGGAATGGGCTGGCGGCTGGGGTATTGTCAACTGCCTATGACATGGGTACCTTTAAGAGGCGAGTGTACCATTTCTTGTAAGGCCGGCAACGCGCTAGCAGTCCCATTGGTGCTGTAGTTGTCCATTGGCGGCGGTGATCACTTACCATCAGGTGCACCGTATGCCCGTTTGTCGGTTTTAATATTTAAAAAAAACCGCAATGGGCGGGGACCAGTTAACTTCCCGCCCATGAAAAATAAATTTAAATTCACCATTAACATGAAGCCAGCTGATAAGGCTATCTCCGAAACCAATCCGGTGTTACCAACTAACGAGATAACCACCCAGTGTCAAGGGATTACTGACGTTTTGGCGACAAATGTTCGCCAAGTATTCGCTATTCAAACTATTCTTCTCAAATGTACCATGTATGTGTGTGTATGTATATATGTAGCGTGGAGCTTCAAATAAAATATTATCTTCGGCAAACGGTGGTTTTATTTTAAAAGAAATTACACAAAGCACATTTAAAAGAATATTTCGTTACACGCCTTAGCTAGTATGCGTCGTCTGTCTTTCTCCCTTCCATTCATTCAGTTTATCCCTTACATCCAATATTCTCATTCAGTTAACCATTCATCATCTCATTCGTTCCTACATGTATGTGACTGTATCGGATTGTGGTGATTGTATCTGTTTCTTTATATTTTTACAATAAATCATTTACTTACTTCTATATGATTTTCGTACTCGTACTTTTAGCATTTCTCAGGAAATGTAACTTAGGAAATAAGAGTTGATGTTCTTTGATAAAGAGGTTTGTTTTGATGTGATGATTATTTTGACTTCGTGCAGTTTGATATTGTTATGTTGTTTAAGTCTTAAAACAAGCAGCTGACAGTTTTAAGCCGGTACAAACCATGAAAGGAAGTTTTTAGTTACACCCAGCTAAAACGCGATACTTAATAAATAAATAAATAAATAAATAAATATCTTGGGACAAATTACACCAATTGACCCAGCCCCAAACTATGGTATAAGGTATAAGTAATAAGTGCTATGGGTACCAGGCAACGGATAAACATACTTATATAATGTAAATAAATACATACTTAAATACATACAACATCCATGACTCGGGCACAAACATTCGTATTCATCATGCAACTGTCTGCCCCTACCGGGATTCGAACCCAGGACCTCTAGCTTCATAGTCAGGGTCACTAACCACTAGGCTATCCGGTCGTCTTACTTACTTAAGTAATCGTATACGTTTCTATACTTTGATTGCGACGTCAAAACATTCGTAAGACCCCCGTACTCGCAAGACCCTCGTACTCGCTAGGAGTAATGCCCATCTTCCAACCTAGCAATCCCACCCAGGTTGGATATTGGGAAATCACAGTGCCATCTTCCAACCTGCCTCAGGTTGGTTAGTGAGAACAAAATTTATTATTTATTTATCTTCCCATCTTCCAACCTGTACTGAAGAGGGTACAGTCATAAGTAATTGTATTATAGTGAAGTAGTTGGTATGTTTATACGTTTATATTTATGTAGGTTTGTACATTTGTCTGTATCTAGATTTGTCTGGCGATAGCGTGTACCGCAGGCTTGTTTTTTTTTATATAATGTATTATCTCCAAGCACTTCACATTTACCTGCATTATAATAAATAGCTGGTTATATTTATTTAATTAATATCAATAGGTATCTAATTTAAAAAATGTAATGGAACATTTTAAAGGAATAAATATTATATGTACCTAAGCATTTTTTTGTTTTTTTTTTGTTTGTGACAGTACTTAAATGTACAGGTTGGAAGATGAGAAGAAAAAACCGGTCAAGTGCGAGTCGGACTCGCGCACCGAGGGTTCCGTATCATTATCTATAAATATCTAAAACCAGTGTAAGCAGAGCCCTGTTCCAAAGCAAAATGTACGCAGTGTGGGGTTACTTTATATTGGTCACTGCTATATACAGACATACATACACATTTACGGTTTTCGCAATTATTCTTTAATCTGTGCTATAAGACCTACCTTCATACCAAATTTCAAGATTCTGCGTTCACGGGAACTACCTTGTAGGTTTTGATTCCCTTGAGAGTTGAAAATTTGCGGAAATTTGCGGCATAAACGGCTGTATCTTTTGATTGCGTTGGCTTAGAAGTTTGATTTTTTCACAGCTTCAAGGGACAATAGACCTGAGTAATTGATATAAATTTCAGCTTCATACCTCCACGCGTTACTGAGAAAAAGGGTCTTGACAGACGGACGGACGGACAGACGGACAACAAAGTGATCCTATAAGGGTTCCGTTTTTTCCTTTTGAGGTACGGAACCCTAAAAATAATAACAAATTTTGTTCCCACTATCCAACCCGAGGCAGGTTGGAAGATGGCACTGTGATTTCCCAATATCCAACCTGGGTGGGATTGCTAGGTTGCAACATGGGAATTACTCCTCGCAAGCCGCTTACGTACGGATAGTGCCTATTTTACGCATCCAGTCTTTGGATCTAGTATTTTTGCGGACGCGTACTCGCTAGACCAGGTACGCATTTTGCCTAGTTCGTCGCACCCCTAGCTCCATCGGCCGTCGGCCCTGCGAGCCACGTGACTTGCCCACTATCATGTGAGTTTAACAATTAATTGGGCTTTCTTTAATGTAAAAACTTAACAAGGCGCATCCTATCACTTGGTTTTTACGCTTATCACTAACGTAGGTAGGCTTAATGTGGGTTTCCCTGAGATATAGTAAGGATTATATTTAATACATTGATTAATTATACAAAGAAAACATTTATTCCTTTTTGCAAGACACGCATATAAGAGAATATACACAATTTTATAGAAAATAAAGAAGAAGAAAAAACTCAGACATGAAATATTTTTGATGATCATTAGCGTTGTGTGTGTGTCTTCGCTAAAGTGAAACGGTCGCTGGCTCAGCATTACGCTGAGGCAGTGGCGTAACTATAATGTCTGGGGCCCGTGGCGAATTCGTCAGATGGGGCAGGGCTCCTTCCTCAATATAAAGAAGCGCATCAGCGTCCCTTCTGTGCTCTAAACCAAGCCAGTTTGGGGCCCCCTAGAGCTAGGGGCCCGTGGCATTTTGCTACTCCTGTCACCCTATTTACGCCACTGCGCTGAGGTGTTAGACACCTGCAGCACTGATTTTCAGCCAGAACTGTCTGTGACTCCATAAACTTTTACGTAAATTAAGTAATAAATAGATAGAACCCGATTTAATGTACAAAACTATACATAAATTGATTAAATAGTTTAAAATAAACAAAAAGGACAGAAAACTAAATTGTTCAAAAACAACAGGCTGGCATATCAAAGTGCAAAGTGCTGGAGGACTATTGTAAGCTACACCTAGCGCTCCCGTAATGCTCACGCTCCATGGCCAGGAGGGCACGTGTCGGTTTTTAGACGGTAGGCCTCCCCCCTCCTTCCATCAAGGAAGGCAGTGCGAACTGGAGAGCCCGTCACTCCCCCGTAGCTGCCCCGAGCGCGGCAATGCATAGGGTGCGTTTTCCACACGTTAAATAAGAAAAAAACAGGCCAGACATTGCCAGTCGCGTAACTATAGGGTGGCAGGAGTGGCAAAATGCCACGGGCCCCCAGCTATACGTGGCCCCGAACTGGCTTGGTTTAGAACACAGAAGGGACGCTGATGCACTTCTTTACATTGAGGAGAGCCCCATCTGACGAATTTGCCGCGGGCCCCAGACGCTATAGTTACGCCACTGGACATTACCTACCTAACTGAAACTGCAAGTAAGTACCGAGTTTATAAACTTCTTCCATGCTGGTCTGGGAGCAAAGAAAAAACGTAGAATGTAACAGGTTGCTTCTCTTCCCGCGCAGATAGTAAAAGCCATAGTAAAAGCAGGGGTTCCCAATCTTTTTCAACCTGCGGCGCAGTTACAAGTTTAGTATTTTGTAACGGCGCCCTGCCTTAGCTAAGTTGTTAGGTTAGGCTACTTAAAGGGAGATAGTAAAAAAGAGTGACACGACGCTATATTATTTACCGATGCGAGCGCTCCAATAGGTACCCGCGAATATTTGTGGTTTCGGATAATGATAGAACTCACTGCGCCCCTCTTTACTTTCTACGGCGCACCAGGGCGCCGCGGCGCACACCTTGGGAACCCCTGGCCTAGGGAATGGGCGAAATTCATAGGAATCATGTTATAGGCGAGTAACTTGCAACCCATCAGTACCTATTTTGATTTCTCTTTCCACCTATCCGCCCACAATCATGCTAATCGTAGCCTTTGGGTCTGATTATCCTAAGCACTGAATACTCCGTAAAGGATAAAGACGTGATTTATGTACCAACTTCCTGCTGCAACATTCCCTGAGCGGTACAATTTAGGGATCTTTAAAAAGCGAGCCTTCCTGTTCTTGAAAGGGCCGGCAACGCACCTGTGATTCCCCAAGTCTTGCAGGTGTTCCTGGGCGAAGGTGATTACTTTCCATCAGGTGACCCGTCTGCTCATTTTCCCACTCTTATATATACCTATATAAAAAAAAAGTATGTAGGTATGTTTGTTTATAAAAAAATCTAATGACCATACCAATTAAACTCCGATTTTTGGACACATTACTGGTGCTAGTCAGTTTAAAGTTTCCAACACCGGGGCCGTCACCCTATATCTTTTTGTATTTATGAAGTACACACGACTGATTCAAATCAACAATTCTTTAATAAAGGAAGAATTAAGTGAGGACATTGGGAAGTACCCACTGAAAATCAGTGCTGCAGGTGTCTAACGCCTCAGCGTAATGCTGAGCCAGCGACCGTTTCACTTTTGCGAAGACACACACAACGCTCATGATCTATTTTTCATATCTTGACTATTTTCTATAAAATTGTGTATATTCTCTTATAATTGTGTGTCTTGCAAAAAGGAATAAATAATGTTTTCTTTCTTTCTTTCTTTACCCTAAGTGAGCGAGTGTCTAAATTGATGTATTTTAGGAATCAGTAAAATCGAAAGCATAAAAGCTAGGTCAACGAAACTTGGTGTGTTTAATAAGTTTCTTAATTACATCTTATGCTGTGAATTTGGGCTCTCAGATGTCAATTGGGACGATGTTATGAGGGTTTCAATATACAACGAAACGGTTCGAAAAAAGGTACGTAGTGTTTCGCCTTCTTGTTTTTCGTCTTGGCAGGGGCACTACTGCTCCCCAGGTGTTTTTATTAGCTCCCAGACCAGCATGGAAGTCAGATTTATAGTAAGGACTACTAGGGAAAGTAGGAATTAGGTCCTCATGATGTTTTCCTTCGCCGAAAAGCTTGTGGTGAGTTTAGTTGAAAATTTACGCTTCAATTGAGTGAGAGGACCAAGTGTACCCAGACTCGAACAAAAGATTGTCTTGAAAGGCCATAGTTCAAACCACTAGGCGAGGATAATAGCTAAGCCTCAGCTTTCAGGAAAACCGTAGCTGTTTACAGCTATTTGATAGGAAGGTCTTCAGTAATGTAGATAACTTTGGGTATGACAAAGGATTTACTTGATTGATTTTCCCCGGGTTTTCACAAACAACGCATTGATAGATTCTACGCCAAATCTGACGATTAAGTACCCGATAACCTTCCTATCACTGTATCAACTTGTTCAATTACCGTTAATCTTCATGATAACGGTCATTATGAAAATCCAATTCGGGTTTTTATAATCACATTGATAAATATACTATGGGCCATCCATTGTAAAGATTTCGATAGCTTCTAATCTTTTCTAATATCAAAGATAAGAACAATTACGAAGTATAAATAACATTTTTTTTTTTCATAGTAACATACAGATTTTTCCGTCATCCAATATGAAGGTCCTGGTTGCTCTGGCTTTGGTTGCTCTGGTGGGTGCGGCAGTCGCCGAGGAGTTTGTCTCTCCAGTCAACAATGACTACCACGAGACCGTGGGCATCCCCGCAGCCGCGCGCATCAGGGCCGCTGAAGAATCCATGGACTTCGACGGCTCCAGGATCGTGGGAGGATCCGCAGCCGCTCTTGGACAGTATCCTTACCTCGTGAGTATATTTCTTATCCTGACAATACTTCAGCTAACTCTGACTGACGCCGGACAAAGTCAAACTGGATATAAGACTTCTTATGGTTACTCGCTGCCAGAAACCTGTGGCTTTTCGCGATCTTCCATCCACCTAGCGGGGGTCTACCATCTCTTCGTTATGTGAACTGTTAAGGAGTGGAATTTGCTTATATCGTCTGTAATTCCGGTTAGATACAAGGCTTTTCAAGGGCAGCGTGAAGGCTTGGGTGAGTTTTACACCGTCCACCTTATTTATCTTCTTCCTTTTCGGTATCACTCTTGACAGAGTGGTCGTGGTCATCACTTCAGGTATTGGTGGCAAGCTTCACAACACGCCGCCACTCCTCTCTGATGGCCGCCTTCCTCGTGCATTCATGCAGTGATGATGAGTCATTTACTGCCGCTTTTATTTGGTCAATCCACCTCATAGACGATCTTCCTCGTGGCCTGGTACCCTCAACCTTTCCTTGGACTTATACTCTCCATGAAATGAGATAGGAGTCATTTAATGGTCAATCCTACGTTAAAAAAACTACGCCTTCCGGTACTTTGTCACTTCAGTACCAGTTGTGCTTAAAGCACATATAAAAAACCGGGCATATGCGAGTCAGACTGGCGCATCAAGGGTTCTGTACAAATTTGGCAAGTCAATATATTGTCCAGTTTTAGCACAGTCCAACTCTTAAGCAAGTTGAGCCAGTGAGGTCAGTTTTAAATTGGGTACATAGGCAGACATAAAAAAGCGAAGTGAGTGAAAATTTCAACTAGCTATCACGGCTCATAAGATACTGTCTGGGGACAGACAGAAAGACAGTGGCATCTTAGTATTAGGGTCCCGTTTTTACCCTTTGGGTAAATCTTAAAAAAGGTACTTCATTAACTCGTATGTTCCAGGGCGGCTTGATCATTCGTCTTACCGACGGTAGGGAGTCCGTCTGCGGTTCTTCTCTGTTGTCCAACACGCGTGCTGTCACCGCCGCCCACTGCTGGCGCAGCACCCGCGGCTCCGCCACCCAGTTCACCGTCGTCTTCGGCTCCATCCGCCTCTTCTTCGGCGGCACCAGGGTCGTCACCAACGACGTAGAAATGCACGCCAGCTACAACATGCAAACGCTTGTCAATGATATCGCCATCATTAGGCTGCCGTGGGTCAATTATGACAGTGAGTTTTATATTTAATTTAGATTTACTTTTTAGTAACAAATGGGTATATACAAAAAACCGGCCAAGAGTTAGTCAGACTCGCGCCTCGAGGGCCACGTACAAATTGGGCAAGTGAACGGTAATCCAGTGTTAGCTGAACGCTGCTTCTAAGCAATATGTAGGCACTGTGAGGTTTTATATTGGTCACTTACATAGACAGGCAGACAAAAAAATAGATTTTTAGTAGGTAGTGTTGTTATAGCAGCAAAAGAAATACATCATCTGTGAAAATGCATGAGATACAGCCTGGTGACAGACAGACAAAAGGTCAGAGTCTTAGGTAATAGGGTCGCGTTTTTACCCTATGGCCACGGAACCCTAAATATGGATTCCGATTAACCTTCGTCACGCACGGCATCACGCGTGAACGGCTGGACTGATTTCGCTTATTTTTGTTGTGTTCCTTGTCAGAAGAACTATATTTTGGAAAAATAAAACTGGCACTAATAATTGTGTTTATTTTCAGACAACATCCGCAACATCGCTCTCGCGACCGGCTCCAATCTGTTCGTAGGAACCTGGGCCAACGCCGCTGGCTTCGGAGCTACCAGCGACAGTAAGTTTGACTTTAGTAAAAATATAATTAATCAGCATTTCGTGCAACTTCCATGCTGGCCTGTAAGCAAAGAAAAAACTGAATGTACCAGTTGCTTCTCTTTCTACGCAGATGGCAAGCCCATCGAGAGAATGGGCGAAAATCTTAGGAACCATGTATCATGTTATAGGTGATGCGGCTAGCAACCCATGACAATATAGACTCCCCTTTCACCCACGCCCACAATCATGTTAAACTTCGCCTTCAGCTCTTGTTACCTCAGGCTTTGTCTACCCCGTAAGGGAAATATGTACACGTCATTTGTTTCTGACAATCTCTAACTCTTTCTTGCAGCTGCCTCTATTGGCCTTCTCGCGTTCCTTTCCCACGTCCCTGTACAAGTGATCACGAACGCCGTGTGCGCTCAAACCTATGGAACTACCACCGTCGTCGCCTCCACCATCTGCGTGGCCACCACCGGCGGCCGCGGCACCTGCGGCGGTGACTCCGGCGGCCCCCTCGTCGCCAACAACCAGCTGGTCAGTCCACAGTTCTTAAAATACCGGTGGCAGCTTTAATACTGCTGCTGCATCCAACCTCCTACTCAAATATATATGTGACAATTTGTGAGTAGGTATGGATGCTTGTTAATCTTTCACGCCAGAATGGCTGAACAGATCTGGAACATATATTGTAGTCTGTAATAACATACTTTTTATCCCGGAAAAAAGCGATGAACAAATTCTTTGCATACGAAGTTGCAGGCAACAGCTGATTTCACAATAATGCAGCTTTGTGGTCAACAAAAGTTAGGTACAGATAAGGGCATAAATATGAGTAGGTTCGTTACCAACACGTCAAAAACATCTACGCCTTTAAGCCACAAACAATGAGGTCGGTGACATATATATTTGACAAGTTGCCTGTGTCAATATTTATGCTCTCGACTGTATCATCACCAAGGACAATTGCTGCCGAATTAGGTACTATTGGTGAGATGGAATAATGGAGATTCTGCGGGAGGTAGTACCGTCATACTCGCTAATCAGCAAGCACTGCGGTGTTCCGGCGTGGAAAGTAAGGCAGACGGCGAAATTACACATGGGGTATTCTTAGCCGTCATCTGGCAACGCATCTACAATCCGCTAGTTTTGTGACGAGTGAAAGAGAAAGGGGAGTCCTTTGCCCAGGGACCCGAAACAAGCAATTAAAAAAAAGAGTACCTATAAAGTGAATTATTCTTCGACAGATTGGAGTGACGTCGTTCGGCCACGTCAACGGCTGCCAGATTAACCACCCCGCCGGCTTCGCGCGCGTCACCTCTTTCGCCTCCTGGATCCAGGCCCGCCTCTAAACCCTGAACCTCAGTATTAACCATGACAAATGTACCTTTGGAGCTCTTAGGCTTCGTGTTCTTAAGTTTATTTAGTTAGTATTTATGTGTATAAGTTCTTAAATAAATGCTGATGATATTATATCTTCTTCTTTTTTTGAAATCTGCAAAGTACGAGTTACAGCAACTGCCGTTTACCCATACCTGATGACATGATTCAGAAGTTAATAAAATGATTTAAACGAATAAAATAAACACAAACGTACATTACTTTTCACCTCAGCATTTTTGCTTCGAAAAAATTAGAAAGGTTTGAACTTCCCTTCTATCTGTCACTTTCATGTCGATACGAAAAAAGCGAGGGGTCGTCGAGAGTCGATTCTATGTTTGATTTTCAAATTCTACTATGCTAAGCCCAAAAAAAAAACATTAAAACGTTCGGATATCTACACGTTTAGCCGTAAAATTGAAATTCGTCTGTTATGGTTTTAAATGTGTTTTTTTTTCATATAGGTAATCGTATGTTATTATTATTATTATGAAATAAAGGTTATGTAATTACAAAAAAGCCGATTTTAATATTGTTGTAACAGAAATCCGAGTAATTTTAGGACGTATCATTAAAGAGTTGCGGGTTTTTTTTTCTAATGCGACCTTTGTACGCCTTTGTTACTTTGGAATGCCAGTAATGTACGCGCCCAATTGCGGCGCTTACATTATTGGCACTCCATATTTTCCTCCATTCCATATGTTCCTGCATATTTTGTAATACGTAATTTTACTTAAGCTACTTGGCAGAAAGTCATTTTTTCAAAATAAAATACAGTAAGAATACTTAAATTCTACTTAAACTAAATACATTTATAAAAGGTATGCATAAGGTCCCCGGTCCTTAAACTATATTAAAGTATAGTAGAGATGTATGTCTCTACTAGCCAAAGTAAAACAAAGTAGATATGGAAAAAAGGAAGAAAAAAAACAATTCAAATAATTTAAGTTCAGTGGAGGCGTAAAACGCCTCCACCATCAAATAAATTAACTGGAGATATTTCCAATGTCGAAGAGAAAAAAATAACCCCTTTTCAAAATCAAAATCCCATTTCTTCTGTAACCAAATTAAGATCATAATTATACCAGTATGCTTAAACTTGTTCCGAAGATATTGCATCACAAGGGTCTTCATACTTATATGCAGAATTTGTATAATAAACTAAGACAAAGGAGCTTATAAAGCTCCAAGTAGCAATCTTGTAAGTTAATCCATTCGCAAAAAACCGGGCAACCAAAACTTCTATAAAAAACCGGCTAAGGGCGAGTCGGACTCGCCCGTCGGAGGGTTCCTTACAAATTCTGCACGTCTATATAAAATCCAGTGTTAGCATAGCCCTGCCTTCTAAATGTATTTAATTTAAGTATTCTTACTGTAATATACTTTGAAAAAAGTGACTAGTAGAGATCCATAGGGATACGTTCGCCTTTGTGCATATTATATTAATTTTATTTATATTTTTTGTGAATTGTATCAGTTTATTCTTTATATTTGTACAATACAATAAAGCATCCACTTACTTACTTACTTACTTTCTGCCAAGTTTCTTCTGGCGCAATCTTCTTGGCAATGATGGTCTTTTCGAATGCGCTGATAGTTTCAAAAAGTCATGTAAAAGAGCCCTTGGCGGCCAATTTGCAAAATAAAATTTTCATTTTCATTTTCATAAGCAAAATGTGGGCAGTGTGAGGTTATTTTTTAAAAAGTAGCCTTGAACACGGGGACGAAAAAGGCGCTATCTCCACACGCTTTATAGAAAGTTATTATGTACATTGAATAACCTCGTGCAACCTCCGGGGTATAACAGACTCGTTGATATCCCAAATTCACAGTTAGTAACGATATGTGTAATACAGTCATACCATGGCTAGATCCACAATTCACATACAAATGCAAATCGATGGATGTCTAGTTTTCCAATTTTGATAGCGGACTAATCTTTCCGAAAATTGTACCTTCTGAGAAACTGAGAAAGTTCACTTTTCAGGAAAGTAGGTACACCAATTGCGAAGAGCAATTTTTAGGAAAATACAGCTGCCGAGAAAGTTTAGTGATCCATCTAAACAAGCACCATTAACGAAAGCGCATTTCGGGAAACTGGGTTTTGTAAGTCTAAGCCCAATTTGTCTCAAAAAGTTGCCACTCACGCCCTCGTAAAATGTTTACTTTTTCACGTGTGAGTAAGGTTATAAATAATAGCTAGATTTTTAATTTTAGATACTAATATTTATTGAGCAACTCGATCATTAATCATTAACATAGCAGTCTATTGGACATAAAACTTCGGTAGTGGAGTGGTCGTTTACATGCGGGCCTGGATCCAGGAGGCGAAGGAAGTGACACGGGCGAAGCCGGCCGGGAAGTTGAGCTGGCAGCCGTCGATGTGGCCGAACGACGTGATACCAATCTGGGGGTAAACACAATAATTACTATGACGACAACATGGACATCCTCATACTGACCTTGCTTGTGTGCATAACGGACTTTAGTGGAGATTCGTATTCTGCTACTTCTAGTGATAGTAAAGATATGTTCTTCTTTACTATTAGGAAAGCTTAATCAACCAATAGTTATAACTATTGTTAAGAAGAGTAGTGTCAGTTAAGACGTTTGTAAAAGAGTGAAAGATATACCTAAGCAAAGGTAGATATATATTGGTGGTGACAGAACGCCAATAGTAAGCTAATCGCGAGTGAACACTGACCAGCTGGTTGTTGAGGACGAGCGGGCCGCCGGAGTCGCCGCCACAGGTGCCGCGGCGGCCGGTCGTGGACACGCAGAGCGTGGAGGCGAGGATGCTGCTGGTGCCGTACGTCTGCGCGCACACGGCGTTGGTGATCACCTGCACCTGCACGTGCGACAGGAACTGGTTGGTGGTGATGGACGCGGCTGCAAAGAGGAGGCGGGTCAGAGAGGGGGTTTAACCAGAACGGATATTAGATACCACGACGACGAGTACTGATGAACTCACTGTCACTGGTAGCGCCGAAGCCAGCAGCCCAGGCCCAGCTTCCTACGTACTGGTTGGAGCCGGTCGCGAGCCCGATGTTGCGGATGTTGTCTGAAAGCGAGATAGTTATTAGTGATGACACTTTCCTGGCAAAAAGTTTCAAAAACACATGTAAGTCACAAAATGGTACTGAATTTCAACATGAAACTACCGTGAGACTTAATCATTATTACACATAAACGGATAACACACGTATAAAAAGTCGAAATAGTCCGAAACATGTCGAGCATCACTCGACTTTTTATCCGTTTATGTGTAATAATGGTACTGAATTGTTTGAGTACCTAATATAAATAAAGATGAGTTAGTCAAACATACTGTTGTAGGTGACCCAGGGCAGTCTAATGATGGCGACGTCATTGGCCAGCGTCCACATGTTGTAGCTGCCGTGCATCTCGACGTCACGGGTGACGACGCGGGTGCCGCCGGAAAAGAGTCGGAGGGAGCCGAAGACGACGGTGAACTGGTTGGCGGAGCCGCGGGTGCTGCGCCAGCAGTGGGCGGCAGTGACAGCACGCGTGTTGGTCAGCAGAGACGAGCCGCACACCGACTGCTGCCCCGTCGTCAGCAGGATCACCAGCCCACCCTGCACACGTCACATCGTTATCCAGCTTATTTCTCAAACACCACTCTAGATACTCGTCATAATAGCTTTCCTTTAAAGCGCAACTTGTTTTAGTTAAGCGATAGGAGAACCACAGCAAAATAACGCTTGGTTTTGACATTGTTACGAAACTAGTATACCTTTTTTTTTTTTTTTATGTGAATAGGAAGGCAAACGAGCAAGTGGGTCACCTGATGGTAAGTGCCCATAGACACCCGCAACCCCGGGGGGATTGCAGATGCGTTGCCAACCTAGAGGATTAAGATGAAACCTAACTAAGATTCTAATATCGCTAAGAAACTATTGAATTTTCTAAATATTAAACATGATTGTTTGAGGCTAATGGATACTAAAGAGGGTAGAGTGTCAATTGTATCTTTTGAAGGAACTCACGAGGTAGGGGTATTGTCCGAGTGCGGCGGCGGATCCTCCCACGATCCTGGCGCTGTCGAAGTCCGCGGACTCTTCAGCGGCCTTGATGCGCGCGGCCGCGGGGATGCCCACGGTCTCGTGGTAGTCGTTGTTGATGGGGGAGACGAACTCCTCAGCAGCAGCCGCCGCCACCAAGCAGAACAGAGCCAGAGCAACCAGGACCTTCATGTTGTTGATACCGTTGTCGAATTCAATGCATGTCACGCAGAGGTTCGTTTTTTATATGCGTTGGAAGGTGTCGTTATCAGAGAGATTAATTTCAGTGTCTTTTTGAAATCGCGGGGAATGTCCTAATTAATAAGATTAGCTAAAAATAATTCGTTTTACGTAATAACGACAATATTTGATTCCATTTTCCACCTATACGCTCACAATCTTGCTAAACGTGGCCTGTAGGTCTTGTTACATTAGGCTCTGTCTACCCCGTAAGGGATAAAGACGTGATTTGTGTATGTATGTCTGTATGTTATAAGTCTTCTAGCTTAAGGTATGTTAGAGGATTTATGGGCAAGCGAGTGATTTATGTACTTTATTTTTTAAACTTTTAGCTTAATATTGAGAACTTACCCATTGTAACAGAACAAAATTGATATATACCTACGTATAAAATCATGATTTATCTTGTCCAATTATTTTAGAAGAAATAGAACATTGGACACTCGTTGGAAACTACTTACTGACTTCAATTGTGCGAATTGGTTCGTCAAGCACAATGAATCTTCTTGATATTTAGATTTATTTTACGTTAATTAGAAGTATTTTTAAGAAGACCATCCACTAACAACTACTAGGTCCAACTTTGTGGACCGCAAGGCACTCTTATAGCAAAGAGGCATGTGGTACTTATAATAAAGTACTCTCGAGGTTTTGGCGACAGTGGTACACTTTACGGCAAACTTTTTGAGCTAGGGCGACGTGGGAGGGGTAAGTTCGCGCACGTAGATTTGTGAAAATGGAATCAAAATAGTGATGGGTTTCTAGCCGCATCGCCTATAACATGATTCCTGTGATTTTCGCCCATTCCCTTGATGGGCTTTTACCATCTGCGCGGGAAGAGAAGCAACTGGTACATTCTATGTTTTCTCTTTGCTCCCAGACCAGCATGGCATGCATACACTAGCATGGTTTTCTTGCGCTATAATAAAATAAGCTTAGACAGGGGTCAATGGACTTTTGAAATTCTGAAAGTGGTCCGTGACCGCAAAATGTTTAAAAAACACTACCATAATTATGGTATGGGTAGGCAGAAACTACTTTGTTCCACTTGCTGATTCGGACGTACCTTCTTCGCTTTCATCCACATTTATCAATCTCTTTATACAAGCTCGTCGGTTTAGGGTACCTACACTACTCTTGACCGGATCTTTTTCAAAACGTCCCCAATTTGGTCACCAAACGGCCGTCTAAGGCTTTCCTCTCCCAACGCACTCTTTAATATCCCCCGCCATATAGGTAAATCTGTTTAGTTAATCTTCCTTCATCCAACCTCTAGTTGTGTGACCAGACCAACAAAGCATAGGTAGGTACTTTTACCTTTTTTAGGACCTACCTACTTACGGTATTTATCCGATGAAAAAATATTTAAGTATGTAACTATGCATAGATAGGCACCGAATGCAGTTAAACAGATAATGATAAATCTATATCGGGTATTTACAAACTTTTCGGGGTATTCCAATATAACGTTATCAAATGAAAAACCGTAATTAATCTCTCAGATAACGGTAATTATAAAGTATAAAAGGGGATGATTTATATGATACGACATACACTCCGGTTTAACTCCCAAAATGAAGGTCCTGGTTGCTCTGGCTCTGTTCTGTCTGGTAGCGGCGGCTACTGCTGAGGAGTTCGTCTCTCCCATCAACAATGACTACCACGAAACCGTGGGCATCCCCGCGGCCGCGCGCATCAAGGCCGCTGAAGAGGCCGCGGACTTCGACAGCGCCAGGATCGTGGGAGGATCCGCCGCCGCACTCGGACAATACCCCTACCTCGTGAGTTCCTTCAAAAGATACAATTGACACTCTACCCTCTTTAGTATCCATTAGCTTCAAACAAACATGCTCAATATTCAGAAAATTCAATAGTTTCTTAGCGTGATTAGAATTTTAGGGTTAGGTATACTAGTTTCGTAGTATGTCAAAACCAAGTGTTATTTTGCTGTGGTTCTCCTATCGCTTAACTAAAACTAGTTGCGCTTTAAAGAAAAGCTATTATGACTAGTATCTATAGTGGTGTTTGAGAAATAAACTGGATAACGATGTGACGTGTGCAGGGTGGGCTGGTGATCCTGCTGACGACGGGGCAGCAGTCGGTGTGCGGCTCGTCGCTGCTGACCAACACGCGTGCTGTCACCGCCGCCCACTGCTGGCGCAGCACCCGCGGCTCCGCCAACCAGTTCACCGTCGTCTTCGGCTCCATCCGACTCTTTTCCGGCGGCACCCGCGTCGTCACCCGTGACGTCGAGATGCACGGCAGCTACAACATGTGGACGCTGGCCAATGACGTCGCCATCATTAGACTGCCCTGGGTCACCTACAACAGTATGTTTCGTTAACTCATCTTTATTTATATTGACAAACAATTCAGTACCGTTTTGCGACTTTGCCGGGAAAGTGTCTTCACTAATAACTATCTCGCTTTCAGACAACATCCGCAACATCGGGCTCGCGACCGGCTCCAACCAGTACGTGGGAAGCTGGGCCTGGGCTGCTGGCTTCGGCGCTACCAGTGACAGTGAGTCCATCAGTACTCGTGGTCGTGGTGTCTAATATACATTCTGGTTGAACCCTCTCTAACCCGCCTCCTCTTTGCAGCCGCGTCCATCACCACCAACCAGTTCCTGTCGCACGTGCAGGTGCAGGTGATCACCAACGCCGTGTGCGCGCAGACGTACGGCACCAGCAGCATCATCGCCTCCACGCTCTGCGTGTCCACGACCGGCCGCCGCGGCACCTGCGGCGGCGACTCCGGCGGCCCGCTCGTCCTCAACAACCAGCTGGTCAGTACCCACTTGCGATTACTTTTTGTTTGGCGTTCTGTCACCACCATCAATGTCTTGTTTACTGTTTTCACAATACGGTCTATCCCTGTAAAATCCGCAACCATACTTAGATACTGTCAGTCCAAGTTAGTGAGTATCAACTTGAGAAGGTTTTGCCACTTTGTACCCCGTTCTATCTACCCTTGCTTACGTAAATTTCCTTAATTCTTTCACGTCTCACGTCACATCGTCTTGATACTGATCTTCTTTATAATACTTACAACTTGTATATTTGTAAAACATATACTTACGAGTACAAAAGAATCCATAAACTTTATTTGTAAAAGTCCATACTTCTTAAATCTTGTTCTATGTCCGTATCTATTTTTGCCATGACTTTTCCGAGCTATGGTGATTAATCTTTCCTGATTGCAAAGAACATTATCCTTACTATCACTAGAAGTAGCAGTCACATACGAATCTCTCTGTTAGAATCCACTAACCACACTCGTAAGGCCAGTAAGTCCATGTCAAGTCGTTATAACTAATATCGTGTTTTCCCCCAGATCGGCATCACGTCGTTCGGCCACATCAACGGCTGCCAGCTCAACTTCCCGGCCGGCTTTGCCCGCGTCACTTCCTTCGCCTCCTGGATCCAGGCCCGCATATAAACGACTTCTCTACTGACATCTTTTATGCCTAACGGATTGATTTGCAAAATTTTTAGTGATTGACGTATCTAATAAATGACTATAATAAAAAAATGAAAAATCTAAATTTTATTTTTTCAAATCGACCGCCAGGGTTTTTTTTTACATGTCTTTTTTGAAACTACCAGCGCATTCGGAAAGACTGTCATTGCCAAGAAGAATGCACCGCAATAAACTTGGCAGAAAGTCATTTTTTCAAAATAAAATATAGTAAAGAATACTTAAATTCTACTTAAATTAAATACATTTATAAAAGGGGTGTATATAAGGTCCCCGATCCTTCAATTATATTAGTCTACGAGTATAGTAGAGATGTATAAAGCCTAGACGAAGTAAAACAAAGTAGTTTGGAAAAAAAGAAAGAGAAAAAAAAACATTAAAAATAATTTAAGTTCAGTGGAGGTGTAAAACGCCTCCACCGTCGAATAATTAATTGGAAATTTCTCCAATGTCGAAGAGAGAAAACAAATCAAAATTATAAAATATACATTTTATGTCAAGTAAGTAACCAATAAGCTTTTGGATTCCGAAGGCAAGCTTACGTCAGCCGCCCCCAATGTTGGCTCTCACGCACTCATGTCCTGTTCTGAAACCAAAGCGGTACCGAGGGCATCGCTTCCGTCGCCACAGGCTCACTATGGGAACGTTTTAGGAACTTCGACGTCGCTAGCCTGCAACTAGACAGTAAAAGAAAAAATGAAACAACAAAAGAAAACTGAAATCCATAAGCTTAACAATATACCTACCTAATACCTAGCTTAATACACATACGACATAGCAATATTTATCTATTTATGTCACTGTAAACAGTAATAATTATAAAATATAAAAATATAATTAAAATAAAAAATTACAATGATATATTGATATTGATAATTAGTTATCTTAATATTCATAATTGATAGTTGATTAATTGATAGCTATATAATCTTTAGACTTAATAAAAATCTTAATTAGCTAATCAAGATCAGCAAATCGGCAGCAACAGCAATATTTAAAGAAAATTAAGAACTGGCTGTTATTTACATAGGTAGCTACTAGAGCAGGGTTTCTTAAAGTGGGTCCATAGACCCCGTAGGGGACCGTAGTTTGTGTGTCAGGGGTCCGCAGCAACTCAGGTAACCTTTAAGATTAGCACTTAAAGTGATTACCCTAGTGGAACCCTAATAAAGCAGTATTTTTATATGCCCCTGGACTTAGAATGAAGACGTAAATTAGTGACGTCAGCTCTCGGGCAAATATTTTAAAGGAATTCTGTTTGCCGTCGCGTTGTAATTTATTAGGTAAAACCTGAGACTTGTTTCTTGTAGAGATATTCCAAAAATGTGGTAAGTGATGTGGTTTTAAGAACTTGTTTAAGATTCCAAGACGCTAATTAGCTCACATACAAAAAACTGCATTAACTTTTTGATGGGGTGAGTAAGTACCTACATAATACGGACTTTAGGTTAACTAGGAAAAGGGAACATACATACATACATACACAAGGGTATGCAGAGACTACTTTGTTCCACTTGCTACGATTCTGACATAGGTACCTACCTCTCTCTTCATCCACATTCATCAATCTCTAAAGAAGGCATCATGCTCATGCACAATGGGGATTATCGTGTCTTTGCTCACCAGTTGGCGCCACTGTTGACTAAGGTCCAGAGGTATAGCTGTCAAAGGCGACTTTATAAGATCGGCGCCGAAACAAAGTTTTAATCTTTAATCTCATTAAGTTTATTAAATACTAGCTGTTGCCCGCGACTTCGTCTGCACAGAATTCGCTTATCGCTATCCCGCGGGAACTATGCAATTTTTCGGGACAGAAACTATCCTATGCCCTTCCTAGGGACTTGAACTACCTGTATACCAAATTTCAGCAAAATCGGTCCAGCGGTTCAAGCGTGAAAAGGTAACAGACAGACAGAGTTACTTTCGCATTTATAATATTAGTAGGGATAAATAACTATCATCATTATCGAGTAGCTATGCCGGAATGTTGTGCAGTTCCGTTTTGTTTGAAAAAAAAATCCGCTTTCAAAGCGTTCATTCATCGCCAAATAATCCATATTTACGATATTTTCTCAAAGGAGATCCTTTCAACAGTAAATGAAAGAAATTATAAATTATGTCGCGAAGCCCGGCAAAACCAGTGAAAAGTGAATGTTATTGGATCTCACGCGACACTAGCGCCTCTAGTGGCAAATTCACACGCGATAAACAACTTCACATACTAATTGTTTAACTTTGCTGTATAATTCGTTTTAAACAATACTTGTTTTTATTTCACTTTTACTTACAGTTAGCAAACCGGAACCTTAAGCCACTATAGAACCTTTTCACACACGTCGTAGTAATTTGACACTGACAGACACAACAAGACGATCACTTATTGCGATAAGGTTGTACTGGCCCAGGATTTCATTCGGTTGACCGTACGTATGTATGATAATTATTTGCTTAGTCGGGTGTAATTTTGTTAGTCAATTTTGACCCATTTCTCGAGCAAGTGTCGGACTGACTCAAAATTTAGTAACTAGGTACACAATGCAAATACTACCAACAAAAACTGTAGTCACCGAAAGATTGTACTAAACTTACCTGTTGACAAAATAGGGGTAGCAAAACAAAATCCAAAAATAAACACGATCGTATAATTAGCCAATTTCGTAGATATTTTATCATTATCAAACATTATTAACTAAATTCGTAAAAGTTAGCGGAGAATTCACTTCAACTTACGCTACGTAAATCTGGACAAAACTGGTCAACTGCTTTAACAACTCGTTTTTAGACTCCGCGTTATAGCCCGCACTTTCAGGTACGTTCAGATTTCTGCTCTTCACCATGTCAACATTATTCCTGATCACTGCTTTTGCCATCAACCTAACCTTCTCGCTACCCGTCATAGATCTGCAAATTTCATCAATCATACCCAAAACTTTCTCTTTCGACAACAGTTTTATAGCTCTTTTCGATAGTAGACAATACGTATCCACGTACGAAATCAGCTCCTCAATCTCAAAATTCTCCGTGAAATACAATAGGTCATACAAAATAACTAATAGCTCATTCTCAACTTCTTTGTTCACTTTGATTTCCCATAATTTATCGATCGGCTTCCCATCGGCATCCACTTTTGGGGTCGACGTATTTCTAGGCAGCGATATTATAGACATGCTGTGGAGCATGTTCTTTATTACATTCAATACACCTTTTATTAAGGTCTTCTCGTCTTTATGTAGTTGTCTCACAACGAAATGCAGCCAAGACACTAGGCCGTAACCTTCGACTAATATTTCAAACGCTCTAGGTATAGCGACAACCGCACTTAAAGCGCCAAGAATCTTCTCCTTAGTCTTCCTGTCGCTCAACACAGAAGAATAGAAATCCATAATCATTTTAAGACACATGGTCTTGAAGATTACGCTAACATCCGTCATCGTTTTGGTTCCGTGTCTGATGATGTCCAAGATCCAAAGACGGCGCTCGGAGGACTCTACATCGCTGTCGTGGAAGAGACTTAGGAAATCTGGGACAACGGTCAGGTCGACGAATTGTTTTGCAATGAGGAAGTTGTTCACTGGTCTGTAGAGGGGGTCGAAGGGTGCTGTGCAGACCATGAGAGCTTTGGCGAGGTAGATGGCATCGACGGAGGGGAGGCGTGGGTTCTTCAAGTCACTGGCAGGGTCGCCCTGTGCGTTGGTGATGGCAGTGGACAAACTACGACGCAGGGTCTCGATGAAATCTGTGAGAAGCAGCCTGTCATTCTTATGTCTCCTGGAAAAAAGGAAATAATGTCCTGTGAATCATTTGAAAGTGAACTAAAAGACAACGCTACTGTGGATACGTTCGCCATTTTTATGAAATAGCAAATGGCAAACGTTTGTACATTACAGTGCCAGCTAAGAGTTCTAAGGTAGAATACTTCACGTGATGGTTTTTCAAATGATTTAGCCGGCTGTCTCATTCTCCGCGCTGCACCACAGAAGCGCAAACACTGTTTGTACACCTAATATTGGTCTTCAACCTAATCCTAAACCTTCAATACTTTATTGTTTTTTGTAAGGGTCTAAACTTTCTGATGACGAAAGTAACGTTAGCAATAATATCAATTGATCGTTATTCATGAACCGATTTGTCTATCTGGTTAAGGCAAGTACGGGAAAATATAATATAAAATATAAACTCGGTATTTCGATTATCAACTAAAATTCAAAAATATAAAGAGTTCTCAATTCGTTCATACTCTTATGCTTATATGTAATATCTATCCTTATCAAATTTAAGGCTTTATGTTTCTATTATTACTTTTTATTTAAGACACGTGTTTAGATCCTGGAACGCCGTTTTTTTGTCGCTTTCCACATGCGAGAGGGCAAAGGGCAAAGTTATCTTTGATTTATTAACTTTTTATTAGTAATGTAAGTGGGTAGTGATAAATTGTCAACCTACCGCGGCTGCGTCCGCGGCAACTGTCAAAGTCAGTCTGAATATAGCTCTTCTTGTGACTTCCCGTGTCCACTCATTTCAGCCCTTTCAGTTACCGTAACACCCGAACTAACAATTGGCGACGAGATCGATCTTAGCACGCGTAATTATGGCAAAAGTTTCCGTCGGGTTGCTAAGTGTGTTCAACCACGAAACGCAAGAATGGGTATTATACCGGGGACGGTTAGAACAATGGTTCCAGGCAAATGAAATGACGGATGACGTGGATAAAAGTGGCGCAAAACGTCGAGCGATTCTACTCAGCAGCTTATCGGAGAGTACCTACAGATTGATAAGGGACTTAGCGCTGCCTAAGGAAGTGGGTACATTGTCGTACGGGCAAGTAACCGATTTATTGGACGGTCATTTCAAGCCAAAGAAATGTGGGTTAGCCGATCCGTGGTGAACGAACCGGCTTGTTTGCCACTGCACAGTACGGACGTAGCTACGTACGTCCACTTCGTTTGGCAGGCCGACTCGCTGCCCGTTAATGCTGGTGACGTCAAGCGCGCGACCGAGTCCGATAAGGTTCTTTCTCAAGTAACGCGTTATGTGCGGGAAGGCTGGCCAGATAAAAGTAAATGTACAAATATTAAATCTTATTACGAATGTAGATGCGAATTGGCCGTAGAGAGCGGTTGTTTAACAAGAGGGACTAAATTAATAATTCCTGAAGCCCTTAGAAGTTACATTGTTGAGGAGTTACATAGAGGTCATCTAGGAGCGGCTAAAATGAAAGCAAACGCGCGCGCGCGGTTTTGGTGGCCCGGAATGGCGGCCGACGTGGAGCGCGCCGCGGCGGCGTGCGCCGTGTGTGCGCAACTGCGGCCAGCGCCGCCGCGCGCGCCGCTCACGCCGTGGCCGTATCCGCCCGAGCCCTGGTATCGGGTTCACTTAGATTTCTTAGGCCCATTCAACAATAAAGTTTATTTAGTAGCTGTGGGCGCATACTCGAAATGGGTCGAAGTCTATGACGTCAGCACCGGGTATGGCTCGCGGGTAGTTATTGAAAAGTTATGCGAACTAATGGCTAGGTTCGGCTTGGTGCATACCATTTGTACAGATAATGGCACATCTTTTGTTTCTAGCGAATTCGAAAGCTTTTGTACAAAAAACAACATACGTCACGTGACATCCCCTACGTATAATGCGGCTAGTAATGGTCAAGCCGAGAGTTTTGTGAAAATTATAAAAAAAGCTATAAAATCTATTTTGTTAGACGGCACTAGTAGTAGGGATGTTAACGTTAAATTACAGGAATTCTTGTTTAACTACCGAAACTCTGTACATTCCACGACAAATCGTTCTCCTGCACAGATTTTATTTGGCAACAATTTGAGGTCTAGACTGGATTTAGTAAGCCCTAAGTCGCCTCTAGACTCTGATTTAGCACTATTAGAAAAAGTAAAACAAAATCAGTGTTCACAGATTAAATATTATCGTGGAAAGAGAAATATAGACTTTGACGTGAATGAGGTAGTTTTAATAAAAGTTAATTATAAGGAAAACAGCACATGGACGAAAGGCGTGATAGTAAAGAAACTCGGGAGAACAGCTTATCTAGTTAAGCTAGTGGATGATTTACGAGTCCTAAAGAGACACAAAAATCAGCTTTATGAATTTAAAGGGGAGGTGGAGATAACTGCGCCCGCAATGTTAAGCAAAAATACAAATCAGCCGGGTGGACGATCAATAATAATAGATCAGGATCAGGAGGAAGTTCTTCCGCCCATAGTACAGATCCAAGATCAAGGCTCCCTGGTCGAAGCGGCGGCTGGGTCAGAGCAGTCAGTGGAAGAGGCGGGTGGCCCGCCGGCCTACAACGCGCGCGGCTCGGCCGAGCCGGCCGGCCCAGCGGCCGAAACGGCGAGCGCCCCTGCGGCGGCGGCCGAAGCCCAGACTGAGGAAGCGTCGGCTACAAGCTCTAGGCGCCTCAAGCGACCTCGCAAGCCGGTTTCATATAAGATGTAAAAAAAAATAACCTCTTCTATTCGTGCTTTATAGTTTTACTTGCTTAAATTTATATACATGGTAATCAGTACCTTTTACAGGATACTTGTAACTATTGGTGGAGGGATATTAGTAATGTAAGTGGGTAGTGATAAATTGTCAACCTACCGCGGCTGCGTCCGCGGCAACTGTCAAAGTCAGTCTGAATATAGCTCTTCTTGTGACTTCCCGTGTCCACTCATTTCAGCCCTTTCAGTTACCGTAACACCCGAACTAACACTTTTATTACTATTAACTTATTATTACATCATTTTGATTAACTTACGTTTCAGTTTCCAGCAGCATAGAGAATCTATGCAACACATGATACGCTGCCGCTCGCATTTCAGGGCAGTGGGAGCTCAGCGCCACTATAGGCAGAGACAGCAAGTTGCTGCGCAGAATCCTGAAGCACGAAGCCATCGACCCTGGCGCCAGCAGGTGGCTCAACAGCGGGAACAAGAAGGCAGGATCGTATATACCCTCATCAATGTCCAAATGCGAAGTGCCAACAAAATCTACGTCTTTCAATTCCGACATCACTCTATCGTGTTGGTACTTTACGATCATTCTGGTAACATCTCCTTCAGTATCTTTAGCCGTTTTGAATTCTTTAGACATCAAGCTTATTACTCCTTTGATGCTGCAGCAAGAATTAGACCCTGGTAACTCGTAGTCATAACTCAACTTTTCCGTAACAGGAAAGTTTCGCACAGTCCTTTCTACTATCTCTTTGTCCAGAAGATTCAACACCTGGTTGGGGGTCGGGTGACTCCACAGAGAAGCCGATCTGTTTTTCCGCACAGCGTAGAAGTTCGCTGCAGAATCTCCCCACAGATATGGCTTGTATTCGTTAACTGGCTGTCCATGGGTCTCGTAGAAATTCAGTATTTTTAACAGAATACGATCGCATGGACTTCTCGTAGCGTGGTACGCGCTCAAGTAAACAGGTATTTGCGGCGTCTTCATCACCGATTGCTTCCTTGATATCAAGATGAACAGCAGCTCTAGCAATCGCGATTTGATTTCTAAACTGTGGTAACTCAACATCACATTAAGAAACTCGGAATGCGACGTCAACATGTCGAAGAGAGTCTCGAGATCCGCGTGATCGTTCGGATAGAGAAGTTTAACGAACGTTGTGAATATCTCCAATAGCATAGGCCCCGATGCATTCGCTTGGTCGACTGAGCGTACCTTCAAGCAATTTTTTAAAACAGACTTACTGAAGTTCTGCCAAATGGAGCTCTCTGTAATTTTCACCAAGCCATCTTTCTGTTCCGTTTGGAAACCTGACAAGGTTTCGCTCAATTTGATCACTTCGTAAATGTTATTAGAAATGCCTTTCATAACATCAACATCACCTCCCTGAATGGCTAAAGTTATTATGTGAAGTGAGGATAAGAAGTAGTTGATGAGGTATTCTTTCTTCTGTCCTTTTTCGGAAAGGCAGATTTTCAAGAAGCAGGCTTGCAACAAATCCATGTGGCTCAATTCAGCAGTTTCAAACTTATGAATCTTTGAAAACATTTTTTCGCAATCCGCTTGAGGCATACATTCAAGAATCAATTTTCTAATGAACTTATAGCAGGTGACATAAACTTGGCCAGCTTTATGGGGTTTCTCTAACACTTTCATAATGTTAGACTTGTATTCCTCGTATATCTTGGGTAGGAAATCCTTATTCGCTATTAGGAAAGCCTCGTGGAAAATTATGCTATTTCCCAATGGTAGAGTGAGTTCCCTTTGACTCAGTATTTCGGGCCTTTCACTTTCATCTTTGAAAACTTTACAGAACTTGTGGTTCAATTTCATCAGAGTCGCGGCGAGGAGAGATGTCGTTTTACGCATAGCGTTGGCATTAAAGAATTGCTTAAATTGTTCTTCACTGACATGTTTCACTTGATGGGGCTTGCTGTCGAAATATTCGGTCAAGGAGTTTTCTATGTTCGTCAAATTCGGGGTCACTTCTTTATTGGTCAAAAGGTTGGTGTATACCTTTATTATATTCTTCAAAACTTCTTTCGGCAATTCAATGGAAATGGATTTTGAGTATTTTTCTACAAGCACACGAAGAATTTCTAGCATAAGACTCGGTTCTTTATCATCTTTGATGCATGCATTTATATCTGCATTAAATATGTGCTTCAGCACAACCAAATCATCAACTTCTGATAGTCCAATGATTTCCAGAACTTTAATAGTATGATCACAATCCACATTTCTTCTCTTGTTAATCTTAATGAACGCTTTTACAATGTCGGCGCAATTTTTTTGTTGATAGGGCTTCAATAATTTAAGGTTTTTGTTAAGAGATGTCATTATGTCAGGGTATTTAGTCATTACCTCTAGGAGGAATTTGGTCGCGATTGTGTTGCATGGACTTTTGCTAAGATCTAAAGATGTGTAGATTTTAAGAAAGAGTGAATTTTTGAAAAGTGTTAACAGTATTGTACAGCACACATCTCTCATATGGCATTTCTTGCCAATCAGGATCAAGCATTCAAAGTAGGTAGAAATCTTCTTTTGCTGTATTTCTGTCAGCAAGTTCATACTAGTCAATCGGACTGTACAGAATATAAGATACTTAGCCCAGACAAGAAGCTCTGATCCATCTACAACTTCAGCTGTATTTACTTTGTATAGCACCTCATCTACGATTACATCACTGTCTTCATCAGAAGCTTCTTGGAGACTTTGAAAAACATCTTTTAAGGCCACGTCGTCACTGCTGATTATGGAAGCTGCCATTTTACTGAGTGTTGCGTCGCGCCCAACTAAAGCTTCAGTCAAAGCAACAGGCTCTCCAGTCCAGCTGGCGATATAGCTTCTCGCATCTAACTTAGCGTCTCCAATCAACACTTCTGTCAACTCCGGGGAGTAATTACTGTGCAGTAAGTTTGCAACATAAATGGAGAGGAATTGTTTCAAACTCTTTCTAGCTTCTTTGTTATTGTTGATATACTGCATGCAACCCACAATGAAAGGAGATGGTACTTTAGTTTCCAGGAAAGATGTGTTATCCGTGTTTCTGTTCTTCATTAGATCGTTAAATAACTTGTCTAGTGTCGCCGCGCTGCTTTGGTCTGATATCTCAAAGTTAACTACTTGGTTTCTAACGGTTTCTGTCAACTCTATGCGATGCTCTAGCACATACTGTATTAGATCACCAATCAGAGCAGTGGGGCAGGCACTAGAGTTGTGAAGCGTGTACAGCATCAAATGGATCTCATCTTCATCCCCTTCAAATATCTCTGTATTCTTGAAAAATTTGCTTATTGTCTCTTTGGCCTCAATCCAAGTACAGTCCTCAGTGTTTGTGTAAACTTCAAGCATAATATGGAAAAGGTCTTTGAACATAGGGTTGCTCAGTGACATAGCGGAACTATCTAGAGTGAGCCACAGGGAGACAACCTTGAATTTCAACAGGGAAACCCTGCCTGTAGTCAGTGTCATGGAGTAGTCTAGAATTTTTTTCATATCCAAGCAACCTTCTAGTATTTCGAAGAATGCTGGATGTATTTCATTGTAGAGCAGCAACAGATCCATTAGACAGATCAGACTGTCTGTATCGGTTATTTTTGGCAACCTGTAATCTGTTGTGCTCTCAGTTGTCTGTTTGCTGCTGATAACATCTTGAATCAATGAGGCAACAATCGTAGGCACAGGCATATGCTTAGGAAAGAAATACTCCATTTTATTTCTCAAATCAGACACATTAACATGACTGTCTTGCACGCTCAAAATCCTTAGATATCTCCTTAACATTTCCAACATTTTAACTAATACGATCACGCAGTATAAAGATATAGTTTGATCTTTTCCCAAATGAGTTTGGATATATTTCAGTAATGGAATAGGTAATGTGATGAATCTGACAAAATTAGCAACTTGAACTGATGACAGGTTGCCCATTCTAGGCATCATATCTTCAGGCTTGAGGACATCCAACAATTTGATTGTAAACTGCACTGTTTTATCCCAAATAGGGGAGTGTTGGGGCTCGAAGCTCTGTTCCACAACACTTATTAGAGCTCTGTGCAGATCAGGGCATTTGTTAACTATTTTAAGAATAACATCACCTTCTTCTTGGAACTCCCAAGGCCTTTTGAGGGTGAGTACAGCTTTATACAGGTTCTGATTTTTATTTGCATCAACTGTACCTAATGTGCTGTCAGCAAAATATAACCCAAGCTTATGGGACGTGAATAAAGTCAGGACAATCTCTGAAAGAAGGTTCATGATGTCAGGACGCATATTGTTCCTTAATTCTTGACTTAGATCCGGAGGACCTTTCCAAGAATAAAGCTTAAAGATGTTATGCAACACTTGATGACTGAAAGTCCTTAGTTTCAAGCTCTTGGAAAGAAAATTGTTATCAATGACATTCTTCTTTAATATATTTAAAAACATCAAGACAGATTCAGCCTCATCATGAATAAGCCCTGGAATGACTAAGGGCAGAAGTCCTTGCTTTTCCAGCAAAGCTTTTATAAGAGGCAGATGACCTTCAATGAGGAATGAGGTCATGAAATGCACAAAAGATGTCCGGACATTGTCTTTCTCCTTATAGTTTGGCTTTTCCATTATGTACTGTAGATGCTTGGGTGTCAAAGGTGCTTGGTTGATGACCTCCACACCCAAATCTGGGTTCAAAGTCACTATGGACGTCAGGAGCTTGAGGATGATCTTCCTGTGACGAGGGCCTGAGTTCTCGCTGATCATGATCTCGACTGTTGACATAAATGTGTTCAAGAAGTAGCGACAGGCCTCTTCTGTGACTGAGAGCATCTGGGGGTGGGAAGACTGGACTTTCATGATGATGAGGTGGAATATGTGAAAGGCTGGAGTAGCCAAGGTCAGATTTTTTTTGCTGTCCTGGTTAATCTGGCGCAGAATCTCATGGGAGTTGCCACCAGCATTTAAGTACTCCGCAATGTAGTCAACTTCATCATCTGGATTCAAGCATACTTGCAGGAACTGTGTTAATGCTGAAATTAGACAAATTAATGATTAATGTTATTGAAATTTTTATTTATAAACAGTATGAATATTAATCAGAGACCATTGTTGACTAAGAAAACTAATGTCTGATGTTCAAGTATATTACATAAAAATAGTCTAAAAAAAGAAAGATAAACATTAATTTAATACTAACTGCTATACCTACAAATCACAAACTTAAAATTGAAATTTAGCATCATATTATGTAAACCTTTAGTATCATAGAGGTTAGGGCTGCACTGAGAAAGGATTTTCTGATACTCCCATGGGGTAAGGCTAGCCTACCTTTTATACTTCCACAAGGGAAGATAAGAGCAAACGCTAGCATGGCATATCATAGCCAGGCAGACGTACCAAGTCCATAAACAAGCAACGTTTCGCTGAAGTGAAAAACCAGCAACCCATAAAAACGCGAAGATAAATCCAAACCCACTCACCCATGGTCTGCCCAGTCTTAGACGCCAGCTCCTTACGGAAGTGTTTAATATCGAACCCATGTTCCCTTTTGCTTGCAGTTTTGCCTTTATCTTGTTCAATTTGAGGTTGTTCGGATCCCGCGTTTTCACTTTGTACTTCAGGAACTGCTTCATCAGTCTTGCTCTTTTTAGCTGGCTCTTCATTATCGTTGTTATATTTTCGTTTACCCATTTTTATTGATAAATCTTATTCAGTAACATATTTTATCGAAAAACCCACGTGAGTGCGTTTGTTATGACTTATAACACAATTTTTTGTGTTTGACAGCTCAGATCAGGGGTCTACTATTAAATTCAAAATTCGAAGTTCATGATATACTCTCTTTTACTCTACAATAAAATATCTATAGTGCGAGCGGCGCAACACAACACGAAACTAGTTTTTTTACAGACTGGTACTGTTTCGGTCCCTTATTTAAGCGCTCGTACATTTACGATTTGGATACGAATGACGTATCTGCATTCATGCCAACACAACTAACAGAAACACACCGATAAAAATGCGGTTCAATCAAAACTTACTTTCATTTGAACTATTGCAATTTAGAACGTATCGAAAAGGAATAAAATTATGTTTGGTTCAAAGTTACGTTTGACTTGCTGTACAAGATTTGCAAAATCAATCAAAACATTGACGAAAACTTAGTTTGGAATTTAATAATATTGCAAGTAGTTTTGTAACAAAAATTTACATATATATACTCTCGACCACCGTTTGTTAAGTTTAGTTGAAAAGTCGTACTCGCGGAGTAGTGTCTCCTAATAAATTTAAAATATTGTGTTTCGAATTTTAAAGCGGGATCAGAAGATACAAATTCGGAAGAGATGTCGAATTACGCGGCAGGTACGTCGTTAAATACTGCATTATTAACTTCTGTTGCGCAATATGAAACCAACGGGGATAACCATGTCACAGAAACAGGCGCGGATGACGATGAAGACGATAATTGGTGTCACGAACAATTATACGAAGAGGAATACTGGCAACAATGTGAATCATTTAAAAAAGGAAGTAGCCGTAAGAATAACTGTAGCCGACTGTAAAGAAACAGATGATAACTTCATAACTTACAGGAATCCAACTCAAGAGATCAGAAAGAAAGACAGCTGAACATGCAGTACAAACTGGATAAAATTACTACTTCATTACTGGAAAAGCTTCTTAATATTAGAAATATAGGCCCGTACCATAATGCTATCGGAGAGGGTAGAAACTCTATTATTATTGAAGTCGGTCGCACTGTTATCCCACATTCATCAACTTATTCCATTTCTTTCAATAATGCTGTCAAGATATATAAGCTGAGCAATGACAATGCTCGAAATAAAGCTATATTCCGTAGGGCTCAAAGAGTGTTTGATAACATACGTACAATGTGCATTGCTGCAAAAATGTTATTGTAATGGAACATGTTGGGACAGATGAGGACCCAGTGCTGCCAATCACTACGCTTCCTATGGATGTTTATTCGGAGCTATATGACCTGATACTATATCGTATGGAACGTATGTACAAATATTATGGTTGTATACATGGAAATTTATCCACTAAAAATATTTTGTACTGGCAAAATCGACTATATTTTCTTGGGTTGTCACACATTATGCTTTCAAATGAACCCAACGCTTTAAAAAAGCTTATGAATGACTGCTACTTCGTAACCAAAGTAAGTTTATTCTTTTATATGCTGTTTTTTGTCCTTTAGTACACAATTATACAGGGTGTTTAGTAGCTAGGTGCAAAGCTTTAAGGGGGTGATAGCGAGGTGTTTTTGAACATTTTAGCCATATATGTCTATTTATTAGCTGAAATTTGATTAAAAAAATTGACTAGGTATTAGAAATTTTAAGAAAATACGCAGAATTTTTTATGGCACAGAAAAATGACTGTTCCAACCTAAGACATTTTTAGTAATATCGAAATCCTCCATTTTGTTTTTGTAGCAAGAAATATGCTTAAAAATTATTTTATTTGGTCTAATACATATTAAACTATCCAAAATAAAAGATTTTGTTCACAAATGAATGCTCATCGGAGCATTATTGACTCCTGACTCAAATTCTGGGTATATTCTTAAAATGTTCAAAAATATCTCGGCCATCACCCCTTTAAAGCTTTGCACCTAGCTACCAAACACCCTGTATATTTTTTACCACCTAATGGTAAGTGAGCCCCACTGACCATGAACCCACTGTACCACAGACGTGCAGATGCGTTGCCTAGTGGGCTAAGACTTCGTCTGCATAGAATTATACATAAAAAAACCTTCCACTTGAATCACTATCTAGTAAAAAACCACATCAAAATCTGTTGTGTAGTTTTAAACATCTAAGCATACATAGACAGTAGACTTAGACAGTGGAAAGCGACTTTGTTTTATACTATGTATTGATTGTGCCGCCAAGCAACAGTGCTAAGCAGCAGTGCTGTGTTCCGTTATGCAGAGTAAAACAGCTGGTGAAATTACTGACTTTGGGGTCCGTGGGCGGAGGTGCCCACTTACCCTCAGTTGATCCTCTTGCTTATTTACCTTCTCAGAACTATCACTTAATTCCGTTTTATTTTCTTCTAGTTTTTAAAAAAAAGAGGCGTTCAAGTCATGTCCTCGGAGGAGCTCTTTAAACGTATCACAAAGCTGCAAGTCATAAGCCATGAGGTGTTGCAGGTGTTGGACAGGAGGAGAGGCTCAACCAACTTCAAAGGAGTTGACTACAAGTCTGGAGGAAACAGCAGATTTAAATAACGTTTATAATTTAATAAATAATAATAATAGTACCTTGGCTTGGTTCACGAGGTCGCCGCCATGTGGGATGCTGACTCAACCACCGTGGTCCGTAGTTGTCTCAGCGAATGGTCTCAAATCTTAAAAATCTTGTGTCAAAATGTCGGCAACGTTGTAAGGTAATGGTCAAAGACCCCCCCCCCCCCCCCCTGTCGGGCTCTTAGCCAACGATAAATCATATCCCTCAGAAACTGTCAGGAAATCATTAGCCGATGCCTAGGGTGCGGACCAAGCACTGCTCTTCCCCCCGGACGGATCCAAAAACGAACCGCAGCTCTTGACCACACGTGGAGGTAACCCGACTCGCAACCTCCAGTTAATTACTATATAAGGTTCAAATAAATAAAAAGCATAAGTTTGATTAAAAATTTACCATAAAAATCACAACAGGCCACCGTAGTATGCTTAAACGTACTTGATACATTATATCTCCAGTAAACCGCCGAGCGAGACAGAAACACGACACGAGACACAAGCCACGGTTTCACTATTATCTAATCTAAAATTACAAATTAACATTAAAAGACTAGACGAATCCGATCCTTTAAAGCTAGCCAGTCATTTATATTAAGTATGTCTTATTAATCTTATCCCAGTCAGTCAGCATATTTATCATGTACCAGCTTCTGCCCGCGACCTCGTCTGCGTAGAATTATACATAAAAACCTTCCTCTTGAATCACTTTATCTATTAAAAAAAACCACATCAAAATCCGTTGTGTAGTTTTGAAGATATAAGCATACATAGGGACAGAGAAAGCGACTTTGTTTTATACTATGTAGTGAAGCTAGATCCCATCAGAAACATAAATGTGAAATTATAGCCAAGTTCAACATCCTATTAGTCCTACAAATATTAGAAATGCGAAAGTTTGTGACGATGCGACGATGTTAGTGAGTGTGTATGTTTGCTCCTTCACCACGCTAAAACGACTGGACGGATTTTGATAAAATTTCAAAGGGAGATATCTGGTACACTAAATTAAAACTACTTTTTATACTGGAAAATTGCATAGTTCCTGCGGGATAGAAAACATATCAATTGCCAATACAATTGACAAAATAATTTATATCCCCCTTATTCATGAACGCTCTATAGGCTTCTGCTAACTTAGCAATCGTTTGTCCTTATCTGTGACAGGTAAATGTCAAAGTGACAGATAAGGACAACCGATTTCTAAGTTAGCAGAAGCCTACAGAGCGTTTATGAATAAGGGGGTAAGTGTATGGGTGGAAAGTTATGAGTAGAAAATCCTGCATAACAAATGTCATCACTTGGGATGTAATTCCAATTTCAAGATTTGACTTGGCTATCACTCTTTTATTTTTAGGGCCTTCTCTATTTCACTGCTCTCTTTTAAAGACCTGTAGGCTTATTACCTAACTCGCTCGCAATCGCCATCGTGTTCATTTTGACAGTTCTTGTATGAATGTGACAGCTGGCTGATTCCGATGCCAATTGTCAGCCCATACATGAACTGTCAAAATGAACACGATGGGGATTGCGAGCGAGTTAGGTAATAAGCCTACTGATATTTGAAGTGTCATATATCTATCGTGTCATCTCTATTTGCTTACGTAACAGACAAACGACATAATAGATATCTGACTTAATATATTAGAAACTTAACAGTTTTAGAAACGTAACAGAGATTAACCGATCATAGACCTAATAATTGCTTAACATAAACACATCTACATTTCTATACGATTAACGTCAAAATTTGGTAATAAAATATATCTTACAATTAAACTCTTATATAGATCACTACACTCATAAAACCGCTGACAGACAGACCGTTGAGCAAGAGCAAATAGGCCTCCGTTAGGAACTTTCGGGTATGGTACCCCGGAAAGGTAAGTAGCTAAAAATATTGTCAAGTTTTTCTGACTGACAAAACAACGCTAGATGGCATTATTATCAAGAGGTCCGTTTGAACATCTATCGTGTTCAATAGGCTTATTGTCTAACTCGCTCTCAATCGCCATCGTGTTCATTTTGACAGTTCTTGTATGAATGTGACAGCTGGCAGATTCCGATGCCAACTGTCAGCCCATACGTGAACTGTCAAAATGAACACGATGGCGATTGCGAGCGAGTTAGGTAACATTCTCGGCCGAAGTTCTTCGGCGAAGTGTCAGTGAAGTTAGCCGAGGCGAGGACACAGACTACATACTCGTAGGACTTCGAATAAACTCAGTCGCTAATAGTGTAGCGAGCGCTTAAATTCTAAAGTCGAGTAACTAGTAAGTTAGTGTGACTTCGTGGTCGATTTTCGAACACAGAACGGAGTTGCCCGAAGCGAAGCGAAGTTGCACGAAGTGCCTCGCTATACTCTCGTCCTCGGCTTACTAAGATCAACTTCGCGAGTAGTGTAGTGGGCGCTTTAATGCCAACCCCGAACGTGACATATATCGGACCCCTCGACACTAGCGCCATCTAGCGATATTGTGCCCCTCTAAAAATAATCCAATATAATAATTGCATAACATCAATATGCCTAACGTGTTAAAGATTTGTAGTTTTAAATCCACTTGTAGATCTTATAATTTTCAATTTCTTATAATTAAAAAAAAAAAAAAAACAAAAATCTCCACTCAAAGTGGGTACGTAATTGAATTACCAATTATCATTAATCAAATAACATTTTCCTTAAATTACTAAGATCACTTACAAATAGGATTGAAAAAATTGTAATATCAAAAACTTTTTATAAAATCTACTCATAAAATTACGTTTTCAACTAAAGACCGACCGCTTAAACAGATCCTCGCCCGCGCGGCACAGGGGCGCGGGGTAGGACTCATTTCAGCGGTCGGTCTACAATGCACAGCGTTTTCCTGGCTTTTAGTACCGGCATTAATATGAGGGTTTTCTGACACACAATGTATATATATGGCACTAGCGAGGCACAGTATATTATATAAGCTAAAGCAGTAAGGAAACTACGAACAAAACAAAAAGCCAACCCTAATACTCTTAGCTAGTTGCTTTAACAGCGCTATAATCTCAGCTAGTAAGGCAGCTAAGATTATAGCGCTATTTAAACAAAAAGCTTTTCAATTTTACAAAAATTCAATCGACAACCCTAACGCTCTATTGGAGCGTAGGTATTTATTAAAAAAAAAGCCTAGTTTCCATACTGCTCTATTAATGTACTGTGCGAGAGGTCCGGTTAACATTTCTGTCACGTTCGGGAATCCCAAAGTGACAGAAATGTTAACTAGCTATATTTTTGCCTGCCAGGAAACCGTCATTACGCATTCGAACGCACAAGCGCGTTTGTAGCACTTAATAAAGCCACGGAACCGGCTGCCGGGAATACGAATAAAAAAATATTTAACATATTTTTTAAATGACAACATTGATCTCACTTTTTTTCCTACCATTAACAAATTGTTTTGTTATTGCAAGAAATTAGCAAAAATTAATACGTCAAGTCGGATTACTTCGTCCCTTGAGGTTGGTTTGACCGGTTCTAAAAACAAAATTTGCCAATAGAATGTCCAGTGTTTCATAATCATCACACATTGTAACTTAATCCAGTAGGCTTATTGTCTAACTCGCTCGCAATCGCCGTCGTGTTCATTTTGACAGTTCTTGTATGAATGTGACTTGGCTATGCCAATTGTCAGCCCATACGTGAACTGTCAAAATGAACACGATGGGGAATGCGAGCGAGTTAGGTAATAAGTCTACAGGTGCGAACTAACTTAATGAAACTTTGGAATAAACTTTTTTTTAATGAGTTTGTACAGCAACTACCTAATTTTTTAAGTATAAAATCTAGCTTTATCTGTAGTAAAATTATGAATGTCAGTGAAATATCGCTAGGGGTGTTCGTTACACCTTGTTATATTGTATGTAATATGACAATGGAATAAAATAGTGATTTCTGTGTGGTAAGTCATCTTTTAGGGTTCATGTAATCCAACTTGACTGTACCTAATCGTTTCGGTTGATTTCCTCGAAGCCGGGCACAAGTTCGCGAACTTTCGCGAGCAACACTTCTGCCAGGTTTTCGTTCGGGTTTGTATCTGAAAAAAAAAAAACCACATCATTTCTATTAGGGGGCGTTCAAGTATTACGTAAGCGCTTTATCTTTGATTTGCTTATTTTTGATGACATGGTGGGTGGGGGTCGATATGGTGATTACGTCAGCAGTTTCGGTTCGAACTGCTGCTCACGAATCAATAAAAAACAGAATCCATTAAAAGAAAAATGCATATGAGGTACCAATGATTACGTAAGCATGGGAGGGGGGTAAGAGGTTTGCTTACTTTTGCTGACAAGGGGAAGGGAGGGGGGGTAAATAATTGTAAAAAATCTGCTTACGTAATACTTGAATAGCCCCTTAAAACTATTTCAGTATTTCAGTATTTATTCAATTGCAACAGGGGGCATATAGATAACAGTTCGACAATTCATTCTACAAATATTATAAACGCGAAAGTTTGTAAGTATGGATGGATGTTTGTCTTTCACGTAAAAACTACGGAATGGCTGGTAGCTGATGGCTGATAGCTGATAACCTAGATTAACAAGTAAAAAATAATTCAATTTTATGCCAAAAATGCCTTACAATCATTTTGGAAAACAGCTGAACCGATTTTTACCAAACATTGCTAAGAACCCACCGCAAGCCACACACAGGCATCGACGTAGGCATTGGAAGGGTCGGCGTGTGTACTATACTAACGCGGTGTCCTCCGCACTCGCCGGGCAGCTCGGGGCCGCTGCCTACCCTGCCTACACGCCACTGGCATTGCCATGTTGACTCACCATCATAGTAGACCAGCTCGCACTTGCCGCGCAGCTCGGGACTGTTGGCCACGATGCGCGGGACCGTCTCGCAGAACTCCCGCTGTATCTCGTCGCCGTCCGCCGTCGCCAAGCCTGCAACGTACGGTCTTTCTCGGTCTTTGGAAAGGGACAGTTGCTGGTAAGTTAGAGCGAGACAACGCTTTACCAAGCCCTTTGTCCCTCAAGGCCCTACCATGGTGTGGGGAGTGCCACAATAGAGAGATCTCTCTCCAGGCAGATGTTATGCCTGGGGACCGAAGTCCTAAGTAAGAGTTGAGAGTTGTATTTATGCAGCCGCATTGAGAAACTTCGTTAGCGGCATGCAAAACGATGTGACAGCTGGCATTAGAACTGGCGCTAGCTACAGTTTGACAACAAATATAATGCGCATCGGCAGTATTCGTTTGCGCAGAGAAACGCAGACCAGTTTCCGATGGTAGCCGAACGTGTAAATAATCTATATTGAACTTTATTTGCAAGCGCAACTGGCAGAGTATTGCTTGCTTTGCATTCTTAGCTCTGTCCCGCTTACACGATTTTGCCATTGTTGGTACGAAATCGATCGACCAATAACAGCGCCAGAGTTTCCCGCGCTACTAAAATTGGTCTACTGCGCAGGTACATTGTGGAGCATTATTTTTGTTGTCAAACTGTACTCGTGCGTCGTAGTCTCGTAGTAGTTACGTAGAGGCCAACTAGGTGGCGCTAAGGCCGCTACAATGGCAATGTGTGCTGTGGCACACCTGCATACGTATCCTCAATGAAGAGTCGTTCCAGTAGGCTTATTGTCTAACTCGCTCGCAATCGCCATCGTGTCCATTTTGACAGTTCTTGTATGAATGTGACAGCTAGCTGATTCCGATGCCAATTGTCAGCCCATACAACTGTCAAAATGAACACGATGGCGATTGCGAGCGAGTTAGACAATAAACCTACTGTTCCTAAGTAAATGCTTTATTGTACAAATATAAAGAAACAGATACAATTCACAAAAAAATAACATTAATATATGCACAAAGGCGAACTTATCCCTATAAGGGATCTCTACCAGTTAACCTTTGAGTAGACAAATTGTCAAAAACAATACTATGTTGCTGATGTGACATACAGACTTTTTCTAAATGTCACTGAAAATTAGAACAGAAAAATCCGAAAAGTAAAGCTACGGCCGGGAATCGAACCCGGATCCTCGTCATTCCGTGACGCGTGCTACACCCCTACACCACCCATAGCAGTCACCATAGCGTCATCTGTTTGAATGATGTGTCCGTACGACACAACTCCCATACATACTCTTCTCTTCTCTTCTTCTTCTTCTTCTTCAGCGTGTAGACGCCCACCGTTGGGCATACGCCTCTCCAATCCGTCTCCATCCCGAACGGTTGCCCGTTTCCCTCTTCCAGACTGGTCCTGCTGTCTCCCTTATGTCATCGGACCATCGGGCAGGTGGTCTGCCTACACTTCTTCTGCCTAGCCGGGGTCTCCAGTCCAGAACTCGCTTGCTCCACCGCTCGTCGTGTCGTCGGCACACATGGCCGGCCCACGCCCACTTTAGCTTGGCGACTCTGTGCCCCACGTCGACCACTTTCGTGCGATTTCTAATGAGCTCGTTCCGGACTCGGTCCCGCAGCGTTATGCCGAGCATGGCTCGCTCCATGTTGCGCTGCGTCACCTTGAGCTCGTGGATCATCCCAGCAGTCAGTGTCCATGTCTCACAAGCATACGTCATAGCCGGTAGTACGCACTGGTTAAAAACTTTTGTTTTGAGCGATTGGGGAATTTTTTTAGACTTCAGCACAAAGCTCAGCTTTCCAAAGGCTGCCCATCCCAATTGCTTCCTTCGCCTTATCTCCGTCATCATTGAGTCCCGGCCTAGCTTTATCACCTGTCCCAGGTACGTGTACTCCTGCACCTGCTCCAGCGGTTGCCCATTTAATGAAATGGGATTCAGTGCGAGATCGGTTGTTGCCATAACCTTTGTCTTCTCCATATTCATTTTGAGACCCGTTTGCAGGGACGCTCGATGTAGTTGCCCCAGCATGTCTTGCAGGTCTTCGGCACATTCCGCAACAATGACTATATCATCAGCATAGCGCAGGTGATTTAGGTACACGCCGTCTACATTTATTCCCTTGCCACTCCAGTCCAGTGACTTGAATATATCCTCCATAGCGTTGGTGAATAGCTTAGGGGATATAACATCTCCTTGTCGGACTCCTCTCTGGACTGCAATGGGGCTTGTTGGTTCTTTCAGCTGTACGGTCATTGTCGCCGCCCTGTACAAGCTCTTCAAGATCTGTATATACCGGTAGTCTATGTGACAACGATGCAGAGATTCGGTGACTGCCCAGTGTTCGGTCATTGAGTTCGGCCCAGTGCCCAGAGTCGAAAGCTTTTTCATAATCGACGTAGGCTAGATAAAGAGGCCTGTTGTACTCTTCGGACTTTTGGATACATACATACACACGTAAATACGTAGACATACAGATTTAAATTGCATGAAATGATTTGACAATTTGATTTCGCATTTGTAAACATATCAGCGCCCGCTGCCTACCGCTGCCTACCGCACGCCACTGGGTACTCACGCTGGTAGACGGCCCGCTTCTGTAGCACCTTCCAGAGCGTGTGCAGCGGCGTGGCGCACTCCGCGATGACGTGCACCGGGCGGGGGTCTGCGCGCGCGCGCCGGATCTTGTACGCCGAGTTGCGGTACACGCGGTTCTGCACGCCGGCCACGCTGCGCTCCACATCCTGCAGGCTCTGACACACACAAACAAAATGTCTAAATGTCAGTGAAAATTAGAACACAGAAAAATCCGAAAAGTAAAGCTATGGCCGGGACGCGAACCCGGAACCTCGTCATTCCGTGACGCGTGCTATACCCCTACACCACCCATAGCAGGTGGGTAGTCTCCGAATTTTTCTACCTGTTACTAACTGTCACGTGACCTTTTGTTACTATGCGAATTTTTGTCGCCAAGCGTCATCTGTTTGAATGATGTGTCTGTACGACACAATTACAAACTCCCATGGAACATCTACTGCTCACCAGGGACGAGAGAAGGCGCTGTTTTTCAAATGATAGGTACTATCAAATGAATCAAGAAATTTTATTTCTTGATTTTTATGTTTTACTTTTACGGTTTTACCGTTAGAAATTAAATTTCTAAATGTCAGTGAAAATTAGAACACATAGAAAAATCCGAAAAGTAAAGCTATGGCCGGGAATCTAACCTGGATCCTCATCATTCCGTGACGCGTGCTATACCCCTACAACACCCATAGCAGGTAACACACACACACAGCTTTACCTAAAGGGTGTAACAATAAAAGTACCCAGCTCTTTCCCAACGGCATTTTACTTCCATGCTGGTCTGAGAGCAAAGGAAATACATAGAATGTACCAGTTGCTTCTCTTCCGGAGCAGGTAAAAGCCCGTCGAGGGAATGGGCGAGTCTTAGGAATCATGTTACAGGCGATGCGGCTAGCAAACCATCAATATTTTGATCTCCTTTCCACCTATACGCCCACAATTATGCTAAACGTGGCCTTAAGATTCGACGAACTCGTTTCCTGGCAGTTAAAGCCTACAGCTTTATGATTAATTTTTTTTTTATTATTTTATTGGTGCTCCAGTTTTATTAAAATTGTAAATTAAAAATGACATGTAATAACTATAAGTATTACGAATAAATGAGTATGAGTATGAGTATGAGTAAGGCTTTGTTACTCGTGAGGGATAAAGACGTGATATATATTTTATGTAACAATCACCCCCTACGATAATCCATTAGGGTATAGTCGACGACCAAAGTCCTTTCACGCCTTTATCCCTTACGGGGTAGACAGAGCCTAAGGTGACAAGACCTACAGACCACGTTTAGCAAGATTGTAGGCGTAAAGATGGCAAAAAAATGGAATAAAAATAGTGATGGGATGCTAGCCGCATCGCCTATAACATGATTCCTAAGACTCGCCCATTCTCTCGGTGGGTTTTTACCATCTGCGCGGGAAGAGAAGCAACTGGTACATTCTACGTTTTTCCTTTGCTCCCAGACCAGCATGGAAGTAAAATGCCTTACATCATGACTAAGAACCACCGCAAGAAAACTGGCTTTCGAATGAAAAAAACCGCATCGTAATCGGTCCATCCGCTTGAGAGCTACGATTCTTTAGACAAATACACACACAGACAACAACGTCAAACTTAAAAGCAGTGGCGTAACTATAGCGTGGCAGGGGTGGCAAAATGCCAGGGGCCCCTAGCTCTACGGGGCCCCGAACTGGCTTGGTTTAGAGCACAGAAGGGACGCTGATGCACCTCTTTATATTGAGGAAGGAGCCCCATCTGACGAATTTGCCGCTGGCCCCAGACGTTATAATTACACCACTGCTTATAAGAACTCTTCAAGGGTAAAGAAAACTAGTTACCCTGCAAGCTTCAATCCATGGCACATCTTCATCTATCTTGTTGAAGTGTTCCAGATTAGGAGGGCAGAACAAGGACTTGGTGATGACCAGCAATAGCACCCGGGCAGGGAATGTCACCCGCTGGCTCGCTTCGAAGGCTTTTATCATTTCATCTAATCCAAAGAACTTGGCTCCATCGTTGGGGATCACCAGGTAGAGGTACCCCTCAGCAAAGCTACAGGCCATGCCTTCGCCATAAGTTATAGTGGCTAATTGCCGCTTCTGAAATTGAAATTAATAATCATGAGATAATTAAATCCTTACTAATATTATAAATGCGAAAGTAACTCTGTCTGTCTGTCTGTCTGTTACCTTTTCACGCTTAAACCGCTGGGCCGATTTAGTTGAAATTTGGTATACAGATAGTTTGAGTCCCGGGAAAGAACATAGGATAGTTTTTATCCCGGAAAATTGCATAGTTCCCGCGGGATAGCACAGCCCAAACCACTGGACTTAGAGACTTGAAATTTTGCACATAGATACCTTATACAATGTAGGCATCCACTAAGGAAGGATTTTTGGAAATTCCCACGGGATAAGGAAAAAATGGGAATTATATATTCGATTCCGAGTGACGCTTTTGATTTTGAAAATTCTTTTGCCAATAGAAAGCCACAGTATTTGTGAGTATCATCATAGGCTATATTTATAATAATTCTGCGCGGACGAAGTCGCGGGCAACAGCTAGTATTGAGATAAATATGAAAAGTCGTGGTAACCTGTGGCACAGTAAATAAATAGAGCAGTATGGTAACTAGACTTATTGTTTGAAATAAATACCTACGCTATAGAGCTTTAGGGTTGTCGATTTAATTTTTGTAAAATTGAAAAGCATTTTGTTTAGTTAGCGCTATCTCCGCTAGAAAGGCCTGTCTTAAGTTCCGTAAAAACGAAACAAACGTTTATTTGGGTTCTATAATAATTAAATAATCGAGTAAATTAACTCGTTTATAAATAAAACAGAGTATTTAAAAAAAAACGTCCAACAGTTTATGATTTTTTTATTCGTCGGTAGGTAAGTATATATAGTAGTATATTACTGATATGACACGTTAGGGAAGCTTTATAATTAAATTTTATGGTATGAAAAATTCTCATCAGAATGAATAGCTTTTTTAAATAAACTATTGGGAAACATGGACACACCGCGCAATACGCTTTTGGCATGTCTGGGCGCACGTAGCAGACGGCCGCTCGTCTCAACGCGGCACTCGCGACTGACGGCACCGCGAGATCCGCTTAGGGGCCTTGTAGAAGCGCGCGTCTATGTGTGCGTTCGTTTTAACCGTTTTGTTCGTAGTTTCCTTACTGCTTTAGCTTATATAATATACTGTGCCCAAGACCTCGGTCTTCAGGCAGGTGCTTAAACCTTTACGCTAATATTACAAGTTAGGACTCACCGCTTCCAAGTATCTGACGCCTGCCGATGCCAACAGCAGAAGGATAAACTCTTCACCAATTATCGGGTGGTTGTGGTACACCAGCCAAATAATGGATGACAGCACAATGTAGAAGGAAAGCTTGTATTTCTCCTTCAGTTTGAATTCTGGCAGTTGTCGGCTTTGGATAGAAGCATACACCGTTGCACATGCCAGGTCCAAGCCCTGGCTGGTCAGCAGACTGACTATGAAACGCACTGCAAATGCCAAAAAAAATTATGGTCAAATGGGAGTTGGATTCACCAGGGTGCAGGGGCCTTAACTATAACAATAATCTAAGTAGGAAAGTTGGTCGATTATGAACTGGCAACCCATTTACAGACTCTAACAGTCACGAATCTGGAGATATTCATGGGCCACCGAATCCACTTACCATCAGGTGGTCTGTGTGCTTGATTGCCAGCTCAGTAGCATAACCCGTTGCCTGCAAAGTCGGTTTACGAACGATAGTTATACGTGATAACGTCATAAAGAAACATATTCGAGCTGCTAGCTCGTCAGCAAGAAGCGAAGTCATGCGAGAAGATCGTGTCTCTATCGCTTGTTCCGCGCTCTCGCTTGCACACTGACGTCACGTTTCGTGACAGTCATGCTTGTTCGAGAGTGCAGCCGGCGTTTATAGATTTATACAGACGTAATGACGTCAAAAAAAATCGTTTTAAGCCACGACACCCTAAATAACAAATACGTAAGGATATCTACTAATAGGCTTTAAAACTTATCAAATAAATGTTTGTTAAATAAAACAGAACTTACCTAGTCGGAGTGCAACATTCAGCACATCATTAGAATCCATATTAAAGGAATCTGTAGCAAAAGATAATATTTTTAATTTGAATAATTGTACGGCTCTTAGAATTCATAGCAAGTGGAACAAAGTAGTCTCTGCCTACCAGTGGCGTGGCGTCCATAGAACTCGATTCCCACCGGCCTGCCTATTTTAAGGCAGTTGGGCAAATTTTATTGCGCAGAATCAGAGAAAAACGCTAGTTAAAAAAATCCGCAAAAAAGGTCAGTCAGGGGTGCGCGTCGGGTTACCTCCGCGTGTGGTCAAGAGCTTCGGTTCGTTTTTGGATCCGTCCGAGGGGAAGAGCAGTGCTCGGTGCCGTGCACCGTGGGCATCGGTTAATGATTTCCTAGTAAATTCTGAGGGATATCATTATCCGTTGGCTAAGAGCCCGATAGGGGGGAGGGGTTCTACCATACAACGTTGCCGAGATTTTTGTCACAAGATTTTTGTATACTGTATTTATTACTTTGACATTGGCGAAATCATCGCATTGATCGATGGGGGCGTATAAAAAAAAAAAGAAAAAGGTTATAATCAGACTTACTCAACATTCTTCTAAAATATTCTGAAACAATATCAAAACACTTAAAGCTGCACAAGTCAGGCATCATCACCATAGACCAAACCGCTAGCAGCATCATCGCACAACATATCAATATCAATATTACGTCACAGCGAGGAAAAGCTACCATCATCTTTGGGTCTGCGTCGCATGGGAGCTCTTTTATTTCAGTTAATTTTACTTGCACCTTTGTTTAACTGTGTCTTTTCAAAGAACACAAGAAATATTGGCAGAGACGTTAATCCTTTACAACCTTTGTGGCTGACCTCTTTTATAAGACTGAGCTACATCTATGTGGTACACCATGGGACTAATAATACCTCAATGCATAAAGACTTCCTTTGTTTACTTATTTGGGTCACAAACAACAAAGGTACAGTTGTGACAAAAATACACAACCTACAATCAATGGTAAGTTCTTCATAACAAAGTTGAAAGTGCACAAGTCCTTTATCCTTTAGAGTTACGAATTTGAAACCTGATAAGGCACGTGTTAGTAGTATACCCTAACAATAATTCCATTGTTTGTTATTTTTGGAGTGGAATATTAAATTTACCATACACACGTTTTTGAGGAAGTTCTAAGCCCCATTTTATAATTGGTTATTTACTAAGCATGCGGTGGCGTAAATATAACGTCTGGGGCCTGTGGCAAATTCGTCAGATGGGGCTCCTTCCTAAATATAAAGAAGTGCATCAGCGTCCCTTCTGCGCTCTAAGCCAAGCCAGTTCGGGGCCCCGTAGAGCTAGGGGCCCCTGGCATTTTGCCACCCCTGCCACCCTATAGTTACGCCACTGTAAGCATGTCAGTATAATAAATAAATAAATAAAAAAGCCTTTTATTTCTGGTTCTTGCATCGCATGCTAGAAATCTTTAACATAGTATCAGCTCAAAGAGCTGCTAGTGTATTATTTTAAATAATAATAATAATAATAATAACTGTCGGGCATGCCGCCGTCCTGGAGAGTCACTCAGGCATATTATTTCTGGTTGTTCTAGTCTTGCTAACGGCGAGTACTTGCACAGACATAACCTTGTAGCCAGGATTATTCACCAGCAACTTGCTCTTTTATTCGGTCTTGTAAACTTTGAAGTACCCTACTATAAGTACACACCTGCGCCAGTTCTTGAAAATGGTCGTGTCACGCTCTATTGGGATCGATCTATCATCACGGACAGGACTATTGTCGCCAATAAACCTGATATCGTGCTGCTAGATCGATCGAAACGCCAGGCTGTGCTCGTAGACATCACGATCCCCCATGACGTGAACCTCGTGAAGGCCGAGAAGGACAAAGTCAGCAAGTACCTTGACTTGGCTCACGAGGTTACCGCCATGTGGCCTGTTGATTCCACGATCACTGTCCCGATAGTCGTTTCGGCGAACGGTCTAATAGCGAAGAGCCTTGACCATCACCTTAAAAGGCTCTCGCTAGGTGGTTGGGTCAAGGGCCAGATACAGAAGGCGGTACTCCTGGACACGGCTCGGATAGTCAGGAGATTCCTCTCTCTGTCGCCCTGACCACCGGTAGCCTAGGCCTCGCCTTGCTGCCGGCGGCACCCTAGGTTAGGTTTTTATAATGTTTTTATATTTTGTATTAATATTGTTTTATTACTTTTTATATGAATATTGTAAAAACCTACCTAAGATGAAAATAAATATACAAATAATAATAATAATAGTATAAAAAAAAAAGTGAAATTTATAGTAAAACTATCACCATATAGTGCACTCAGTATAATGTGACACAACTTTGCTTCTAACAAACCGTAATACATTTTCCCCTTGCTGATAGAACAAAATAAGAACCGCTTGCGCCATGAAGATGCTAACTTTTGTATGTTGTTGAATACTCAGAGCAAGACTCGAGGCTTCCACGAATGGTAGAGAAGCTAGCGTAAACTGTGCCCTAAAAATTTACACATCTGCCTACCTATACACAATACCACGGCTGGGCTCTGGGCTTTTAATAGAGGGCTTCCGTCGTCTTTCCCATGCAGGCCCAGTGTGAATTGGGAGCTGAACGTGAACACCCACTATTAAACGGCTTTACGGGTAACTTTACGATGATTACCTTCACTGAAAAGCTCATGCTTAATTTCAAGGGTAACCAATAAGGGTAAAATGTCTTGATGCTTGTCCCACTGCTGAGCACAGGCCTCCTCGCAGAATGGGAGGGCTTCGGTTCTGCTCTTGATGCTCAAAAACAAATAAACCTCACCCTAACTGCTGCCTTCTCCGTTCTGTGACTGAGCGAGGAGTGAGGCATGAGGCATTATTCGTTTGACACAAAGATCAAAATAGTACCGAAACTAGCTGCCTCGTGAGGCGGCTTACTCATCCTCAGTTCAGATACCTATATATTATAACCTAAACTAAACCCTAAATAGATGCTTTCGGTAGTTTAGTAAAAACGGTAGTTCGTTACGATATCGTTTCTCCACGCCGCCGTCTGTTATATGTACGTATGTGCGTTTAGATCTTTTAAACTACGGAACGGATTTTAATGTAGTTTTCATCAAAATTTATAGAACGATTCAAGAGGAAGGTTTAAACTTAGTAAACCGGTGTGATGTAAAGCCGGGGCGGTTCGCTAGGAAATGCATAAAACTTACAGTATCCAAGCGTTATGCCGGCAAGGAACAGAATTTGAATGCTTAATATGTGCTCCTTTTCCATGTTTTGATTATGAATGAATCAATTAGAATTCGTTAAATATTAAAAAACAATTCTTATTTAAATTTTCAAGACAGACGGCTTTTCAATTTCAAGATTCAAGAGTAAACATCACAGATCACAAGATTTTTTTTTTCCATAAAGGAAATTCCAAGAATAGACAAAAGAATTTGGGCCCATACTGCCAAAATGTTGGTCCCAGACACGACAACATAGATGTGTGTTTATCAATTGTTTCTGTTTCATTCTACAATAAAGTGTAAACGTTGCCTATCTGTCTTCTTACTTTAGGCTCTGTCTACCCCATAAAGGACGTGATACATGTATGCATGTGTGAAGTGTTTATACAATACGAACGATATAAAACGAGGGATTTTATTATAATTTGAATAAAACTTGGCATTTAGTTGAGTTCAAGTACATAAATTCATGGGAGCGTCTCATTTGGCTGTATGGATAAATAATTCTTTGCTTATCCCTAAGCTATAAATTAATTAAATAGTTTACAATAAACAAAAAAAAAGGAGGGAAAACTAAATTGTTCAAAAACAACAGGTTGACAAAGGTGAAAGGTTGTTTGTTACAGACGGATGCAATAATATCTATTAGGTCCCTTCTGACCCACCATGCCCCTGGCACTACTTGGGGGTAGGGTGGGACTGAATCATACCACCATGGTATGCTAGTACAGTCAAGGGCAAAGATATATATGCAAGTAAAGTGAAAGAAAATAAGTAATCATATAAAGTTAAAAAGATATATACTCATTCAAATGGTAATAAATATGCAAACTACACTGGCAACATAAATATGTACCTAGCAAGTCCAAAAACTTGTATACAATCAAAACTCCATTATTAGTATCCTGCAAATAATGCAAAATATTATAGTCATACTTATGTCAATAAATATAGATTCAGTAATTGCCACGAAAATATGTATACAAAATGTAATCTGCGAATATCAACTTTACGGTCTAGTCACACGAAACAAATTTGTAAAGTATGTTTTGACAATTCACGAAAACAGTACAGACTTGTCATTGCATATGTTTGTCGCACGTTTTGACCTGTCACCACGACGTTATCAATCGGCATGTTTAACAGATTTTACAGATTCAGATTTCGTTGATTTTGATTGAAGATGCCAACGCTAGGTACATTCAGGGACAAAAATAAATATATAACCAAAGTATCGAAATATGTATACATAAACTCATGAAGGCTTCTGTTATGGGTTTTTTTTTATATATATAAGAGCGGGGAAAACGAGCATACGGGTCACCTGATGGAAAGCACTCACCTTCGCCCAGGGACACCTGCAAGACCTGGGGAATCACAAGTGCGTTGCCGGTCCTTTGAGGAACAGGAAGGCTCGTTTTTTAAAGATCCCTAAATTGTAACGCTCAGGGAATGCTGCAGCAGGAAGTTGGTTCCAGTTGGTTACCGTACGAGGAAAGTAATTGCGTTTAAAATGCACGGTACTTGACTGCCAACCATCAAGATGTTGAGGATGGAAGGACAGACGGTTCCGCGAAGTACGGTAGTGGAATTTAGCCGCAGGCAGCAATCCGAAGAGTTCGTCAGAGCACTCCCCATGATATATACGGTACAGGGCTGCTACATCCCTCCGCACAGCCAGAGAGTCGAGCCGACCAGAAAGTGCCTGGTTATCGACAAATCGAGCAGCTCTGCGTTGGATGCGGTCAAATGGAAGGATTTGGTACTTGGGTGCCCCAGCCCAGAGATGAGAACAGTACTCCATATGCGGCCTAACCTGCGCCTTATAGAGTTGAAGGCGATGGGCTGGCGAGAAGTACTGTCCCGCTCTATTGAGCACCCCCAATTTTTTAGAAGCTAATTTGGCTTTGCCTTCCAAATGACCACGGAACTGAACATCACTCGAAATGTCGACACGGGGTCCTGATAGACAACTTAGCATCAAGGGGGGTACCTTCGAAACAAGGCGAAACAACCTCAAGGTACCTACCAGTTACGAGTAGATGACGATATACATACTTATATATATATATAAATACATACTCAAATATATAGAACATCCATGACCCAAGCACAACTATTCGAGTTGATCACACAAACATTGCCCTGGCCGGGTTTCGAACCCGGGACCTTCGACTCAGAAGGCGGTTGCTTCACCACTGAGCCATCCGTGTCGTCAATATCAAATCATACAGTAATTGGCGATCTACGCTATTTTCTAATTTTTTTTATTTAATAAAAGGCAAAGTATACTTAAAATAACTGTATAATAAAGAAAACAACTCCTTAAACTTAAGACAAAGTGCATAGAGAGTAATATTTTCTTACGTTATTATTAACATGTTTAATATTTCTTACCGTGATTCCTAATTCGTCAGCAGAGCTATATCAGGCACGGATATACCTTCCTCGCATAAGGCAACAATCCTATATTTTAAATGATCGCTTATACGATACATTTTCTCCTTCAAAATTAATGAAAAGTCGCAAGAAAAACCATAAGAAACGGTAAGTCAAATGGAATTAAAAAATCCAAAAGTGACACATGACACATGCACATGCACAAATCACGTCTTTATGGTCCCTTACGGGGTAGACAGAGTTTATGGTAACAGGTACCTACAACCTACAGGCCACATTTAGCAAGATTGTGGGTACATGTCATGATCACTACATAGTATAAAACAAAGTCGCTTTCTCTGTCCCTATGTCCCTATGTCCCTATGTATGCTTATATCTTCAAAACTACACAACGGATTTTGATGCGGTTTTTTTAATAGATAGATTGATTCAAGAGGAAGGTTTTTATGTAAAATTCTACGCAGACAAAGTCGCGGGCAGAAGCTAGTTTAAAATAAATAGAGTAATTATCAGTTAAAGAGTTTGGAATAGCAGTTGTTGTATACGACTTGAAGCTTAAAGTGGTTGGCTGATTACATTAAGATTACAGAGTTCGATGTTACGCAAATACGTTCATAAGCTCCTGACAATAGAGTTTTGTTAATAGAATTTTGGATTGTTTACATATTTGTGGTTATCATATTATATACATAATTAATGGTTAAATAGTGTATACATATTTTTGAACTTTACGGTGTTTCTAAGTTTATGGCCTAATTCATGAGGACATATTATTGCAAATGTTGTATACATAGTTATCTCTCAAATCATGTATACTAATTTATGTACTTTTATATGTTGCCAAATTTATGACCATTTAGATGACCATGCTTTTTGATACTCTGTGGTGTATACATATCTTTGCCCTTGACTGTACTGGGATTCGAGCGGGGCTCCTATTAATATAATTTAAGGTTCGAGGACCTTATACAGCCCTTTTATAAATGTATTTAATTTAAGTAGAATTTGAGTACCTATTCTTACTGAATTTTATTTTGAAAAATTGACATCTGTTACAGGGCACGAAAATAAAACTACAATTCCATGCACGTAAGTTTATTTATAAAGAAAGGCTACTTCATTTTGCATTGTCCTACACTCCGGCAAGCGCAGAACCAAACGGACAGTTACAGTTACAGAAAAAAACACTTCAGTAATTCCAAATTCCACTCAACTGAACTATACTTGAGCGTTTTCCAAAAATAAGTCCACATGTAATTAATGTGAAATCTTGACATGTAACACATTTGTGATTAGTCCCATAGTGCCTGTAGCCTGTAATCAATTACAGCTCGCTGAGGAGCACCGGGCTTTAAACATATGAGGCTATAAGATGCTAGCCGTCAAAAGGTTAAGAATCAAAAGACCTTGAAGGAAAGCGTACCGTCACACCATAGGCTGGTGGTCCGCCGAGTCAAAGCTATTATAACTAGAGACAGACAGATGTCGCGACGGTTCACTATGTAAACCCACAGAGTGCCTCGATCCCTGAATAGACCTCGCCTTGGGGGTCACCGCCACCTCCTGGTCTAAAGGCACTGCATCAGTACCAACACGTCTGTTAACAACGTAAACGCAGAAGTTGGAAGCGTTCTTCCTGCAGATGGGTTTCTTCAAGCACTTGCTACACGTGCAGGGGCGTTTGTCGCGTCGTTTCGCGACCCGGTTGATGCGCGGACGGCGCGGCCGGTCGGACTTCCGGCGCGTCGTGCGGCGGCGATGGAACTTGCCACCTCTGGATTCCGCCTTTGAGAGACGCATCCGTTTCACCGGATGATCCAAGAACTGGAACAGGTATATTTAATTGCGTAAATGAGTTTTGATTCCTGTTCCACCTATACGCCTCCATTCATGCTAAACGTGGCCTTGTTACCTCATGCTCTTTCTGCCCCGTAAGGGATATAGACATAATTTGTGTATGTGTAGTTATGTCTAAATGAGTGGGGTGTACGGTGGTTGGTGCCCAACCCTTCGCCCCCTAGAGCCCCACACTATTTGTGCACGTCAGAACTTCCCAATTGGGACGCAGAAAGCTTCACAGAATCTCCCCCGTGCGAAGATATTGCGAGAAGTTTTGCAATAAAATAGTCCTATTAAAGGTGGTTTTTAGAGATTAAATGAATAGTTACTCGATTACATTCTCGGGGTGGCGAGGGCGATACATGTGACCTGACGCTTTCTTTATCACAGCCCGAGATGTACACAATTGGACGTCTTCCCCTGGCCAGGAAGTGGAAATTTCCGCTCGCGTAGCTCCGTATAATGCCTTAGAGAAAACTAGTCAAGCTACGACAGCGTGCAGACTACAGCGATCGCTCGACGGCAGCTAGGACCTACCTCAGTGACGGAGCGCCGCTTCTCTAGCTGTCTCTTCAGCTTTGGGTGCGTCTCGTTGTGGGCTGCTGCAGCGACCGCCTCGTCGCGGACCGGTCCGCTGCGCTTCTCGAAATCTTGCTGCTGTCGCGACATTTGCTCCGCTGCCGTCTCACGCCGCTGAAAATGGTTTTTTTGTTGACTGTATACTGTCATCCATCCTAAGTATATTTGTGTAGCTATCAATGGCGTGGCGTTCATGGAACTCGATTCCCACCAGCATGCCTTTTTTAAGGCAGTTGAACACTTTTATTGTGCAGAATTAAAGGAAATGGCTTGTTAAATTCCCTTCGGCTTGCCTTTTGTTGTACTTGACTGTGCAAGTAGCCCTTAGCAGGTAGATAAAAACCTGTGAATAGTTTTTTTTTTGTAACGCAGAGTGCTTCAGCCAGTGTTAATATCGCAAGCCGTTAGGGTTGCAATTTACGAAAATATAATAATTTAATAGGTAGCGCCCCCGCCTATTTATTTTCTGGTCGTGGCTTGAAACGCCTAAAATTTTAATTCCGCAACGTATTTTTTCTGCACTCAGTTTAGAAATTTAAGGCGTTTAAATTTTAACCACATTTTTTATTGACAAAGTAAGTATTAGGCATAGGCAGTAGTTCCGGTCACAATAAATACAACTTCATTGCTGTACACATTGTCGGTTCCCTGGATTCGATTTTTGATTTATTGGTTTGGTACCTGGCCACCCACGTGTCAATTCGACAAAAATTGATCTTCTTCCTACGCTGTTGCGTAGTCTTTACCATAGACCCAATATAGTGTCTATATCTTTACCTTTTTATAGTGTCTATATCTTTACCATTAGAAGGAGTGGGACATGGGCCAGCGGGGGCCCTGAACTGATAGAACAACCATCCACTTTTTCAACTCTCATTAAGTTTCACCTCACGGCTCTTGGCTGCCATTCTTTTATGCCTACTTAGCTTCGTCCCTACTACGTGGATCCATCTCTCACTAGCAAGTACCTTAGACATAGTAGAGGATTCTTATTGTGTTTTTTCTACTTTTATAAGGCAACCAGCATACCCTTGCTTGTAAAACTATCCGTGGCCCTTCGCGTTCCATTGACTTGTGTGCCGATTATTGAATTGTTTTCTGAAATATATTTATTTGTTTTCATGCATTTTTTTAAAGATAACTTGATAATTTTTAACTTAACATGCTTGAAAGTTTTTTTCTTATTGACGTTATAATATGACGTGCATTGTTTTAGATAATACCTTTGACTAGTCAGCAGTCTGAGTGCTTGCCAGTATCAAAGACATGAACAACTCTAACAACTCTCGGGACCTTTAAAGCATTCAAAGTACCATCTTTAAAGCATTCAAAGTAACGAATGGTTGTATCTCTACGTCGCAAATAATCAAAATGCACTGAATAACTTGCGTAGAGAAGACAACCTACGCCTGTAAAATTATCTTTTAGCTAGCCGTTAGTTTTCGTGAATATCCAACCTACTTTGTTTTTGCTTTTTTAAAGGTGTCTGCTTAAATCTTTTTAAAGAGAATCAAAACTATAGTAATTGTCTAAACGAAAACTAGGTACTGAGAATATTTTCTCATTATGAGCAATCATTTTCGTTATTTCCGTGTAAATTATTGAGAAACTGTTATGAGTAACAAATTTAAAAAAATACGCCAGAAGAAAGTTTAACTTTAGCCTTTACAACCGAATAATGCTCGAGCCTCGAGCAAACAATGTACGACGCGATAATCGAAATCCAAAATATATGGGTCGCGAAATATTGGGCGTACATTATCGGCTCCCAATTGATTCTTCTTTGCTCTCCTTAATGGCGGCCGTAAAGCTTGGGCCAATGTCAGTGCGGTAAAATATAATTCAAAAATCTTGTGACAAAATGTCGGCAACGTTGTACGGTAAAGGAAAAAAAAAACTAATCTTGACTAATCAAACTACAAGGAATTGGCTTCGGCCTTGACAAAAATTAAACTAAGAATTTGACTATAAAAGACGATGGCTATGGCCTTGATAAATACCAAATAAGACTTTGTTAACAAAAGACTTGGCTTCGGCCTTTTATTACAAAATTGAAGAATGAAAATATACAAAAGACTTGGCTGTATGGACCCTGTTTTCTTTGCCTATCCCAAAAGGGAGGGAACAATAATAAAAAATAAAAAAAGGACAATGATTGACATTGACGTGCGTGACGTTTGACGTGAATGACAGCTGAACTGAAGGTAGTCTAGTGGAGTGGTATCTCGGAGTGATATTTTTATTTCGAAAGTTGAGTAAAGTGCACAACCTTTTTATAATGGTTGTGTGTAAATTCTTCCAAGAAGGCTACTGCCGTTATGGTCAGAACTGTCGCTTTGAGCATGTTTACGGCTCAAAATACAGCTACCATGGTAAGTAAACCTAATTTTGCCTAGCTCTTGCTCGCGACGCGACTTCGTCTGAGCTTGTCGCTATCTCACAGGAACTGTACAGTTTTCCAAGGTAAAAAATCCTACGTTCATCTTATAATTTAGAAACTGTGCTGAATTTCAGAATCATAGTCATGGAGAATGACCGCTGTTCAATAGTTTTTGTATCAAAGAGTGACAAGCGTCCATAATGTTTATCCTTCGACTTATTGTTATTAAAAAGGATTGGCGTCGGTCTCTGTTAGACTCTTGATATCTGAAGCAGTTGTATGGTGTGTGTGTGTGTGTTTGTGTGAAGTTCCAGGTTATTCCCACCTGTTATCACCAATTTGTTAGTAGTGGTAACAGATGGGAAAAATAATCCCATCTTTTACCAGTAACTAATGGGAATAAAATGTTTGGTAATTAATATATATTAGTGATAACAAATGGGACAAATATTTCCCATTGTTACTAACAAGTGCTTTAGTGGTAGGTAAAGGATGGGAAAAAACCCAGCTATTTTCACTGGTAACTAATTGGTGGTGGGAATAACTCGAAACTCCCAACTTGCACTGGGCCCATGTGGACACTATAGCTCAAGCCCTCTGATTCTGAGAGAAGGCCTACGCCCAGCATTAGGATGTATACAGGCTGGGGGGGTTATTGTAGATATCTTACACAGCTGTCATGAATTTCAGTCATGAAGCAAGCCTTTATAATAATATTACTAGGAAGCCTTCTTTTATTAGTCAGTATAAATGTATAAATGTGTGATTCTAACTACATACATACACAAATCACATCTTTATTCCTTAAGGGGTAGACAGAGCTTAAGGTAACAGGTACCTACAGGTCATATTTGGCAAGATTTTGGGTGTATAGGTGGAAAAAATGTAATCAAAATAGTGATGGGTTGCTAGCCGTATCGCCTATAACATGATTCCTGTTTTTCGCCCATTCCCTTGATGGGCTTTGACCATCTGCGCGGGTAGAGAAGCAACTGGTACCAGCAATTCTATTTTTTTTCTATGCTCTCAGACCATGGATTCTAACTAAGTTCTCATATTGTGAGTTGACCACATAACAGTGCCTGCCTTGACTTCATAATGAGGGATGAGTTTGAAGTTTGGTGTAATTTCAATCCAACTGACAAGAAGTAGTTGATTGACCGAATTATAATTATTTTCCAGCCAATGCCAATGCACCTGCGCAGGCTGCACCACAGCCCTCTGGTGCCGTCACAGATGAACAGCTGATGCAACAGGTTAGACCTTGACTCCATTAAAAAAAAACTAGTTTGCAGTTTAATCCAAAAGTCCAGAATTCTGTGAAAGAATGTGAGGCTGGTTTAAACTACACCTTGCCTCATGTGAGTGTGCATAGCTCAAGTTGGGTTGGATGTGTAAGGAGTGGTTTGTACCGCCTTACTAATTTGTACTGCCTTAATTTGTAAGTATAATTTGTAATATTGTTTTTTTATCTCGACTCTCTCCAATTAATTTATTTGAGGCGTTTTACACCTCCACTGAACTTAAATTATTTTTATTAGTTTTTTTTCTCTTTCTTTCTTTGCATACTTTGTTTTACGTTGACTAGTTTATACAGCTCTACTATAGACTAATATAATTTAAGGCAGCACCATATACATCCCTTTTATAAATGTATTTAATTTAAGTAGAATTTAAGTATTGTAGTAGCTTAATCTATTTTATTTTGAAAAAATGACATCACTCGAGTTTGAGTCACAGCGGCTTGTCAATTGCGAAAGGGTCCTACCGAGGTATCTAAACTAATAATGCTATGCTATAATGTTGACAATATCTTTATAGGTCCAGTCTGACATCCAGGCTGCACTCAAGGGCGGCCAATGGCTGCTGTCCTGCTATGCACCGTACAAGGAGAAGCCCATCTTCCCTGGCTTGTCGGATCTGTCTCCGGAAGAAGCCCGGCTGTTTATATATGAAGCTAAGGCTAGCAACAACGTTGAACAGGCTGTGAGTACTATCAGATAGTTATGCATACGTCTGGGGGCACTGGCCTCACCCATGGGGCAAGATTTCCAATGTAAATAAATTTATCATGGTTCCTTCTATGCTTTAGGCCAAGCCAGTTAGGGGCTGGCATTTTGCCAGTCCTGGGGTCCGATTTTTGAAAGTACATAGTGTGAAAATACCACTCGAAAGCGGTGAAAAATTGTGCTGAATTTAAAATATGACTCTCGTTAATCTTGTGAACTAGTCAAAAATTTGATTAAAACTGTAGTTTTGAAGATATAAACAGATTTATACCAAATTTCTAAATGTCAGTGAAAATTAGAACAGAAAAATCCGAAAAGTAAAGCTATGGCCGGGAATCGAACTCGGATCCTCGTCATTCCGTGACGCGTGCTATACCCCTACACCACCCATAGCAGGTACTAATTCTAATATTATAGGTTCTAATTTTCACAGACATTTAGAAATTTAATTTCTAACGAAAAACCGAAAAAGTAAAACATAAAAATCAAGAAATAAAATTTCTTGATTCATTTGATAGTAGATTTATACCACTTTCGAGTGATGTGCTTTCCCTAGTTATGTCTCTGTCGTTACAAATAATTTAATAAGCTGGGAGATGGTAACACAAAATATTTGGTCAATTATTATGGCGGTTCTTCAGGGGTTTAACTACGTAATAACAAGATGGAAAATGATGGTCATAGCGCTGGCGCCGGCTCAATATCGTGGGCGTTAATCGAACGTGTCGGATAAATAACGATTGGTTCCACAAAAATTCTTGTATTTTCCGATAGTCCATAAAAAAAGAAGGCGGTAGCGTAATGGCATTCTCCGGCGTGACTTACAGCCCACAATACCGACGCGAGTACAACAATAAAGTAAAAATCAGCCATTTGTACCAGGCTAATTTATAATCAGCCATACATGTCGCAAAGGTGTAATTTTTTTCTGTTTCCAGGTGGCGTACATAAATAACCTGTCCAAAGAAACACTATGCAAGTACGAGCAACTCCTCTCGAATTCGCCAAGTATCGTCAAAGTCCTCCGGAGCCTTTACAACGGCGAAGGTTCCTCCTCACCGTTCGGACAAACACAGACTTTTACACAATCAGACGGCTCAATATTCCGCGGTAGTCAACAAAACGCCCAATCTATATTTGCGCAAGCTAACAGGAGCCACAGTTTTTCTAACACAGCGCAGTCAATCTTTTCGCAAGCCAGCCAGAGTGTGTTTGGAGCACCTGCACAGATGCAAAGCCCTTTTGGGGCTGATGCGAAGTCTATATTTGCACAAGCTAATAAGAGTCCGTTTGAAACTCAAAATCAATCGACACCGTTTAGAAGCCCATTTGAAAGTCCGAGTCAAAGTCAGGCGACACCGTTTAAGAGCCCGTTTGAACAACCATCACCGTTTGCACAGAACAATGTTTTCCAAAAAAGTGAACCGTCTAATGTGTTTGGTCAAGCGAACGTCTTCCAGCAGGCTCCGATGGATGATCCCGGGGTGTATAGCAATGTGAATGACTTGCTAGCGGAGGATGTGGATATGTTTAAGTCTGCTAGTTTCAAATTGGGCTTCATACCGGAGGTGCCGCCGCCGCATTCTTTGTGTATTTAATTTAATTTTAATAAATTGACAGCATTTCATTTTTGTAACACCTGAAAATGTAAATATATTATGATCACTGCGACATGTTTATAAAAATAACGTATTTTTACCAAATTGCAAATGCCTTTGCTTTTTTCACGAGAAAAAATATCGATCATAATTTTGTATTTGACATCTTCATAGTTCAAGGGGGGCAACTCCGAAATTCTATTTTCGAAGTTCGTTTCATACCTTCTCTCTCACTCTCAAGTTAATGACTAAGTGTGAGCGGAGCAGCACGAAGCCAACCTTGAAAATGGAATATCTGAGAATAAGGCCTGACATTGACAATGTGAAAATGGCGTCAGTTTTTTTTTCTATTGAGAAAAGAAAAGGATAAGTGTCTATTCTTCCGTAGAACCGGAGTTACGCTCGTTTAGAATGCGTACAAATTAATAAATTAAATACAAGCAAAAATTTCAGCATATTCCTCTTTTCAAACAAAACACAAAAACTATGAAATGTTGTCAATTAGGAATATAAGTCGTTTACGCCACCAGGGGCCTTTTTGAAAGTAACAAGTAACATCACTCGAAAGTGATATAAATCTGTTTATGGCTTCAAAACTACAGCTCCAATCAAATTTTTGACTAGTTCACAAGATTAAGGCTGCGGCTCCACTGAGGCGGAGACGAGCAGAGCGGAGAGGAGACGTTTGGGGATCGACCAATCATATTACAGATCGGAGACGAGATGTGGATTTCATGTAATATGAATGTAATATGATTGGTCGATCCCCACACGTCTCCTCTCCGCTCCGCTCGTCTCCGCCTCAGTGGAGCCGCACCCTAATGAGAGCCGCATCTTCTAAGCTACTCGTATTTCAAATTAAAAATTTTCACCTTTCGAGTGGTATTTTCACACATGTGCTTTCAAAAATCGGGCCCCAGCGCCTCTGGTAACATACAATAATAAGAGTAATATTAAATGTAAACATAATTATTTATTGAACTGTGATAAACAAATTGATTAGATTATATTTTGACCACGGACCTGTATTTTAGTAGACAACGCCAGCCCACCTGATCTTCGTGACACCAATTATCGTCTTCATCGTCATCCTCGCCTGTTTCTGTGACATGGTTTTCCCCGTTGGTTTCATATTGCGGAACAGAAGTTAATAATGCAGTATTTAACGACGTATCTGCATCTCATCTCATCCGAATTTGTATCTTCTGATCCCGCTTTCTCCACATTTAAAGACATTTCGAATTTTGAATTTAATAGTAAGTGTTCTGAGCTGTTAAAGAAATTAGTGGGACCATGGGCAATACATTAACCCCTTATTCAGTTCAATTCAATTCAATTTTTGGGATAATAATGGCCCCATCGAACGGTGCGATGATTCCGCCAATGTCGAGGTTGGACAAGACACTACTGCTAACTTAGCAATAGTTTGTCCTTATCTGTCACTTTGACATTTACCTTTCACAGATAAGGACAAACGATTGCTAAGTTAGCAGAAGCCTATAGAGCGTTTATGAACAAGGGGATAAGAATATAGGTTCTTTTGGTTTAAACCAGTTAAATGGGTCCAAATGACAAATGTATTTTCAATCAAGGTGTAACTGTTTTGAACCTATTGAAGTATAAAATAAACCACAGTATTTTTTTTATTTTTTTAATTCCTTACAAAATATGACTTAACATTTCATATTAACCTACAATTAAAATTAGAATTACAATAAATCACTAATTGCTCTTATAAAGAGAAATATTTTTTATTTTTCTCTTTCTTCAGGGTTAGCCTATCTCTTTCCGTTTGTTTAAAACGTAATTTAGGCTCTGTACGCACTGCAGGATATGCGGGAATAAAATATATATATAAACGATGTCAAAAACTAGGACCCATGGAAAAGTCAGAAAAGCTTTCATAGTTTTGAATTGCTGTTCGTTTATCTAGCTAAAACACGAAAATGGCTGGACCGATTTGGCTGATTTTAGTTTTGAAATATTTGTGGAAGTCTAGGGGAGGTTTAAACAGTGAGAAAACATGAAAAAAGAAGGGGACCGAAGCCGCGGGCAATAGTCATTTATAGATTACATGTAAAAAATACTTCCATGCTGGTCTGGGAGCAAAGAAGAAACATAGAATGTACCAGTTACTCTTCCCACGCAGATGGTAAAAGCCACTCATCACTAATTTAATTCCCTTCCACCTATACTCCAACAAGCATGCTAAACGTGGCTTTTAGGTCTTGTTACCTTAGGCTCTCTACCCTGTAAGGGATAAAGACGTGATTTATTACAATGTTAATGTTTATGTTATTTTTTGTTACATAGATGAGCTTTGGTGGAAGCAATTAAAAAAAATATGAATATTCCCTGCTACAAACTCCCGGCAGTAATAAAAACCACCACGGCTAGCACAACGTCTTTTTTACTATTCGTAGAGAGACATTAGTAATCTATCACTGTCGTGCCAGGCGTGCGCGGTCAGAGCTTAAGAGGCTCTAGCTGGTCTGTTCAGGGCTCGATCTCGCCAAGGTAGAGCAGCTTGTCGCTGGAGGCGGTGAGCAGCACGGGCTCCCGCGGGTGCAGGCTGGCGTCCGTGACGGCGCCGCGGTGCCCCGGCAGCTTGTACAGCACGCGGCGCGAAGTCGTGTCCCACACGTACACGAAGCGGTCCGACGAGCCCGCAGTCACCTGACAAACGTTACATTACAATTCATATATACAAATGCTGCGCCTGGGCATTTTCAAAAATAAAGTGTACCCTTTTCATTATAAGCTTTGTATTAAATAAAATAAATAATAAATAAATAAATATCTTGGGACAAATTACACCAATTGACTCAGCCCCAAACTAAGCAAAGCTTGTAATGGGTACCAGGCAACAGATAAACATATATTATGTAGATAATAATAATAATAATATAACCTTTTTATTCCGAATTCGCTACAATTTCATTTTTTTTTGTTGTTGTTGTTTTTTATTATTAAATTCGGCGTGCCTCATGGCATAGGCCTCCTCCGTATGTAGATAAATACATACTTAAATACAACACAACATCCATGACTCGGGCACAAACATTCGTATTCATCATACAACTGCCTGCCCCTACCGGGATTCGAACCCAGGACCTCTAGCTTCATAGTCAGGGTCACTAACCACTAGGCTATCCGGTCGTCAAATTAACTTGCAACATAATGTAGGTGTTACCTTAGGCTCTGTCTACCCCGTAAGGGATAAAGACGTGATTTGTGTATGTATGTATGTATGCAACATAATTTTTAGTCCGGGTGGAATCTTGCGACTCAATTTTGTAGCAGATATCTTCAACCGATTGCGCTGAAATTTTGCATACTTATGTAAGTCAGATGAAAATATAATAATTTGTTAGTGGAGCTCTGGTGACCTAGCCAGGGTCGTCTCTGCAGGAGGGAACTTCTTCTTTTTTATGGTGTTCAATAAAGAGTATTTGTATTGTATTGTAACTCTTCAACGGTCGGTCCGATTGACTTGAATTTTGGTACACATTATGTAGGACGGATGACAATGCAAGTAGTCAGCAAAAAAACTTACAAAAATATATTTTTTTGTCAGAAACTTATTTTAAACAAAATTACCTTAATTTGCCATAAAAAAAAATGTGCCAGTTTTGTGCCGACCCATATAAATCGTATGAAAAATGCCCCACAGCATCACGTCTTTATCCATAGATTGGTTAGACATAGCGTAAGGTAATAGTGAAGGTTAGTTCGTTACAAATTTTAAGTATTGTAGTAAGGTGAAAATCTTAGGGATCATGTTATATAGGCGATGTGGCTAGCAACCCATCATCCCCTTTCCATTCATACGCCCACAATAATGCTAAACGTGGCCTTTAGGTCTAGATTCCTTAGGCCCTGTCTAACCCGTAAGGGATAAAGACGTGATTTATGTATGCATGTATACCTTGGAGCCGTCCGGCGACCAGGCGCAGCGCAGCAGGTTCCTCTCGAAGTTGTGGTGGTGCCCGGCCAGCAGCTTGACGCAGCGCTCGGCCGGCGCGAACGGCCGCACGTCCCAGATGCGCAGCGAGCTGTCCATCGCGTTGGACAGCAGGTACGCCCCGTCGTACGACAGAGCCAGCCCTGTAACAACAGCCAACAATCAACCTTAATAAAAAACAAAGCAACCTTTTTTTTAAATCTCATATTTCTTCTTATTTGTGGTGTTGAAACGCCGCTCCCTGCGTTCAGCCGTTCAAGTATTACGTACCGCAATTATTGAAGATTTTTGACCCTCCCTCCCCCCCTTGTAACGCGCCGTAACGTTTTTCTGTAAACCCCCCCCCCCCTCCCCATCTAAACGTTACGAAATACTAAGTGACCATTTTTACCCAAAAGTGTCAAAATGTATGTTGCGCAAAGTACAAGAAAGTCGCTATAATATCCTTGTTATAGTTTTAGTCGCCTTGGCGGTAATAATATTAAATAACACAAAAGATGTTCAACCCGCAATACATGCGTAGTTTGTTAACTTGGCAGTTTTAATTCCATATTTTTTTTATTTAAAAAAAGAAAACGTTACGTAACGTGTTGTAAGAAAGACCCCCCCCCCCCCCCCCGCCTCTGTAACGCATCGTAGCGTTTTACGATACCCCCCCTCCCCCCCAAATTGCGTTAGGTAATACTTGAACGCCCCCTTATAGCGACGACAACTAGGCCAATGTCAAAGTAACAAAAATATTGATAATTAAAAAATCTTGTGACAAAATGTCAGCAACGTTGTACGTGATATGCCTCAGAAACTGGCAGGAAATCATTAGCCGATGCCCAGGGTGCACCGACCAAGCACTGCTCTTCCCCCCGGACGGATCCAAAAGGGAACCGCAGCTCTTGACCACACGTGAAGGTAGCCCGACTCGTACCCTAATCTCATATTTTAAAGAGGCTTTAGTACACAGGGGTGACTATGTCAGTAACACGGTCACGTGACAGCTAGTAATAGACTACAAGCCCATGGAAAAAAAAACATGTGAAATGAACCAGCGTGAATGAAGCTTAGAAGGCTGTTACTATATCATAAAATAACTGAGCGCTATGCCGTCATTTCTGAGCGGTACATTTATGGAATTTCTCAGGTACAAGTGAGGAATTACGACTAATTATTAATTTACGGCGTTTTTATAGCTTATAGATGATTAAAAATAAATGTCGAAAAACCTAGTGCCGCTTTAAAGTGGTGGTGCCGGAAGTTAGTGCTTTTTTTTTCAATGTATGAGAAAAAATCTGTACCACTCAGAAATGACGGCTCAGAGTTATTTTATGATATAGTAACAGCCTTCTAAGCGTGTTTCACGCTGGTTCATTTCACATGTTTTTTTGTCCATGGGCTTGTAGTCTATAACAGGTAGAAAAATTCGAAAGCTTACCCACCTGCTATGGGAGGAGTAGGAGTATAGCACGCGTCACGGAATGACGAGCAGATTTACTTTTCGCATTCTTCTGTTCTAATTTTCAGTGTCGTCACTAAACAATCACATTCAACACGAAATTACCGTGAGACCCAATCATAGTTAGGAAACAGCTCCAGGAGGAAGGACTGCGGATTAGTCCGAAACATGTCGAGTATTACTCGACTTTTCCGAGTTATCAGTTTGTGTAACTGTAAACAATCACATCCCATTTCCCATTAGACCATGCACATACCTGTAATGGTGTCCGTATGTCCTTTGATCTTGTATGATATTTTGTTGTTCCTGATATCCCAGACCTTCACAACGTTATCAACACCTCCGGAGATGACCTTCTCCGCAGTATCGTTGAACAGGACAGCGGTGACGGGGTACTCGCTATCGAAGGAGGCTACGGGGTTGCGTTTCCTGGCATCCCAGAGTTTTATGGTGTTGTCGTCCGATGCAGATACTAAGAGTTCCGGTCCTCTCCGCGCTCCTGGAATGAAGGAAAAGGAAAGAAATAATTAAGTATCATAAAAAGAAACTGTATAAAGAATGAAAATTTTTGCATTGTTTTTTTTTAAATGTCTTCCACCCTTGCTGTATGTTGGCAATGTCTATGTAGCGACATTATACACATATGGAGGTTGATTGGTTTACAAAATTTTGATTGTGGGGGAGGGGAAGACAGGTGTCTCAAAATACAAGTTATTGGTCCACATAATTAATTAATGGCATGTAATTGATCCACGTAATTAATAATGACAAGTAATTGGCCCACATAATTAATGGCGGCAAGTAATTGGTGATCACATAATTAAAGATGGCAAGTAATTGGTGATGACATAATTAAAGATGGCAAGTAATTGGTGATCACATAATTAATAATGACAAGTAATTGGTCCACATAATGATTTTTGGACCCCCTTGTCACACGATTTACTATGAAGACTGCAATTATTTTGTTCGTGTGTCACAAATTTTCCAGACCCCCCTCCTAAATGTGTGACATAATTTATGGATGACCCCTTAATAATGGCAAGTAAGTGATTCACAAATTAATAATGACAAGTAACTGGTTATCAGATAATTACTAATAACAATTAATTGGTTTAAGTTTATTACTTATTAGCATTTTGATAGATGAACATTTGGTTTGTATGATTGCAATACAAATCAAAATTACAATAATTCCACAATACCTGCCACTGAGTTGACAAAGTTGGCATGTCCTTTGAGCTTCTTGATCCTGGTGCCGGTGGGGACGTCCCACACGGCCACAGTATTGTCCGTGGCACAGGAGTAGAGGTGGGAGCCATCCGGGGAGAAGTTCAGCTCCATAATGGCCCCCGTGTGGCCCTTCATCACCATTATATTCTCGCATTGCCCGTAAACATTCCATACAACTAAAAGAGAATGTTAACACATTATTCATACAAGCTAAATAATTGTCTTAATGATTTGAAATTAATAAACACAATTAGCAATTAACATTTTGACAATTGTGTTTAAAGTATAGGTTAAAGTAAGTAATTTAGCATTTTTACATGATTTATATAACTTGTAATGTATATGTTTGTCACGATGGAATCTTGCAAATCAATTTTGAAGCAGATCTTCAACCGATTCAGACAATATTTAAAAAAGGTAACTATTCAATGGTTGATCAGATTGCCTTGCAATTTGGTACACAAATATTATGTAGAATGGATCACGATCAGTCAGCAAAAGCAAGCTTATTATTAATTATACTACAACCTCTTTAATCAGACCCTCTAACCCGGACACCTACCCCCTCCTACTACACCTACATAATTCTTCATTTGTTCACATAAATGTGAGACAAGCTTTTTATTTGTCATTAAATACTACTCTACAAACTAAAATATTGGATTTTTTTAAAAAGGTATAAGGAATGTTAAGTTTACAGATGAATACACATTTCATTACACAATATTGTTTGTTTTACTCCATAAAAATAGGGAGAGAAATTCCGATGTAAACACTGTTGTATTTGTAAACTCAAATCATATTATAACTTACATATTTGTCTATCAAAGCCAGCAGAAGCTAAATGTTTGCCTTCCGGATGAAATCTGGCGCTGAATATCTCTCCCTGGTGACCCTCGAGCAACATGATGGGCGCATACAAGTTGGATGTCCGTGGTACCTGCAAAAATAACATTAACATATGAAAACACAATTTGGTTGAGTTAAATTTCTAATGAATATGTAAAAAGAGAGTTTAGAGTAATGATAAAGGAATTTAAAGCTGCTGTTGATCATGTCATGTTTTTTCTTCATAAGACACCTAAACCAACTTACCGAAGAGGTTACCACGGCTTTTTCCCTTGATCCCACCACTGATATTTCATGTCGTGTTTTCTTAGCGGGTACAACTGAAAAGTCGTCCGCTTTTCGTTTCTCTAATTCAGGCATGTTTATGAACAAAGTATTTCTAATTAAAAATATCTAGTGTAGCGTCGCATAACCTACACGAGCGTCTTGTTTTGACAGTAGAATGAATGAAAATGACAGCACAGCGTAAGCAATACTTTTTGTCTTCTTCCACTTTTTTTCTTTTTCTTCTATTTAAATAGAAAAGATAATGGGGTTTAAGCCCATACAGCCAACTCCAATGCGTATTATAATTAATGAATTCTGCTTCAATCCTGTACATAAAGTGTCGTTCTACTCACACTAGTAGAGTTTAATGCAAGAGTGGTATAGTGAATATGACATGAGCTTTGAATTTTATAAACATCCCCCACCACCCAGCCCACAACAACAGTTTTATTTAACCTTACACAATCGATTGTGTTGATTTCGGATCGGAATCGAATTCTAATAAAAATATGGCAACACTAATTTTCCTGAAAAAAAAATACAGCAACTGTCAAGGTCAAGTCAGTTCTGTCATGGTTCTGTCAAAATTTTGAACGCCTAATTTCAAAATACTTACAAAAATGACGAAAAAGAAACCCAGATAACATTCCACCATGCAGAAACTACAGCTAACTCTGGCCATAATAAAGCCACACGCTGTGAAGAATCCAGTGGCTCTGTCATTCATCAGAAACGTTATAAAGAACAAGTTTGTAGTTGTTAAAACGAAAAGAGTTGCTCTGGACAAGGAGGCGGCTGGCAAGTTCTACAGCGAGCACGTCGGGAAGTTCTTCTATAACCGTTTGGTGACGTTCATGACCAGGTTGAAATTTATAATTTAAATTTCATCTTTTAAAGTATTTTTATATAACCTACAAACCTCAACTACACTGACTTAAGGTCTGTACAAATTGGCACTCTAATTTGAACAAGCGCCAGTTCCTTGACTCATTTTATAATCCTATCAATCTTACTTGTTAATAATCTTGACATCTTCATCAAAAGCTATTGTCGCGCGCGGGATAGACTCCATCTCTTTCTTGAACCAACAGTAAGAAAAAGACGGTTAGTCTATCTCTCGTGACTCAGCTCTCGCGGGCACTCATTCTGGCCATGCTGATATTCCAAAATTTGATTTTCAAAGGACAGTATCATACAAACTTTTTTTTTTTTAATCTAAAATTTTAATGAGGCTTGAGTGCACCAATGGTGACTATGTCAGCCTCATGGGAATCATACAAACTTAAAATATCAAATTTCAGAGTAGCCCTCCAAGATACTTTATCAAATTGCATAGCATGTGCAGGATAGTCATGGCCAAATTATGTATATGGATAATAGTGATAAAAAAAAAAACACAAATTACGTCTTACTCCCTTATAGTGTAGACATGGCTTAGGGTAACAATACCTAAAGGCCACATTTAGCATGATTGTGAGTAGGTGGAAAGGGGAATAGAAATAGTGATGGGTTGCTAACTACATCATGATTCCTAAGATTTTCGCCCATAAAATGCATGTAATAAATTGCAGATTGGAAATTAATGGGCTTTATCACTACAAAGTATAAAACAGTCGCTTTCTCTGTCCCTATGTATGCTTATATCTTCAAAACTACCCAACGGATTTTGATGCGGTTTTTTTTAATAGATAGAGTGATTCAAGAGGAAAGTTTTTATGTATAACTAGCTGTTGCCTGCAACTTCGTCTGCATAGAATTCGTTTATCGCTATCCCGCAGGATTTACGCAATTTGCCGGGATAAAAGGTTGCCTATGTGTTATTCCAGACTATAATCTATCTATGTTCCAAATTTCATCCAGATCTGTCCAGTAGTTTTTGCGTGAAAGAGTAACAAACATCCAAACATACTCACAAACTTTCACATTTATAATATTAGTAGGATTCTACGCAGACGAAGTCGCGGGCAGAAGCTAGTAATTAATAATATTAAATTAAACTTTTCAAGCTATTGCTAAACAATGTTCCTTTCACATTCCAGTGGTAGTGTAGATCTGCACATTATTGGTCATGTGGACGCGATCGGTCTCTGGCGCCGCTTGCTGGGTCCCACCAGCGTCTACAAGGGGCAGTTCCAGCAGCCCTATTGCTTGAGAGGCATGTTTGGCATCTCTGACACGAGGAACGTTGCTCACGGCTCAGGTGAGAACATTATTAGCGCCCTCCAATTTGTATTTTCAGTTATGTTTGCATTGTTTTAAATAAATTTTATGGAAATTTTAAAAATCATAAGTTTAGCTCGAATATGAATATATTTCTTTTTGGTCATGATCCTATTTTGTTATTATCTGCAAGCCAAGTTCCATTACATTTTTTTTGGTTTTTGAGCCATTTTAGTAAAAAAAAAAACTCAAAAAAAATATTGAAATAATATCGTTTGCCGTCTCGCATTTTTAAATCGGGACCGAAATTTTTGTTTTAATATTGATAAATAACCAGTGCTTAAACGTTTTTATAAATCAGAAGAAAAGAATAGGTTTGAAATGATATTTTTTTTATACATTTTTCAAGTTGCATTTTTGACTTATTTAGAAAATATCTGAAAAATTGACGACTCAAAAATGGTTCACTTGCATTATGCATATGTATGGGGGTTAAAATTATCGCAAATAGTCACTCCTACTCCTAACGGAAATACGTCGAATCACCAATACTCTGTATAATTTTTATTGTATTTCTTTGCCGTCAGATTCGCCGCCATCAGCAGAAAGAGAAATAAAATTCTTCTTCCCAGACTTCTCTTTCTACAACTGGCACAACACAGATGAGGTCCTATACAGGAAGGGACCCATTATATTCAATGAACACTTGTTCGAACACGTTAGGAAACTATAATTGGAAGTTTTAAATATAGTACAAGAGAATTATAATTAATTACATGAACGGATAACTCACGTATAAAAGTAGAATGTTGCTCGACATATTTCAGACTAGTTCGTAGTCCTTCCTACCGGCTACTCTACGCAACTGACAGCGGCGCACAACTACCCTCGTTTTCATAGTCATTTTTATTACTGTCAAAAGTAGGGCAACACAACACTGATCACGTTACTTTGTAAAGGTACGTGTGTTATCCGTTTTTAGTAATTATGATTGAGTCTCACTGTAGTTTCATGGTGAACAATAGAGTTGCAATTAAGTGTCATTTTTGACATAAAATTTGACTTTGACACATGCAACATTTGAAATAATTTGTATGAATCTACTTATCACAGAAATAATGAAAAGAATTATTGTGTTACCAAGTAATGAGACAATCAAGGCTTTGCACTCTTAGATTGTCAAGTTCGAAGCTAAAATCATGCATCTCTTCATATTGAAATATGTTGCAGTCATTCTATCGATATTGGATACACAATTACTCATAGATTCTAAACATCCTAGGCCGTAAGATATTTATTGTAAAATTTTAATTTGTAGCTACGAGAAACGGGCTAGCACCAGTCGCCAATTTCCAACCGTACCGCAAACTGGGGCGAATGCCCGTAATCCTTAATAGACAAGCCCATGGACAAAAAAACATGTGAAATGAACCAGCGTGAAACACGCTTAGAAGGCTGTTACTATATCATAAAATAACTGAGCGCTATGCCGTCTTTTCTGAGCGGTACAGATTTTTTCCGATACATTGAAAAAAAAAATTGCACTAACTTCCAGCACCACCACTTTAAAGCGGCACTAGGTCTTTCGACATTTATTTTTTAACATCTGTAAGCTATAAAAACGCCGTAAATTAATAATTAGTCGTAATTCCTCACTTGTACCTGAGAAATTCCATAAATGTACCGCTCAGAAAAGACGGCATAGCGCTCAGAGTTATTTTATGATATAGTAACAGCCTTCTAAGCGTGTTTCACGCTGGTTCATTTCACATGTTTTTTTTGTCCATGGGCTTGTAGTCTATAAGTTAAAATAAGTTCTACGAAAAGTCTAAAAGTGGCCACAGGACAAACATATTGGCTTCCGTTCACCCAAAAAATATAGTGGTTGGTACTTCGTACAATCAGCATTAGATGTTGATATACAGTCGAACTCACAACGATCTACACATGACTCAATCGCTAAGGTCGCTAGATCATTTTATGCTCTTCAACTGTTTGTCAACTTGACTATAATTCAAACGCATAGCATTATGGACGCATTATAACCCCGGTTTGTGGTAGTAAACCTTTTAGTTATTGCATGGTACCAAAATACCTGTTAAGTAGATTATATTGCTGCAGAGTTTAATTCACGTTACCGTAGCCTAGTCAGTATTTGAAATTGGGTTTTCAATAAACTTTGTTATAAAGTAAATTGTTTAATTTGGAAGAAACTTTTTAAGTAAGATATATTAATTGGAAACAAACCGTCTGCGCAGAACCCGCAATGTAGCACTGCCACTTCAGATGTATTACAAGCACTTTCGTGGTCAAAATGAGCCCACAGACCACAGCCCGCGGACTGAGTTGCCTACTTTGTTTATACAGACGACTGGACCCACACAGTGCCATCGAGTTGTCCTAGTTGTCTCATTGGGCAAATGACACTAATATTTATATCAAAACTTACGAATTTGGATTGCCAAAGGGAAAAATACCCAGAAAAAGGAGCTGCACAGCTAACAGATTGAGGGGGTCAAGTCACTCGCAGAAAAACGTAATGCGGTCAACTCCGCCCGCGGCCCAAGTGCTCTGGGGGCTCATTTGACCACAAAGGGCGCTGAGCTACGCCGCTTGCTTTGGTTCTTCTACACCCTCGGATCTAATTTGTGATGCCAGTTCATCACATTGATTACATACTTTTGTCTAGTGACACTGGTATAACGAATAAAACCGTCAACTAAAGAAATCAAATAGGGATATAAAATAAATGTATTTAAATCACCAAAACTGTTATAGAAACACTGTAAACCATACAAACAAATCTCATTTATATTAATTACAACAAACAAATAACATAATAATTACACTAGTTACAATACGAGTCACTATAAAAGAGATCACATGAATTTATCATCCCTTCTCAACAAAACATAAATCACAAGAATTTAATTTATTTTACAGTTACAAAGGACGGCATCAATTTTAATCTGGGGAACTACAATATTGTCAAAAAAGCACAAGTGACATTAATTCTTGTGTACGACTTCTAGATCCCTCGAGAGAAGCATCATCCCTGACTATTTTACCATTCCTGGGTTCAAACCTTCTGCACTAGTGATGTAACCAATATTCGCATTTTTAAAATATTCGCATTCACAGTCTGTGCGAATATTTCGCGAATATATTTGGTACTGAAAAGTGGAAACGTATTTATTTAAGAGAAATAATTTATAAATTTAGCTACCCTAGTAAATAAATTTATAGTTATTCCATTATTATTGGCCAGAAACTGTCACTCGAAATTGACAGAAAAATAACAAAAAAAAACATTGAAGAGGTGATTTTGATAATCTTGATACAAGGAATCAGCTTTACAAGGCCATTGTTTTATAAAACTAACAATATCTTGAGAGTAAATTAAAATGTGACAACAATAGTATAACCGGGTACCGACTGAGCCGTCTCGGTGAGGCAGCTGTAACTTCGTCATAATTAAACATAATTTCGTCTGAATGACGCTATGTCAAGCAAGACCCGATACTTTAATGCTAAATAAGAACGCCTATTTGTAAAAACTATGGTGAGATTGACACATTGTTAACATATACACTATGAATAACTCCACATAGATAGCGAGGGCAGTTGTGAGCCTCCGTCGTTGTGCCGAATTTACCAACGCTCCTGGAGGAAGGATTTCGTAATAGACCATGACCAATATTAGATCGTAACCACGCGTGTTATCCATACATTATATGTTAACAAAGAACGACTATTATTCGCATTCGCAAATGTGGGAAACCGTACATTCGTTACATCACTATTCCGTACCTTCCAACGTGCAAGACAAGGACGGCTATTCCCCAGTTCAGTGTCTAATGTTTACTCTCCAATCTTGACAAAGACCTTGGGCCTGGAGAACACCTTGATGCCCTCCTCAAGCTTGGACAGCTGCTTCTCGAGCTCAATCTTCCTGTTCCTCATCCGTAGTGTGTCAGTCTTCACCGGCATCTTGTTCAGTTCACTTACGAGCTCTGCAAAACCTGGAATTGCATGATATTTGATACCATTACAAACAAAATCATTACGAATCTGGAAGCACATCATAATACTTTATGGCACTGAGAAATCACCAAGACAGTGTAAATAAAGCTTTGATTGTTTAACATTATTATTGGACAATCCAATTCTGTAACATGTTTGTGTTTCTCAAAATCCGTGAGGTCCGTTAGGTCGTAACGGAACTGAAAAGGTTAGGAACCACTGGTCTATATTTTACATCAGATGTGATACATACAGAGATCACTTTTGATCACATAAGATAGATTCTGTGCTCACCATCAACGCGACGACTGTCGTTGACCAGAGACAATTCGAAATGCGTATCCAATATAAAGTCAACATCGATTTTGTAATCTAAATGCGAAAGTAACTCTGTCTGTCTGTCTGTCCGTAACCTTTTCACGCTTAAACCGCTGGGCCGATTTAGTTGAAATTTGGTATACAGATAGTTTGAGTCCCGGGAAAGGACATAGGATAGTTTTTATCCCGGAAAATTGCATAGTTCCCGCGGGATAGCACAGCCCAAACCACTGGACTTAGAGACTTGAAATTTTGCACATAGATACCTTATACAATGTAGGCATCCACTAAGGAAGGATTTTTGGAAATTCCCACGGGATGAGGAAAAAACGGGAATTATATATTCGATTCCGAGTGACGCTATCTCAGTAACTATAATAACTGGACTCTTCAAATTTGATACAAAAGTAGGTGATTACAAAACTAAGAAACTAATTTCAGGATTTTTGGAAATTCCCACGGGATAAGGAAAAAAACGGGATTTATCTACGCGGACGAAGTCGCGGGCATAAGCTAGTGTACACATAATTGTCACATGTCATCGACCATTGTCGCGTTAGTGCAATAGGAGCCAGGCATGATTGTGATCAAACGCATGCCTACTTTGCATCAAAGTAGAGTTTAGGGGCTTTCAGGAGGCACGTACTATTTCTAAGCATCCGTAGCGTCTCTTTCCGCTCAGTGTCGGGTAGCGTGACGTGTCCGGGCGGGCAGGCGGCGTCGTCGGGGCGCGCGGGCGCCGCCTCCCCGCCGCTGTCGCGCCGCTCGCGCAGGTACTTCGGCACCACGCCCTTCTGGTACCCTGGAGTCATAACCGTAACACAGCTGTGAAAGCGCTGACGGGTACAGTCGCAAATCATGATTGTAAAGCCCAGTGGCGTAGCTACCTAGGGACTAGTGGCAGTGCCCCGGGGCCCTCAAGCTCAGAGGGCCCTCGAATCCTTACCAGAAAATCTCGATCGAACTATTATTATTAAAACGTAACCAGTTTAGATAGTAGTGGGGCCCCATTTTTTTATTTGCACCAGGGCCCTTGGTTACCTAGATACGCCACTGGTAAAGCTTCTTATACCTGTTTGTAACTTGGCCTATAGACTACATCTCTACTATAGATAGCAGTGGCATGACGTCAAGTATATCAGATGGCAAGCTGAAGGGAATTTAACTATCCTTTTCCTCTAATTCTGCACAATAAAAGTACCCAACTGCCTTAAAATAGGCAAGGAATCGAGTTCTATGGACGCCACGCCACTGATAGATAGACCAATATAATTTAACGTAACTACTTAACTTCGGAACCTTATACATCCCTTTTATAAATGTATTTTTTTTTATTATAATATTTTTACGAGGCTTAAGTGCACTTGTGTGACTATGCCAGCCTCATTGGATGTCTCTTGAGTCAGATTCATCAAACAATAAATGTATTATAGGATTTTAAGTATTGTAGTAAACTTATTTTAGTTTGAAAAAATGACTTTCTGCCAAGTATCTTGCGGCGCTTTCTTCTTGTAAATGATGGTCTTTCAGAATGCGCTGGTAATAGTTTAAAAAAAAGATATGTAAAAAAGCCCTGGGCGGCCTACCTATTTGCAAAATAAAGTTGTTTAATAGATAGTCAGTCGGTATCATCAATCTTTGATTACATGGCTAAATTGTGAACAATGGCAAGTTTAGTGGCTCAACAATCCCAGTTTGCCACTGTACAAATGTTTTCTTTTTGCAGATGTTGCACGGAATCTTATTGTAATTGAAAAAGATATGATGATTCAACAACGTCTTTATCCCTTATGGGGTAGGTAACAGACCTAAAGGCCATGTTTAACATGATTGTAGGCTTATAGGTGGAAAAGGAATTCCAAGGGATACAATAATCTTGATTATTTAGTGCGTTGTTGTTACTTTCAAATTAGTAGGCCTAATAGAATTTAACATCAAAGTGAGGAGACCTTTGCCTGTACTTTTTAACTACTCATAAAGGAAAATTGCAGATATGTAACAAAACACACAGTTCGCTTTTTAATTTTTAAAGTTTGCTTATTTTTTTATTGTTAGTTTAGCCACTACACAGACATTGTTGCTTTACTTTCACTTGAAAACTAACAGTGTAAACAGTGGCAATAATTGATATAATAGATAGATAGATAGATAGATTTATTTGTCACCTGTTTAAAAAATACAATTATATGTACGGTCAAGTACAAAAATAAGTATTGATAGGAACTTCTCAAAAATATGTCCCACGACCTTATTACGCCGGTGTAAGAGCGTATGGTACTTATTTTTGAATCTTTGTCTAAATACATATTATTACACTTGACTGTACATAAGTAATTCAGAAAAGGATAGTCAATTGTATTAAAATAATAATAATACCTAATAAAAACTGAAATTAAATCAAAACAAAATAACAACAAATAAAAATAAAACTAAATAAAATGTCAATGTAGATTCACAAAAAGTTCGTCATGAGTACATAAAATGAGAAAATAATAATTAAAATAAAACCTATTTTAATCTAATAGTAGGCGTTCTATTCTATTCTATGATGAATTCAAAAATACTATACTAGGTATTGTCTGTATGGGCATCATGTTATGTGTATGTGTTGTTAATGTAATAATACACTGCTGGGAATAGACACAATGTTGAAATAGGGTGACAGCACCAATAATGGTCATGGACCCAATAATGCACAATAAGTCTTATTTAAAAGACACTAAGGCTTGGTCATTTTTACAACAGCCAAGCCATATCATCTTTAAATTAAGAATGAAGTGTCCATTACTGGTGCTTGACAGCTTAAAGTGTCCACATTGGTGCCGTCACCCTAGGTAATTCTTTACTTACTGAAAATAATTCACAAAAAATTAACTAAACACAAAATTGGTACGTAGATCCAAAATGTACTGTCCAAAATAAAATGTAATAAATGTGTGTTTCATGTATTTTCACTACTTAGTGTATTAATATATATTCTAAATTGCACCACCTGCTCAGATCTGTTCTTTTCTCCAGTCCATTATGGTTGCCTGGTAAAGATCGCTCTGTAGCAATAAGGCCAACTATTGTTACCTTGTAGTATCCTGTATACCTTTTTTCTGTTGTTATATGTGGTGTTCATTAAAAAGTTATTGTATTGTATTGTAATGTCCAAAATACTGTCACCTGTAATAAAAGAAAAATCATACAATAAATACCTGAAGGTAAGTAAGGATCTTTATGATCTTTTCTTTCCAAGATAGCATTGAGTCTGCTGTGATTGCGTTCAGACTCAATTGTTGCCTCATCCCCGGCCCTGCGAGGAGGTTTAGACGGAGACTTCGGACCTCGATGATATCTACCAGAGTCCCCACTTGCCTTCATCTTGGCATCATCATCCTCCTTAGGGTACAACATGGTAAGCTTAGTGCTCTCCGCCAGCTTCTGAGCTAAGTTTGACTCCATAGTCTGACAACCAATGTCTCGTAAACGGCCAGAAGATTCAGAAGACTTGACGTCTTCTTCTTCAGTTTCTTCATCATCTTTGACCTCCTTGTTGCGTAGCAGCTCTTTCCTCTTCAAAAATTCAGCCATGTCACCTTTTTTTATTTTGATGTCCGCTAGTTTCTTACGAGCATTGGTCGAGCTAGTCTTTCCAACAGCAAGAGTGACCTTTCCACTTTTATTGGAGGGTGATGATTTGACCTTGCCAAGGGCAGCCCCGGAGGTTGGATTTGTCAATCGCGGTGGGTGAACCGCTTTGAGTGTGTATTTGGGCTCTTTAGGGGACTTGCCCTGTATGAACTTAAGTTGTTTCATGTTTTCCCTAATGAAGTTTTTTTTCTGCTCCTTCTCTGAAACATTGTGATTGGGACGTGAGCGTAGCGTTGGAGACCCGCATGACAACAATAAGCCCCATAATATTATGACAGGACAACATTTTGAAAACCGAAAGGCCTCAATGCCAAATAACTTCAAAACCGTCTGGTCTCTCTGAATTGTGGTTTCGTCAAAATCATTGTCAATAACTGTCATAGGTATTTCACTAATGGAAATTGTGAATAATTATACACTTATCGATCAAATAATACTTACTTGGTTCCGGAAATATACCTTTCAAAGTATACATTGTTACACAAGGACAACCAAAGCTAAGAATACAAAATATACACTCATTATTTAACGTCCATTGTACACAGTACACATTCTAATTGATATAAACGCTCATATTTTGCACTGTTTGATATTTCAGGGATTGTAAATTCCGTGGATTTTGTGAAAATTTACGCTCGGTTTTTGTCACGTTTTAACTTTTTCAAACAACTGTCAGCCGTTGCTGTATTTATGGTACGAAATCACTTTTGTGGTTATAAAATGGTTTCTGGCCAGTGTTGAACTTTATGGTTTTAAAGTATTCGTCACACAAACGTAGTAGTTATATGGAGCGGTTAATCAGATAAAAGACAATTCCGTTATTGTATAAATAGATCACCAAGGTGAATAATCCGGGACACAATCGGCGATGGTCACGCAAAATAATTAATTGAGTAGGCACTTAGATAAAATTCGAATATTAATATAGCTACATGGGAAATATGAAAAGATAAGTACCTAAGTAGGTATCTACCAAATTAAAAGCTTTTATGAATTGTCCGTTGTATTTAATAATCTATATCTATACTAATATTATAAAGAGGAAAAATTTGATTGTTTGTTTGTTTGTTTGTTTGCATTGAATAGGCTCCGAAACTACTGGACAGATTTCAAAAATTCTTTTGCCGTTAGAAAGCTACATTATCACTGAGTAGGGTTGCCATCTCTAAAATTTGGAAAACAGGACAAGACGCGTGAAAACCCCGGATTTTAGAGTCCGAAAGCCGGACATGTCAACAAGATCGTGACGGGAGGGGTGGGGGAACGGTGAAATAGTGCGTGTCTCGCGGGCGGACCAAATTTTTTATATTTATTTATTTTTTAAAACCCGGTCTATAAATGAAACCTTCCCCGGACGCTCCCCGGATGCCCTCTAAACTAGGACAAATCCGGGGAAACCCGGACGGATGGCAACCTTATCACTGAGTGACATAGGCTAATCTTTACCGCGGGAAAGTACCTTTTCCTACGGGAAAATTAATTTAACCGCGGGCGAAGCTGCGGACGGAAGGCTAGTTAATAATAAAGGTTATAAAAAATACATGGTAAATATTTTTTTGTTGGATTCTACCTTTAGGTACTTAATGGTTATTAAACTTTTTTGTGGAGGTCGTAAACCTTTACAAAAAAGCGTTATTTTTTTTCTTAAAATAATATTATTTCTTATAATTATAATCTGTCAAGTGTCAATAATTCTCTTTTTTATTTTTGAGTGTTTTTGAATACGGGGCCACTAATAAAAAAGAAGACGAAGAGTATTTTTGAATACAATTATTTTTGTTGACAACTTTATTAAATTTATAAGGAATCGCTTCGTTCCACTTGGCGCCCCCACACCTGACTACTCTCTAGAGTTCAATCTAAGATGACGTCAAGTACTCGTAATACGCCCCAGAACATGAGCAAGTACAGAATCTCGCGGCGTGGGCGCAAGCTGCAGGTATCAGACGATCAGAGAACGTTGATTGCGTTGCCAAAGGATGTTCCTGAACGGACTTGGTAAAAATCACAAGCACAATCATTGACACAAATCATAACATCGTTTCGTTTCTCACATTGTACTATTAAGTATGTACTAACTTAGTATGTTGTGCGTTAATTCCTCAAAGGTTTTTCATCTTTTCATTGGAAGGACGCAGCAAGGGCACAGCGACTCGCTTCACTCACTTGTACGTCGCCTAAGATACTACAAAGGCTAAGGGCCTTAGACCGAGACAGACCTCAGACAAAGTAAAGACGAAGTCCTGCGAACGGCAGTATGACAGTGTGAGGCCGTTATAAACTTTGCTGTGTTGCTTTGCCACGCTAAATAATGGAGCTATGCACAATATGCACACGCGGATACGGCGCGGTGTAGTTTAAATCGACCTCACTTCGACTCAAAAAACTTCTTTGTTTTTTATTTGGTTTGAGCTGAGGATGTGTGGAATCCAAAATCATGCCCTGCAAACGATATGCTGGGATTTTAGCACCACGTAACGTATTTTTATTCATATCTAAGGGCCGAGATTCTGCAGAAGGAAGAGAATGAGCTGATAGTTCTGGATGTGCGGGAGGAGCTGCTGGAGGATGCAATGCGGATTGGCTACGAGCACTACATGGAACGCCAAACTACGTATTTTACTGCCAACTGCGCGGCGCAAGCCTGGCTGAAACTTATTGACTGGTACAGGAAATAATACATCTTTTTTTATTTAACTTTCAAATCTAAATAACAAACCAATAATTCTCAATCAAACTAATCACTACATAGTCGCTTTCCGCTGTCTGTCTGTCTATCTGTCTGTCCCTATGTATGCTTATATATAGTTTTTTAATAGATAGAGTGATTCAAGAGGAAGGTTTATTTATATGTATGATTCTACGCAGCACGCTCACTTTAGCATCAGTAAAAAAAATTTAAGTAACGCCTAATTGAAAAAAATAGCAAAGTTTGTGTCCGGAGCTTTTGCAGACTCGAAAGCGTGTCACATCACGCGTATATCAAGGCGAGAATGGCGAGATAGATTAGATAGACAACAACACTTTCCTTAAACTCCCTGAGCTTGAGAGAACCTTACAACCCTTTTTCTTTTTCTTTGAGTCATGCTGACATCACACATACATAGGTACGGTCAAGTGCAAAAATAAGTATTGATAGGAACTTCTCAAAAATATGTCCCACGACCTTATTACGCTGGTGTAAGAGCGTATGGTACTTATTTTTGAATCTTTGTCTAGATACATATTATTACACTTGACTGTACATACATACATACATACATACATCTGTGAAATTTTTCAATCTTCGTCTTGCGGGTGGTAGGACCTCGTGCAAGGTCCGTCCGGATTGCTACCACCATCTTACTCGCTAATGCCACCAAGCAGTAGTGCTTGCACTGCTGTGTTCCGGGGTGGAGAGTAAGACAGCCGGATAAATTACTGGCACAAGAGGTATTCTATCCTAGCCTTCCAGGCTGGTAACGCATCCGGAATCCTCTACTGTTACGAACTGGTGACCCACATTGCCTTCCTTGGCATATAAAAAAATGATCGAGTCAGAGACTACTAAGGGATACTAGATCTAGTCTAACGTAGCAAGTATGGCTATATCGACACACCCTAAGAAAAAGTGTGTATCTACAAAAACCAAATTTTACAGGAGAGCGTTTTAAAGTTTCTATAAATTTAAAATCGCAATTGCGTGGTAACTATATATACCAGAGGATTGAAATTTGACATGGAGTACAATATTGTGACAATATGTATTCGTGATTTTTTATATATTATTAAATACGGTAGTTTCTTAATAATTACAGTTATTCACTTATACTTGATAATATTTCGTCAACTCTGACGTGCAAGTAGCTGATACATACCTTGTTCTACGTATATTTAACTTTGACGAAACAGTATCTACCAGATATACATATATATGTAGTTCCAAATTTTACACTAGATTAATCAAGTGACAGATATTGTACAGCCTTTCTCAAGATAAAGACTGGTAGTGGTTGATACACTGAGATCTTTATTGACTGCCTTATTAAGTAATCTGTATATGGCAGTTGCACACTTGTTCATAGTGACTTACTTTTAAAATAAAAGTATAATTGGTATTTACACATAATTTTTATTCCACCTGCTCAATGGGTTCCCGCGTAATATTGAATAAGAGGCAAATATTAAGTTTTGCTCTGGAGTTTTTTTAACAATGAATGGAGATAGTTAGTTCTACGTTTGGGAAAAAATATGTTCGGACCACTTTTTTCTTGTTTTTCTTAATGTAAATGATAAAGTCGATACCGTAGACTACGAAAATGCAATAGTCGCATAACTAAGTATCAGGCAGATACACACTTTTTCTTAGGGCGTGTCGATATATATCTATGATTTACATGCGTTGGTCTCGAAGCGGCTAGTGTTACAGTACCATACCCTTTCTTACTAACCTGAGGATCTCACCAAATTGGCTTGAAAGCCTATACAACTTTCCCACAGGTATTTCTACCGCCACGATCCAGGCGAGGACCCTAGCGCCTACCCCCCCTGCCACATCCCCAAGCGTCCGGACTCTTGGGTGCCGGACAAGATGCCAGACCCCTCCCCCAAGGACACGTGGGGACAGCAGAACCTGCAAGTTGTGGAGGAGACCTGCGAGGAAGACCTACAGAGGTGTCCGAGCTCGTCCTCCATTGACTACCCTGTTGTGGAGGATATACCAGAGGTGTATTGGTGAGGAGTTTCTTTTAAATAAGGCTCAGTAGAATAACGAGTTTTGTGGGGGTGGAAGGAACTTATGCCAAAGTGTCAAATCTCATTTTTACCCCAACGCAAAAAGAGGGGCGTTCCTCGATCTCTCTCTCTCTCTTTCGAATGCCAGTTTCCTCCTTAGTTCATAAAATTCGTAAAAATCGGTCCAGCAGTTTGGAGAGTATCAGATTCCAATATTATGCATTTTAAATTTATGATCATGAGCTTTTCTTGCCTGCACACGCCTGAGAGGTAATTCACTGGTGTGTGTGAAGTTCCCAATCCACACTGCCCATGTGGGAACTACACCCCCAGCCCTTTCATTCTGAGACCCTGTGCCGAGAGACGTAGGTATAGGCTGGTGATGAGATGATGATGATTTGCAGGATCCCGTCGAGAAGAGTAAGAGCCGGTGAAATTACTGGCACATGAGGTATATCATCTCAGCCCTCTAGGTTGGCAATCCTTTGGTATTCAGTTACCATAAGGCGACCTACTAGGTCGATTGCCACCCTTTATGTTGATGATATACTGGTGACTGTTTGTGACTGGTTATCTTTCGGGGCTGTTCAGCCGACGGTTTCTACTCCAACCGTCAAGTTGCTTCGCAGGTGCCACCTGATTTTGGCCCCCTTGCTACCTGGTTCCCGGAGCGGCCTAGGGCCAGCTGTGCCACTGGTGACTTAGTGTGCTAATTCTATACTGGCTGTTCCAGGTTTCCTGGTAAAGTCCAACTGCCTGGCATGTCTAATGAAACGTTCGACTATTCTCTTGATTACGTAAGTATTTCAATCATGGATGCTTATTATTTCGAAGAGGTAGCTAGTGAGTTTTGGTTGCCTGGTAGTGACCAATTGTTTCCTGCAGGATGACAGCGAGTCCCCAACGTCTGATCTTGCAGCTGACAGTGAGCTGCTCCAGAAGGTCGTTGACTATAGCACCGAGGAACTGTCGCTTAAGATGACACCTGAGGTAAGTTCTTGTCTTGTCTTGGATCTGGTATTGAGATCAAGGTAGATATCGTATCAGCGGATTCTATGGCGTCTGGAGCCCGTGGCAAATTCATCTCATCTTTCTCCTTCCTCAATGTACTTAACTCATTTTTTGTGCTAAAATCGTGTCCGCGTAACACCAGCTCTGTTTTCCAGGAGTCGATCCTCAGCGCGCTGAAGACTACAACACCGGTGGAGGGTTCGTTACACGGTGCTGGCGACTCCACTTTCCAGCGCCCGAGGAAACGGGGCTCTTTGCAGAATAAGAGCAAGGTCTTCAGCCACGCCAGGTTAATATAGCACTTGGTCTCATCAATGATATGCTGGACAGTGACTTCCTGATTATGAGGAAGCGGAAACGGTATCTTCATCAACCCTATAATGTGTGTGTTTGTCCGTTGCAGTGTGCAGGGCCGGTCCCGCGCGACGCTGCCCCCCCTTATAGGCGGGGACTCCCACTCTCACATCAGCGCCATCTCCGACTGCCGTCTTCGGAATCTCAGGTACAGCATTTACAAAATCCACGTATTGACAGTTTTATTTGGATGAACAATACCTGGATGGATTATAATAACTCTGTGGCCGCGACTTACCTATTTATCTATCGGCATATGTTTGTTTCCCTAATACTGAAATCAATAGTGCTCGGAATTCTGAGCAGAACTGCCATCGAAGTTGCATAGTTTGGGAAAAAGAGTGAGAGGATTTATTTTCAGAAAAATGCCCTTGTATGTCTACTCCGACTGGGGATCATACCCGGTAGGCTATTACCTAACTCGCTCGCAATCGCCATCGTGTTCATTTTGACAGTTCATGTATGGGCTGACAATTGGCATCGGAATCAACTAGCTGTCACATTCATATAATAACTGTCAAAATTAACACGATGGCGATTGCTAGCAAGTTAGGCAATAAGCCTACGGGACCTCTAGCTTCATAGTCAGGTTCTCTAACCTATTCGATCGTCAATTTGAAACACCTCTTTTTCAGGATAAAAAAAACCATACATAACCGTCCATACATTATACATGCGGCTATTTTCACAAAAAGCATTACTACTTATCCTTTATTTACGCGTATACAATTTTAACGCACCGAACATTCGGAAGGCCCTGACGAGGGTTGTCGGGGGAAATGTTTAGACGGATGCCCAGAGAGTTTGCCCACTGGTCCGAATGAGTCGAGCCTTTCTCTTACGGTTTAAGCTGGCGCGGTGCCGCAGTGTGGCATGCGGCATGCGGCATGCCACTGTAAAGTGAAACATGATGGGGTGTATTTGTACTTATAAGCTTTGTACGAGATTATTATTTTCTATATTTTTAAAAGTATAGGGGGGAGAGCAGAGTGTTTTCGTACGTACTTTACCTAACTTTAAAGAACTTTCAACATGAAACTACCGTGAGACTCAATCATAATTACACAAATGGATAACTCGCGTATAAAAGTCGAGTGATGCTAGACATGTTTCGGACTAGTTCGTAGTCCTTCCTCTTGGAGCGCTCGCCTCGGCGGCAGCGAAACGAACACTGCGCGCTAGCGCTCTACTCGCGCGGCTACTCAACGAAACTGACAGCGGCGCACAACTACCCTCGTTTACATCGTCATTTTTATTAGTGTCAAAACATTTAATAATATTTTAATATAAATAAGCACTGGTGACTCTCATGATATGCCCTTTGATATATCACACTGTAGGTGTGTAATTTGGCCCTTACATGTATGCAGATACCGACCGTTTAAATGAGTCCTCGCCTGCGCGGTGCAGGGACGCGGTGGAATAAGGACCCGAATTAGCGATGGGATGCTAGCCGCATCGCTTACAACATGATCTCTATAGACTACAAGCCCATGGAAAAAAAACATTTGAAATGAATCAGCGTGAATGAAGCATAGAAGGCTGTTACTTATATCATAAAATAACTCTGAGCGCTACGCCGTCATTTCTGAGCGGTACATTTTATGGAATTTCTCAGGTACAAGTGAGGAATTACGACTAATTATTAATTTACGGCGTTTTTATAGCTTATAGATGACTAAAAATAAATGTCGAAAAACCTAGCTTTTTTTTCAATGTATGAGAAAAAATCTGTACCGCTCAGAAATGACGGCATAGCGCTCAGAGTTATTTTATGATATAGTAACAGCCTTAAGCTTCATTCACGCTGGTTCATTTCACATGTTATTTTGTCCATGGGCTTGTAGTCTACTACGATTATCGCCGGTTCCCTTTAGAGGTGCTAAAAGGCGTCGGACGTGCGTCAGTGCCGCATGCGTCACATATGACCCCTCTTACGGTCATTACCCGGCATCCGAGTTATCCCCGCACACGTGCAAACCAACAAAGAAATTATGAATAAAAGCTTTCTTTTTATACGTGGCGGCGGATTCTGGCCATCTGAATATCATGAGGCCGTCTGTTTTTTATCCATCGCGTATTATGCACGCCGCCGACACGTGCATTTTTGTAGGGCTGCCTCTAAATTCTACAAGGTTCTGTATGCTTAGTATATATCTTCGGCAGTAAAATACGTGTCCATTGGCATAACTATAGGGTAGTATAGAAGTGGCAAAATGCCACGGTCCTCTAGCTCTACGGAGCCCCGAACTGGCTTGGATTAGAGCACAGAAGGGACGATGATGCACTTCTTTACATTGAGGAAGCCCCATCTCACGTATATGCCACGGGCCCCAGACGTTATATAGTTACGCCACTGTACGTGTCGATCATGTTTCCGTTAAACTGTCGAATGAGAACTAAAATTTATAAACGACTGAAAATTAGAACACGTAGAAAAATCCGAAAAGTAAAGCTATGGCCGGCAATCGAACATAGATAGGGGCATCCATAGCAGGTGGGTAAGTCTTCGAATTTTTCTATCTGTTACTAGCTTAAGCTAGTGGTTAAGAGTTAGTGACGCTATTCGGAAAAATCACTGAAGCGTTCGGAGGATTCGGATAAACGAAATTATAGTCACGAGCAATAATAACGGGTCGTTTTTCATACAAGTTTGTCCGAAAAGTGGCCCTTGTTTTTGCTCGTCAGTGTAGCAACGGAATTTTGGAGCTTTTCACCTTACGTCCGAATGCGTTATATTTAAGGTCAAGTTTTTTAAATATTTTGTCGTGTCTATGGTTAATTTTTTGCTGTGGCAACCCTAGGACCCGGGGTCAGTGCCCCCTTGCGTCACGGGTATGACCTGACCGTTCCCAACTCGGATTGTCCGGGATTATGCTAACTGAGTTTACTTGGTGCCGATGAACCGTATTGACAAAGTTCCAGTTTAAACTGGTTACCGGTGTCGAGGAAAAAGTTGGTAACAGAAAACGTACGTACTGTGATAGTTTTTAAAACAATTTTAAAAAGACTTTCGGGTCTGTCTTGTTGTCTCACTCACTCTTATGGGTTTGAAACCATAATCAAAATTGAAACTACCGTGACACTATCATAATTACACAAACGGATGACGATGAAAACGAGGGTAGTTGTGCGCCGCTGTCAGTTGCGTCGAGTAGCCGCGCGAGCGCTCTAAGAGGAAGTTCTACGAGCTAATGTGAAACATGTCGAGCATCAGTCAATGTTATACGCGAGTTAACCGTTTTGAAACCGTTGTTGTAGGAGCTCATGGCCTTTCTATTATTTCGCACCGTCAGCAAAAAACAAGCTCCAAAAGTCCTGAAGTTCCTATATCAACTTTCAGACCTCTACAATCAAAATTTGCGAAGGTCTCAAACAAACCTTCATCGCCTAAAGGTTGAGGGTAAAAGTTCCAAGATTTAGATGTTTATGTTGTTATAGAGAGAGAATTATGTTTAGAAATAGAATTACTTTTTGTAACTGGGAAAAGCCGCGAAGCGTTGCCAGCCTTATCTTTATGTTAGTAAAATCTGTGATTTTGTCTACTAAAATCAATTAAGTATAATCTTCTTCGCGACAGGTGTGTGGTCGTCTTCCTTGCAAGGCCGCTTCTAATCGATGGACATGTTTGCCAATTTTATTAACATAAAAATGGGGCGGTTGAAACGCTCTAAACTAAAATAGTCAATAACTTGGTGATCATACCTACTGATGATGTAATTTTTAGTGTCCGACCGAAACTGATTTTTCAGCCGAAACTGAAACCGAAATCGATCTTTCGGTTTTGCTCTCTGTTTCGGCCGAAACCGAAACTTATTAAAACATTTAAATTTACGATTATTTACTGAAATTTACTGTTTTTTTAACATTTATTAACACATATTATACTTACCAAATCACTCAATTGCAAAATATAACCTCAACTCACGATTAAATGAACGGTGGCGAACTGAGCCGGGGCCCCGCCGGCAAGCAAGCACGAGTTAGCTGCGAAGTTTACCGAACGACGCATGAAAATTCACGAACACTCGAGTTTCGGCGGGGTCGAAAGCTTCGGCTATATTTGGCCGAAACCGAAACTAAGGCCGAAACTAGATTTTTTGGCCGAAACTGAAACCGAAACCGAAATTTCAGTCGGTCACTAGTAATTTTACGCAACATCCACGAATGGGTCGAAGTGTATCCGCAGGGACCCCTAGACTGATGATGTAAAATCTAGATAAAACATATGTCGACGTGATGTGACAATTCAAAATGCATGTAAGAAAGAGAAAGAAAGAAAGTAGTCAACATGAAGCCAACTGTCGTAGATTCTGGTCGAGTTTGTAACGTAAACAGAATTGTCACATGTCACCGACAAGTCATGTTGGTGAAATAGGCGCCGGACTCCAAAGTTCGTGTCGTTCTGTCCCTTTCACTCTCAAATCAATGACAATTAGTGGGAGCGCCCAGCGAACTTCGAAAATCGAATTTCTCAGCACGAGACCAGTTTTTAATAATTTCGTATTTACCGTCCTATTCTGCACTGAAAGGCAGTGGGTTACCTCGCTAGAGGAAATAACTATTTAGATTGGCAAGGAGAGCTATCTAATTGTGGCAACACATCTGTACTTTTCGACATATACCATACTAACACAATTTTTTCCCGATTGTTTTTCTTTTACCTTTTACATGGAACAAACCCATTAAGTAATTAGGATTTTGATTACAAATTTACTTTTTGGTTTTTATTAAAATTAATAGAGTTCCATTCATAATGCCGCTCAACGGCTAAGAATTAATTATCCATGATTCATAATAATAGCTGTTGCTTATCATTATTTACCCTTTTGACCGTCGGCTGGTCAATCAGTGACGTAACCGCCAATTTCGGCTTAGCGTTATTTTCTTTCATCTAATACCTTTAAACGGTTCCAACGATTCATGAAATTTAGTATCCAGGGAGTTTCGAGGGCGACAAACCGGTCTAGCTAGGTTTCATTTTCTGAAAACGTATGTAGCAACCCTAGCGCCACCTAGTTGGCCTCTACATAACTACTACGATGCACGAGTAGCTAGCGCCAGTTCTAATGACAGCTGTCACATCGTTCCACATCCCCCTAACGAAGTTTCTCAATGCGGCTGCATAAATACAACTTTCAACTCTCTTCCTTCGGACTTCGGTCCCCAGGCCTACATCTGCCTGGAGAGAGATCTCTCTATTGTGGCACTCTACACACGTACAAAAAAAGCTTGGTCATCCAGGATATGACGTTCCTTCTCTATAAGGTTGTTTGCTCTATGCCGCGCCCCTTACCCTCGTGCACTAAACCTCGTCAGTTGAATAGCTTTTCAATTTCCTGAAGCTTTGTTCCGGCCCTCTGCTGCCCTTTGGAGTGTGCTTCACTCGGAATTACAGTATTGTGCGAATTGTGTGAACTAGTTTACAGCGACATGGATTGAGAACGTGTTTTTTTTAAAGCAAGTTTAAATAAAATCACTTCCCCCCCTTACGGGGTAGACGGAGCCCAAGGTAACAAGACCAGTAGGCTTATTACCTAACTCGCTCGCAATCGCCATCGTGTTCATGCTTGCTTGCTGACAATTGGCATCGGAATCAGCTAGCTGTCACATATTCCATGATTGCCTTTAGCATGATTCCAAGAGTTTCGCCCATTCCCTTGATGGACTTTTACCATTTGCGCGGGAAGAGAAGCAACTGGTACATTCTATGTTTTTCCTTTACTCCCAGACCAGCATGGGAGCTAGTTTTAGTAGTATATTATATATAGTATTATATATATTATATATAGTAGTATATTTTGTAAAAATCTGGCATTTGTTAGTCAAAATAAATAGAGTCCCAAAAAAATATCGATCGCGACGAAATGCGTCTAGGATAAAATACTACATGAAAAATTAAATGCTACAAATTGATAATACTAATGTAAAAAGCCACGCTGAAAACTGCTTCAAGTAAAAGATTCTATTGAAATTTTGTTAATTCGAGGTGAAATGCGACTCGGTGAATCGCTACACGGAATTTATGCTTTTAAGGTAAAGGACTAACAAATGAAATCTGGTGCTGTCTGGGAGCAAAGAATAAATATTGAATGTACAAGTTTTCTCGTCCCGCGCACATGGTAAAAGCTCATCGAGGGAACTGGCGAAAATCATAGGAATCATGTTATAGGCGATGCTAGGCAGCCCATCACCTTATTGATTCCAGTTTCCACCTATACACCCCAGTCAAACGTGGCCTGTAGGTCTTGTTACCTTAGGCTCTTGCCTACCCCGTAAGGGATAAAGACGTGATATATGTATGTATGTACATTTATTAGTTCTTAACCTTTTCGACGCCAACAACATATATCAGCACCGCAGGTTAAACGCCAACGACATTTATATACGTCGATTACTTCAATGCGAAAGCAACCTTCGCTCAACTGGGTTTAGGTTCAACTTAAGGCATCGCAATAAAGAAGTCTGGCGTGTGGGTTGTATTTGACGTGGCGGCGAAAAGGTTAATGATGACGGTCATTGTGGTTCGATTAAAATTAAATTTGTACGTCAATGGTCATTCGCCATTTTAACTCGGAATTCTATCCCGTGGGAAGTTACAAACATGTTTAATATGTTTCCTAATATTTTTAGTCAGGATGTGTATGTATGTATATAAAAATCTTGAGTAGTTTCTAGATGGATCTCGTCTCAAAGTCAGGGTGATCGCACTCTCGCCGGGTTCGATTCCCGCAGCCTGTATAATCGCGCAGCATTATACGCAGACCGACGTAATGCTTGATATTAATACATAATCGATTCCCTCTCGGGATTTACATTTAAACTATATTAATATGATAATAGCTGCTGCTATGTGCCATGAGGAAAAATATATGGAAAAGTTTCTTGCCTCGACTTGACAATAGCATTTTTATGTACATCCAGGGAAATGTATTCACGTGCCACCGCAGACCCTGTCGCAATTGACAGGCCGCCGTCACTCAAACTCGAGTGATAAGTTACCTTAGGGGGCGTCCATTAATTACGTGAGGCATTTTTAAGGATTTTTTGACCCCCCCCCCCCTCCCCTCTTGGTGAGATGTCGTGAGATTTTTCTCGACCCCCTCCCCCCTATACTACCCCGATCTCACGTGAGATTTTTCAAACTTGTACTTTGGGTATAAAAGTATTGGATTTATTAAAAAACATAACACAATTTGTTTAAATACTTTTTTAAGACTAGCAAGGACTAGTATTAGCAAATATTGCTGTCATTTTAATTATTAATTCAACTTTAATTTAACTTAATTTTCACGCAGTTTTACACCATTTTCTGCTAGAAAAAAATTACGTGATATTTGCCAAGACCCCCCCCGAATACCTCACGTAATTCAATGGACGCCCCCTTATTGGGATAGGGTTCTGCGGTGGTATAGGAGAAAAACTTAAGTAAAATGACCGTTCATGTGTGAGTAATGTGTGAAGAAATTTTTGAATTTTTTTTTTCAAAATTCGATAATTGCGTTTGCGAATTGGCCGCCAAGGGCTCTTTTACGTCTTTTTTGAAACTACTAGCGCATTCGGAAAGACCATCATTGCCAAGAAGAAACTTGGCAGATAGTCTTTTTTCATAATAAAATACATTAAGCTATACGATACTTAAATTCTGCTTAAATTTAATCCTACTTCACTACATAGTATAAAACAAAGTCGCTTTCTCTGTCCCTATGTCCCTGTATGCTTATATCTTCAAAACTACATAACGGATTTTGATGCGATATTTTAACAGATAGAGTGATTCAAGAGGAACGTTTTTATGTATAATTCTACGCAAGTCGCGGGCAGAAGCTAGTAATATTATAAATGCGAATGTAAGTTTGTTTGTTACGGTTTTACGCGAAAACTACTCAACCGATCATCATGAAATTTTGTACACATGTTCTTGGAGGTATTACGAGTAGAAATAACATAGAATACTTTTCATAAAAAAAATATTTTTTATATCGACACATTTATAAAAGGGATGTATAAGGTCCCCGAGCCTTAAAATTATATTAGTCTATAGTAGAGACGTATAAAGTCTCTACTAGTCAGTGGTTTTGTTTGAAAGCTTGAAAGAAACTGGAGGCTCTGCGCCGTGTAACAACACGGAAGCCCAAAAATTAAAAACAAAACATTTAAATGGCTTCCCAGCTAACATTAAAGTGACCAAAATCATGTTTAGTCCCAATTTAGTCCATAAAAGTCGTTACCCTCGTAACAGCCCCCGGCGAAACAATTTACATTGCTGCGGGAGCATTAACGTGCCGACATAATTCCTCCAATGACTGATAGGATAGTTGTATGACGTATGCTTTAATGGCATTAGGTGCCGTTATGGCTTGAAACACGAATAAAGATAAATGGCAAGTGTTTTTCCAGGAAGGGAGTGTCCGGGGAGCCGTATTCTGGTCAGAGTTGGGCAAAAATTATCTATTTACGAAAAACCGGGAAGATAACTAAATAATCCGTCGTTTGTTATTTTGAATTTATCTAGATCAGTTTCATTTTTATCTAGATAAATTAGTTGGGATTTTAAATAAAACACGAATGTCAGTGTGACGGTTTGACCCGACGTGACATGCTGTATACATTTATTATTACAAGCTTACTTCAATGACAAACGAGGTCGGTCATCTTCATCTAGATAATTTATCTAAATTAAAAAGCTGTCAGCGCTCTATTTGTGATTGAATTTATCTTCGAATAAATTTATTTGAAATAATTATCTAGATAAGAAATTATCTAGATAACGCCCAACTCTGATTCTGGTTTTACAATTAATTATTCCCATACCGGGCTGGGAGTAAAGAAAAAACAAAGAATTTACCAGTTGCTTCTCTTCCCGCGCACGTGGTAAAAGCCCGTCGAGGGAATGGGCGAAAGTCTTAGGAATCATGTTATAGGCGATGCTAGCAACCCATCATTATTTTGATTTCCCTTTCCACACGCCCTTAATCATGCTAAACGTGGACTTAAGGTTTTGTTACCTTAGGCTCTGTCTACCTCGTAAGGGATAAAGACGTGATATATGTATGTTAAGCCTACTGGTCTGGGAGCAAAGAAAGAACACGGAATACCAGCTGCTTCTCTTCCCGCGCAGATGGTGAAAATCCATTGAGAGAATGGACGAAAGCCTTAGGAATAATGTTATAGGCAATGCGGCTAGCAACCCACCACTATTTTGCACCATTACGCCAACAATCACGCTAAACGTGGCCTAAGTCTTGTTACCGTATGCCAGGGATGGCGAACCAATGGCACGCGTGCCAGTGTTGGCACGCTTCAAAATGGGCACGACAATAATAAAAAAAAGTGTGCAAGGTTTATTTTTGACCGTTAAATCACCAACTGGTGGTGGAAAACTGGCAATATGGTCATATGATGGTAATATAACAACACACTCTTATGACAACATCAGGCATCCTCCATCAGGCAGTCTGCCTCCGTGGCGTCGTTCAGGGAAGGCTTGAGGAAGATGTGGCTCACACCATCTCCTTAGATATTGTGTGTGTGGGTAGGTGCTCTTATTGTATTTTGTATGTATGCATGTGTGTAATGATATTTAGTAGTATTTTACGTTTTGTTTATTGTACTTAGATATGTACGCTCTATTGTGGCTTTCACTATCTGGAATTTTAAACTCTCATTTTGTCGGTCCCTCGTTTAATGCTCCTCTCATCTACTCAAAGGTTAACTGGTAGAGATCCCTTATAGGGATAAGTTCGCCTTTGTGCATGTATTAATGTTATTTTTTATTTTTTTGTAAATTGTATCTGTTTATATTTGTACAATAAAGCATTTACTTACTTACTTACAACAAGGTCTGATGATAGGTCAGAGCCAAATATTATTTTATTTGTGAAAAAATGGCACGTCCACCGAAAAAGGTTCGCTACCCCTGCCCTATGCTCTGTCTAGTCTGTAAGGGATAAAAAGGTTTTTAATTACGTATGTAATGTACGTTTAAAGTTAGAGGTTGTATGGACTGAATGAGAGTACTATGTGGACGTGCGAAGGTGCTAGTAAATATTTGTAAGATATATGGTTTTGATATATTTGCGGTGTCCGAATAGGTCGACGTGTTATTGGATTAACAAGCTATTACCCTGGTTTGTACGGTTTGTCTAAATGTGTTTGTGTGGAAAGGCGGGGCCGCGGCTGGAGGCAAGGGGAGGGGGGTGGAGGAAAAATGGTGTACAATTACAATTAGCAAAAAGAAAAAACAAGATTCTGTGTCATACTCAATATACAGATACATACACATATACAAATCACGTCTTTATCCCTTACGGGGTAGACAGAGCCTAAGGTAACAAGACCTACAGGCCACGTTTAGCAAGATTGTGTGCGTATAGGTGGAAAATGAAATCAATAGGTATAGTGATGGGTTGCTAGCCGCATTGCCTATAACATGATTCCTATGATTTTCGCCCATTCCCTCGACGGGCTTTTACAGTCTGCGCGGGTAGAGAAGCAACTGGTACATTCTATGTTTTTTCTTTGCTCCCAGACCAGCGTGGAAGAACTGTACCTACTGTTGAATACAATCTTTTAAATTTGTTTAGAAGGTCTCATTTACAATTAAACAACATCCCGACGTGACTATTAAAATAAAAGTACGGTTTTTTTTAATAAATAACTAACCTAAATAACCTAAATAATGAAATAAATAGTTATTTAGGTGTAAATAATGTTTTTTATTGATTTAATACATACATACATATATCACGTCTTTATCCCTTACGGGGTAGACAGAGCCTAAGGTAACATAACCTTAAGGCCACGTTTAGCATGATTAAGGTAAGGGATATATAGACGTGATATATGTATATGTATGTATATGTAGAGTCCAAAATGGTCCCCGACTTTTGACGATATAATTCATTTCATACAACAATTTATTCATATAGTCAAATGATACTGTGTTGTCGATCATATCAGTGCATTTGTGAGTTAAATATTATTGAAGGATAAAAGTCAACTGCCGACTTAACTATGTGGAATATTTTAAATGTATTCATGCAATAAGTGGTTGTTTGGTTTTCTAAAGTATAATACATACATATATACATAAATCACGTCTTTATCCCTTAGAGGTTAGACTGAGCCTAAGGTATCAAGACCTACAGGCAACGTTTAGCATGGTTGTGGGCGTATAGGTAGAAATGGGAATCAAAATAGTGATGGATTGCCTGCAGCATCGCCTATAACCTAGTAAGGCCAAGTACAAATCTGAAATCTTTTTTAATTCTCATTTAATAGCCACAGAAAATCAGTGGCCAGTATTATTGTTTTGCACCAAGAAGTTTTTCATGCTAAATCCGGAGCACAAACCTATTTTCAAATTTGTACTTGGCCTTACTAGAAAAAGTGAAAATTACGGATGAAGTACATTAAGATATTTTTTTTGGCATGATCCCTTAATAATAGATCAATAAAATGAATAGGGTAGAAAGTTAATAAAATAAGGCAGTTTTTAAACATGGATTGAAAAAAAAAAGTTATGCTAGTTTTTTTTGTAATCTGCCTTCAAAGTCTGAACTACAGTCAAAATTTAGTCACTTTTTGTGATTCGATGTTTTTTTTGCCCAAACGGTCAACGATGTTGTTTTGTTTTTAAATGAAATACATGCACGTACTATTCAGCTACTCGTTAAAAAAACAAACAGCCAATTATCTTAATTATTGCAGTCAGAGTGAGCAAAACTGCCTCCGTGGTCGTAGATTAATAGAAAATGTGAAAAAAGGCCGCAACTCCTAAACTACGAAAAATCGCGGAATATACATGGGGGTGATTCGGATGCCCCTTGAGTTGCTCTACGTCAGGACTTTCGCTTGACTCTACTTTCTGGGACACCCTGTATATTTAGATAGGCCGCCAATGACAAGGCTACAATAACACGGCTTTATATGTATCTTTATTTAACTTTGACCGTCACCTACATTATATTTGACGTAATTCCAAATATAAAACCAGCTAAATATAGAATTATGACGTAAAAGTAAAAGGAAATAAAATTGGAGGTGAAACTTTTTGTATCACATTTGTAAAGAAGGTGAAGTCTGTGAAAGTTTCCCAAGCAAAAGTTTCAAGAAATCATAAACAACCATTTGGAGGGAAAAGTTGGGGGAAATCGAGTTACGGGTGCTATCTAAATGTGTCCTGTTCTAACTGGATGTGTAGGACAGGGATGGGGTTACAGCAAAAGTGAGGTAATATTTTTGTTGCTCCGGTAAAGCAGCTAAATGCTATTCTATTATGTTACAAGCGTTCGTGAAGTATTAATGATTGTATACTTAGTTACTTCACTATCACTATCACTACATAATATAAAACAAAGTCGCTTTCTCTGTCCCTATGTATGCTTATATCTTCAAAACTACACAACGGATTTTGATGCGGTTTTTTTAATAGATAGAGTGATTCAAGAGGAAGGTTTTCTTGTATAATTCTACGCAGACGAAGTCGCGGGCAGAAGCTACTATTGTATAAGTCTTTGTTCAAAAAACATACACACATACCATATATATACATAGATACATAACTTGTTTGTTTGTTTTTGTTTCTTCCATGCTGATTTGGGAGTTAAGAAAAAACATAGAATTTACCAGTTGCTTCTCTTCCCGCGCTGATGGCAAAAGTCCATCGAGGGAATGGGTGAAAGTCATAGGAATCATTGTTATAGTCGATGCGGCTAGCAACCCACCACTATATTGATTCCCCTTTCCACCTATACGCCCACAACCATGCTAAACGTGGCATTAGGTCTAATTGCCTTAGGCTCTGTCTACCCCGGGATAAAGACGTGATTTATGTGTGTGTGTTTGTTCAAAAATTATCTTTTACAAAGCCTAGGCACATAAAATATTGTAATTATCCTACTACCAATACTAATATCCTACTATCAATGTGAAACTTGGATGAATGGACGTGACATCATAGCTCATTTGTCACTCTATTAAAAAAAAAACTAACGTCAAAATGTGCGTTTTTGTTACAGATTGGACACACAGTACGAAATATCGTCGGAGAAAGTTGACACGCCACCTGGGGAGGTCGTCAAGAGGAAGTCTTAACGGCGTATTTAATAACACAACTGGGCTACTACGAAATTCGATTTTCGATCTTGTTATTACACCATCTCTCTTACTCTCAAATGACTTTTAGTGTGAGCAGGACGACACGAAACGATCGAAAATCGAATTTCGGAGGTCTGCATTCAATTCAACATCGACATTTACTGTTACTGGATTGCATTGAGTTTCAGAAAATACGTTTCGAATGAGTTTGCGTTAAAATTGTCTAATAATATGAGCACAGGCTCCTATTTCACCAACTTGACAATTGTCGGCGACATATGACAATCGAAATGCAAGACGCCAACCGGCGTAGATTACTGGTCGATTTTTTTATGTAATCAGAATTGTCGCTTGTTACTAATGGCGTAACTATAGGGTGGCAGGGGTGGTAATATGCCAGGGGCCCCTAGCTCTACGGGGCCCCGAACTGGCTTGGTTTAGAGCACAGAAGGGACGCTGATGCACTTCTTTATATTGAGGAAGGAGCCCCATCTGACGAATTTGCCACGGGCCCCAGACGTTGTAGTTACGCCACTGCTTGTCACTCACAATTGGGATTGTTGCAAAACGGCTTTGTCTATGGTTTTTGTCGATTTGACAGTGACACGTGACAGTTGCCTTAGCTAAACTTTTTTTTAATTTTTGTGGCAAACATTCAATGCTGGATTCTGTCTAAAAACCGGGTCGTTCGGTCAAACAAAGGTTCAAAGTACTTTTACAAAAATATCTGCAATCATAAAGTATTTTTGAAATCGGACAAGATAAATCGGATAAATGATGGTTTTCCTCGAAATGGTTTTCAAATTGGAGCATACTAAAAAAAATGAACAATGCCAATTGTCATGTTAGTGAAATAGGCGTCTGGTTGTTGCTGTTGCAATCCGCAAGTGGCGCTGCCAATTTTTTAATGGTAATTTACGAGAACACATTCGAGATATTATTGTGTTTAAAATTTACACTAAAAGGCACGTCAAAAGAGTTTCGTATTTAATAACGTATACAGAGTGTGTAAGTATAAAATATAATCTATAATTTATTGCCTCGGTTTGGGTTGTCTATGCGATAATACTTTTTTAAAGTGTAAACATAATTTGAGGTTAGAATTTTATGTGTAAATCTAGTCGAGTAAATTTTCTGTAGCCAAAGATTTTACATGAATTTATTTGGTAGATCTTTTAATGAATCAATTTAAAAATATAAAACATAATGTCATGTGGTATAGCATGATATGGACAAAGTATTGAGTACCTGCTTTAAAAGTATTAATTTTCAATACTAATTTTCAATAAAAAGTGCACCTTTAATTTCTTCTCACAAAACGAAGAGATTTGGGATTTTGTTAATCAGAATTAATCGTAAGCAGTATTAATATATACATTTGTAAAAATGTATTCTTTATTATTTATCAGTTTTGTGTTATTTTTTTCATACGATGTAGTATATGGGTCGTTACAAAACTGACTCGAAAAAGTGGAAAATTGAGGTAGTTTTGCTGTACGTTTTTTTTAAATGCCCTTCGTATTGAATACTGGTTTACCATCATTTGCTAAACAATATTTCTCAAATGCATCGTTGACAAACACTTCATTTGACAACCTTTTATTTTTTACTAGAATATTGACTTTTGGGAAAACTTATAAAACAAACCGAACCTAACCTAATGTGAGACACGCTTAAAGATTTATCAGATATTAAAAGGTTGTCAAATGAAATGTTTGCCAAACGTTTGTCGGGATAAATTGATCGGATACCTGAATAATTTATTTTATTGCAATGGCTTTAAAAGTATATGATATAATGGCCACGGAAAAAAGCGAAAGGCCAGCGAGAAGGTTAAAATAATTTAATCTTAGCCATGAAATGAAAAGCTGTAAGTTCATTGTAGGTAGGTATATTATTTTCTATTTGTTCAACTGATGTAGGTATGATTTGAATGAATGAGGATCGATGTGATAATGATAATGATAGTATGAAGTGTGTGTTTGTTTATTTCAGTTTGTCATATTAAATTGTAATTGGAAATATTATATTATTAACATTATGGCTTGCTTTAGATTTTGTTTCATTTTAGAAATAAATGCATATAGTTTTATACATATATACATACATACATACCGCCAGGGGTAGGCAGATACTACTTTGTTCCACTTAGTACGATCATGACATACTTCTTTCGCTTTATCCACATTCATCAGTCTCTTCATACATGCTCGTCGGTTTCGGGTACTCCTGACCTGACCTTTTTCCAAAACGTGTCCTATTTGGTCTCGGAACGTCCGTCTAGGCCTTCCCCTCCCAACGTAACCATTCACACTCCCCATATAGATCTGTTTAGTTAGTCTACTTTCATCCATCCGCTCTGCGTGACCAAACCAACTAAGCATACTTTTTTCTATCCTATAGTCACTATGTTTTATATCCTCTTTCACACCAGCACGTTCCCTTATCACTTTATTTTTATACCAAAGTCTAATTTTACAAATGCTAGTTTTTTTGTATGCTGTAAGTTTTAGGTTTTAACGTATTCGATGCATGTCAAACCCGAGAACGTGTTTTCGTTCATAAAATATTTGTCGAATGCGTTTGCAGTAAAATGTCAAATACTACGAGAGTTGTTTGTTGCCGTTTTGATCCACAAGTGGCGCTGTCAATTTGCCCACTAATGCTGGCCATTCACCATCCTTCCTATTGTCCAATCGGCATGACTCTGCCAATAGGAAGGATATTGTATGGCCAGCATAATAGAGACGTTTTTATGTGACCAAAAACTTATAAGCAGATTGATTACAGTGCGAAGATGATGGCATACGTGACCTCTCGCCCTCTTGTGACAGCAGGGAAGAAAAGACAAACATAATCCGTCTGTGTCACTCCTAATGCTTTCGCAAACTGAACAGTAAAAGGGTTATCGTCTCTGACTCCGGAATCCAAAAGCTTATTGGTTACTTACTTGACATGAAATGTATATTTCATAATTTAGTTTTATTTATTTTTTCTTCGACATTGGAGACATCTCAAATTAATTTATTTGACGGTGGAGGCGTTTTACAGCAATTTATTTTCCTGTTCGTCACGTCCTACACTATGTTAAAAAGAGTGACTCTATTACGGGCTAACAGAAAAAAAATACTGCCTAGAACGCTTGAAAGTGTCATGCTGTCTTTTGCATAACTTTCTCAGTCCGTCTCAAAAAAAAATATATTCCTTACATACAAGGGCGTTGCCGGCCGGTGATCAAAGGGGGGGGGGGGGAAGGCTCTTGCAGATGTTTAGCGACACCTAACTAATGCAATCTAGTTAGTCCGCACGAACTTAATCCTCACAGTGTCGTAAATATCTTTTTCTGCGCCCTGTGCGAGCTTCTATAGGCAGCGGGAACTTCTCAGGAGCAAATCGAAAAATTAATAGTCCAGCCTGGTCTGGCCATTTAATTCTTGCGCCCCTCAGTCTACGCCCTGTGCCTGGGCAAGGTGGCACCATATTTACGGCACTGTCCTCAACAGCCCAACTCTAACGTTTCCTATGCCCGCAAAAACAACATATAACCAACATAACCAACAAAACAAACTTCCATCCCATAAAAACTTGGCGCAAACATTCCATCCACGTAAAATTATAATGTGGGCCCTAAGAGCGCGCTCTGGCGGCGTAATTAGTGTACTAACGCGCATTAACTCGGGGATTCCATTCATACGTAGAAATATGAGGGCCCCGGGCATGCGTTATCCCTTGTGGGCACAGCGCAGTGGGGCACAGTGGGTCACTGATATTTAACCTTTTGACCAGCAGTGAGTATACGCAGTGGCTGTCGTATGCGTCACGTTTTTTAATAGTTGCGTAAATTACATGTGCGTTCGAATGACTGTTAAATTTTTGACAGTGGCACTGTATGAAAATGATAGATAGATAGATAAAAACTTTATTTTCTCACAACATAAGTATTGAAACAACGTACTTAGATGGAAAATCTTACTAATATTATAAACGCGAAAGTTTGTAAGTACGGATGGATAATTAGATTAGATTAGATTAGATTATTTATTCATTCATTCATTATAAAATTACATCATAAATTGTACAATGTCAAGTTACGAGAACTTATATTGAAATCGTCAAAAATTATACATATAAAATAAAAATTGAAAAATTAATTAAATGTCACAAAATTTTGAAATTGTATAAAATAATAAAGAAGCAACAAATAATTAAATTTACATAGGTTCTCCACTCGGGATCGTTATAGCTATATGGATGTCACCAAACAAGGATCATCCAATTAAAATACATAAAATAATTTGAGAACAATGTCCAGATGGATGGATGTTACTCTTTCACGCCAGAACGGCTAGACAGATCTGGATTAAATTTGGAACGTAGATTATAGCCTGGAATAACGCATAGGCTACTTTTTATCCTCTTATCTTGTCTATAACATTATTCCTATGCCCATCCCCTCGATGGGCTCTTACTATCTGCGCGGGAGGAGAAGCAACTGTTACATTCTATGTTGTTCCTTTACTCCCAGACCAGCATGAAAGCATAAGTTCAAAGATTGTAAAAATCTTGATTCGAGCGCTACGAGCCGTAGCAACGTAGCACTGAGCCACTGTAGCGCTTCTACGCTGCGCAGCGTCCGCCATTTTGTAAATAAGTAGTGTTTCGCACCAAATTGCAGTTTGTACTTCACTGTGTCACGTCGCCATGTTGGCATCCCTGACACACATTGCTTTTTGCCCCATATGAGGCGCGTTGCTATTTTATTTTTTATGTTGGTGAAGTATTGTATTATCTGTGTGTCTAACCCACTTGGTGCCATATCAAGGACCTCGCTTAATATAACGCTGAGGCGATAGTTATGAGATATTGGGACTTTATATGACACTAGCCTTCCGTTCGCAGCTTCGCCCGCGATAAATTAATTTTCCTGTAAGAAAAGGTATTTTCCCGCGGTAAAAAGTAGCCTATGTCACTCAGTGATAATGTAGCTTTCCAACGACAAAGGAATTTTTGAAATCGGTCCAGTAGTTTCGGAGCCTATTCAATTCAAACAAACAAACAATCAAATTTTTCCTCTTTATAATATTAGTATAGATAAGATATATTATTATCATAATGGACACGTTTTGCAACCTTTTGTAAGTTTGACCTATCTTTTGGGCCTTGCTCTTGCTATAGTTTAAAGACCAATTTCTAGTGAAAATGAAAATGAAAATGAAGATTTACTTTTGCAAATTGGCCGCCAAAGGCTCTTTTACATGTCTTTTTGAAACTACCAGCGCATTCGGAAATACCATCATTGCCAAGAAGAATGCGCCATAAGAAACTTGGCAGAAAGTCACTTTTTCAATATAAAATACAGTAAGAATACTTAAATTCTACTTAAATTAAATACATTTATAAACGGGATGTATAAGGTCCCGAGCCTTAAATTATATTAATCTATAGTAGAGATGTATAAAGTCTCTACTAGTCAAAAAAAAACAATAAAAATAATTTAAGTTCAGTGGAGGTGTAAAATGACTCCACCGTCAAATAAATTAATTGGAGATGTCTCCAACACAACAATACAATACAAATACTCTTTATTGAACACCACAAATTAGTACAAAACAATACAGAACAAAGAAACAAAGTGGACAATAGGCGGTCATATCGCTTAATAGCGATCTCTACCAGACAACCAATAAGATAGAGAAACAAGTTGGAGACAGTTTAAGTAGGTGGCGGAAACAAATAGACAAATCCAATGTCGAAATCAAATGTCGAAGAGAAAAAAAAATTATGAATTATACATTTCATGTCAAGTAAGTAACCAATAAGCTTTTCTGGTGGCGATTGACTTCGGTTGCTGGTCATTTCCTATGGTTTCTGAACGCATTTTAGACCTCTTGTATTTGTGCGTAGATAAACGTCTATTCCCACTATTACAGCTACACAATTTTCCTTATCTTATACATTCAGTAGATTATAATAAACATCCTTCCGCACAAATATATTCCATATAAAAGGGACACTGCCTGTAAATTTGACAAAGTATTTTCTCGACGACTTCGCTGTAACAAAAGTAACTCAAACGCGTTTTGAACAGAGTTGAGATTTTAAAGATATGCGGCTGGGTGATGAGAGCTTTGGAAAGTTAATGTCCAGTTCTTTTTGGGATACATTTTTGTGAGCGGAAATTGTGTGTATTCGTCCGAGGGACCTTTTACCGAGAACTTTCCTCTAACGAGGCACACTTGAGGGTTCCCAGGACAGTGTTGTGCTCTGATTTCGAAGTTCGCTTCGTGCTGTTCCATTCACGCTAAATGATCATTAATGTGGAAGTGAGAGGGACGGGATGATACTGAACTAGTTTATCGAATTCTGATTTTAGGAGTAGCCCCAGGCTTTGAGGTTTACATTTGTCTTGAAGATACCTTGTGGATATTGACAGGAAATGAATGATGATTGATTGATTGAACATTCACAAATCACGTCTATATCCCTTACGGGGTAGACAGAGCCTAAGGTAACAAATTCTAAAGGCCACATTTAGCAAAATAGTGATGGGTTGCCAGCCGCATCGCCTATAACATGATTCCTAAGACTTTCGCCCATTCCCTCGATGGGCTTTTACCATCTGCGCGGGACGAGAAGCAACTGGTACATTCTATGTTTTTTCTTTACTCCCAGACCAGCATGGAAGAAATTAATTAAACGTGTTTCTTTTATTATAAATTATAACGAGCCCGCAGCTCGTTCCTTTGAAGTGTAAAATCATTATTGATTTTATTCGCCGGCTAACAAGAACAATACACCTCTCATTTCAGGTCAAAGAAACCGAACATTCTCGATACCCTATAAATATCCCACAAACACCTAACAACATCAAAGCATAGAACACTCATTTCATATTTTCTTCCAATTTACCAAGGAATGAATAAAAATTGGTCCCTTTTAAAAGGTCCCATCAAAGTGATTGCTGGACTTTGGGTCCAATTCAATTTTTTCCCCATTGTGCCCTAATAATTTCTGCGGAACCCTCACGGGTTAACAACACAAAGGGAGGACTATTTATTATGAATCCGTCGCTAGGGTCTTGACATACTTCCCTAATGTAAAACTGAAATTCATTGGGAATCAATGGGCCCTCTGAACAAAGGCGCAGCGTTTGATACTCGGTATGAATATGAATTGATATAAAATTATATCTAAAGCCCTGTTCAGTCTTACAAGGGAAATCGTTCCAGTAGCTAATCACTAATGGACTACATTCCAATGGAAAAAAAGCATGTGAAATGAACCAGCGTGAATGAAGCTTAGAAGGCTGTTTCTGTATCATAAAATAACTCTGAGCGCTATGCCGTCATTTCTGAGCGGTACAGGTTTTTTCTCATACATGCAAAAAAAAATTGCACTAACTTCCGGCACCACCACTTTAAAGCGGCGCTAGGTTTTCGACATTTATTTTTAATCATATATAAGCTATAAAAAAGCCGTACATTAATAATTAGTCGTAATTCCTCACTTGTATCTGAGAAATTCCATACCGGTACCGCTCAGAAATGACGGCATAACGCTCAGAGTTATTTTATGATATAGTAACAGCCTTCTAAGCGTTATTCACGCTGGTCCATTTCACAGGTTATTTTTTCCATGGGCTATTATAGACTATAATCACCTTACAATTTGGCACTTCGACACTCGACGAAGAATTTGGAGAGGGAGATTTGGATGTCCAGTAGTTAAGGATCACTTGTTGACGCTCCAAAAATCCTTACAATAGTCCTCCAGCACTTTGCACATTGATATGCCAGCCTGTTGTTTTTGAACAATTTAGTTTTCCCTCCTCTTTATTTTTATTTATTGTAAACTGTTTAATTTATAAGTCGGGTTCTATCTATTTATTTATTTACGCAAAAGTTTATGTATTATGTAGTATATTTTATCTGTGTATCGTTTCGTGAGACACAGACAGTTCTGGCTGAAAATCAGTGCTGCAGGTGTCTAACACCTCAGCGTAATGCTGAGCCAGCGACCGTTTCACTTTTGCGAAGACACACAACGCTGATGATCTATTTTTCATGTCTGTGTTTTTTTTCTTGTTTCTTTTCTATAAAATTGTGTATATTCTCTTATATTTGTGTGTCTTGCAGAAAGGAATGTCTTCTTTCTTTCTTTCTTCTTTCTATATGTTTTTTCTATATATATAAGAGGGGGCAAACGAGCAGACGGGTCACCTGATGGAAAGCAATCACCGTCGCCCAGGGACACCTGCAAGACCTGGGGAATCACAAGTGCGTTGCCGGCCCTTTGAGGAACAGGAAGGCTTGCTTTTTAAAGAGCCCTAAATTGTACCGCTCAGGGAATGTTGCAGCAGGAAGTTGGTTCCAGATCTTTACCGTACGAGGAAAGAAATTGCGTTTAAAACGCACAGTACTTGACTGCCAACCATCAAGATGTTGAGGATGGAAGGACAGACGGTTCCGCGAATTACGGTAGTGGAATTTAGCCGCAGCTAGCAATCCGAAGAGTTCATCAGAGCACTCCCCATGATAAATACGGTACAGTATGCAGAGGGATGCCACATCCCTCCGCACAGCCAGAGAGTCGAGCCGACCAGAAAGAGCACGTTTCAGCGTGGAGGGTAGAACAGTGGATACTGACAAAATGTGTTAGCTCCTTGGCTGGCAACGCATCTGTAAGTACCTAATCCTTTGGTGTTATGATCTTAAGTGATGGTTATATGGCAAAATAGGTTTTTACATGCAAAAAGCCGTAGTAGTCTAACAGTTTGACCCTGGTCTCTCAAGCAGAGCGTGAAATCCCTCTGAGTTACAACCCTATGAGTTTTTGGGAATTTATTTGCGAAATTACATTTGAAATTTCCATGAGCAACCCATCACTATTTTGATATCCCTTTCCACCTATACGCCCTTAATCAAGAGTGGCCTCAAGCTTTTGTTACCTTAGGCTCTGTCTACACCGTAAGGGATAAAGACATGATATATGTATGTGAGGATAAAGCTTAAGCAAAAGCAACGAGGCACAGAAGCCCTCTTTCATTGAATGTGAAAAATATGTTCATGCGTGATTGAAAAAGGTTCGACATTCAAGTATTTTAAGTAACTTCAGAATGATACGCGCAATTACTTATTTTTTTAACCGACGAAAAAAAGGAGGAGGTTCTGAATTCGACGCGTATAATCCTACTAATATTATAAATGCGAATGTAAGTTTGTTTGTTACGGTTTCACGCGAAAACTACTCAACCGATCATCATGAAATTTTGTACACATGTTCTTGGAGGTATTAGAAGTAACATAGGATACTTTTTTATTAAAAATATAATTATATTTTTTATGTCGACACTCTGACGTTATAAGCGCGGACGAAGTCGCGGGCAAAAGCTAGTAATATTATAAACGCGAAAGTTTGTAAGTATGGATGGATGTTTGTTACTCTTTCACGCCAGAACGGCTGGACAGATCTGGATGAAATTTGGAACATAAATACATTTACACACATAAAATCACACATAAACACATGGGCTACTTTTTATCTCGGAAAATTGCAATCCTGCGGGATTAAACGAATTCTATGCAGACGAAGTTGCGGGCAACAACTAGTATTATATATTTTTATGTAAACGCATGCTGGACTGGGAGCAAAGAAAAACATAGAATGTACAACTTGCTTCTCATCCCGCGCAGATGGTAAAAGCCCATCGAGGGAATAGGCGACCTTAGGAATCATGTTATAGGCGATGCGGCTAGCAACCCATCACTATTTTGATGTAATGTAAGGCATATTTGGCATTATAAGTAATTGCGTCGTTTTTTTTTAATTTATAATTTAATTTTCTTTGCTGTGTCTGAAACTCAACGCTGAACGCATGACCAAATGCCACAGAATAGCCAACAACAGCGAGTTCACTCGGTCAATCAACCGCCCCTAAGCTGTCATAAATTCTCACCTGCCGACTTCCGTTTCCCAGTTATTCCCCTCACGACAGACACTCCACGCAGCCGCCGTAAACTGAGCAATATGTTCTCTACGCATTCCAGTAGATTACACAATATGATAGATACGTCACTCGTTATAGTATTATTTTTCTTTTAACAAAGAAGACAAGCCAGTACTTAAATGATCTGATGGTTTCGCTGAAGTTTTTACCACGCACGGTTAAACTCAGTCAGTTTTTCCGGACAGGTACAACTTCGGGGTCTTCAAAAAGTTTGCTCTTTTCTTAAAGGGCCGGCAACGGACCCGTAACCCTATGTTATGGGTGTCCATGGGCAGCGGTGATTGCTTTCCATCAGGCGACCCGCATGCTCATTTTCCACCTATCACATAAAATACCCAAGGCAAGGTTACCATCACTGCCTGAGCGTTATTTATTTATTTTTCTCAAAAATGTTCGGTAAAGTCGTCATTGTTAACTACATATCAGAACAGGAAATTAATTGTTGCTAAAAAAAACATTACTGTCTATTTATTAACTTTTTAAAACTGCAAATCACCATTATAAAATAAAGGCACAAGACTTAAAACACCAAATTTTAAAAAAAAGCTAATACGACAACGTGTTTATCTGTGTCTGAAATAGCTTTAGGTGTTCTGGGTAGAAAAATACTCTCTTCAAATGCCATTGATAGAAAATAGGCGGCAAAGCAAAACAATTTTCACTATTTTGTTTTCATTTATTTTTGTTCTTGTTTATTTTCGATTTTTGAGAAAAGCACTATACTTGCCTCGGCCAGAATAACATTGCTGGCTTCGTATTATTAAACGGACTCGCAAGCTCGTCCGTTCAAACCAATACTCAGCCAGCAATTGCCTACTTCCTGGCCTAGACATTAATGTACTATTAAAAGAAGGCATTACATTACAAACCTGGGTATAGTAAGTGAATTACATTATGTCTGTCTATACACTGGGAAATAATTGAAATCTGCTAGCCTCAAGGGCTAAGGTGAAAGACCTCGTGTTAGTAATTTCACTAACCTAACCTAACCTAAATTCGTGGAATTAGACATTCGGGGAGGTAGACATTTGCGGAAATGGGAATTAGACGTCATGGACCAATTACCAATTAAACATTTGGGGAATTATACGTATTGTACCCTAAAAAACAAAAAATCTAAACGACACTGAAAATTAGAACACAGAAAAATCCGAAAAGTAATGCTATAGGCGAGAATCGAACCCGGATCCTCGTATTTCCATGACGCGTGCTATACTCCTACACCACCCATAGCAGGTGGGTAAGCTTTCGAACTTTTCTGTCTGTTACTAGCTGTCACGTGGCTTGTTACTATGCGATTTTTTGTCGCTAAACGTCATCTGTTTGAATGATGCGTCTGTACACAATTACAAACTCCCTCAACCCTTCTTCTTTTCTCAACACTGGTGCTGAGGAATAGCGAGTGAGGTGTCAGTGATCCGGACTCTGAAGGCAACAGAAATACTACGTTAAATCTGACTGAGGAGAAACTAAAGAAACTCAGTCTTGTGGTTTGATGGGAAAACAGACGTGGTGTGGTTGTGGTACATGTGAACCCGTAGCAGTACTGTGCCGCATCTACCACGAGGCCATGTAGCACATCTACCCATTTGTCAGATATGAGACAGCCGAGGGACGCACAGCAATATCCCGCAGTCTTCGTATGTTGAAGGAATTGTTACGAATTATTGTAATAGCTATACGAGTTTACGTATACGCACGATATTATTATAAGGTTGCCGTTTCTCGACGTTTTTATTTGCGCGTTTTTCTGCATGAATAAATTGTCTTTTGGAGGTTAGGTCTTTTGCACTTGGTGCAGTCAGACCCTAGAAGACACAATAAATTAGAGTGGTAATAATCATTCAGACATCATCACTACATAGTCACTATCACTACATAGTATAAAACAAAGTCGCTTTCCGCTGTCTGTCCGTCCCTATGTATGCTTATATCATTAAAACTACGCAACGGATTTTGACGCGGTTTTTTTTAATAGATAGCATGATTGAAGAGGAAGTTTTAGGTTTAAATTCTACGCAGACAAAGTCACGGGCAGAAGCTAGTATACCAAATAACGAAAAATTTTCGCGATTGTTTTAATTTTATCTTCGCATCTTACTTATTGGTTTTTAAAAATTAATCAAGTTTCATTCGAGGTGGACGGATGACCTGGTTAAAGTCACAGGTTCACGGTGGATACCAGCCGCTTCCAACCAAGGCAGCTGGAGGTCTATGGGGGAGGCTTATGTCCAACAGTGGACGTCTTACAGCTGATATGAAGATGATGATGATGATGGTTACTGTCGCACGTGCCGGGATTACGGCGGCGGATACGCGACTCGTAAACTTTTACGGCGCTGCCAACCGCACGCGCTAATGACTGCAGCTCCCGCGCAGAGCCCATAGCAACAACAGTACGAACACTCGACGAGTTAAATTTCTAAATGTCAGTGAAAATTAGAACACATAGAAAAATCTGAAAAGTAAAGCTATGGCCGGGAATCGAACCCGGATCCTCGTCATTCCGTGACGCGTGCTATACCCCTATACCACCCATAGCAGGTGGGTAGTCTCCGAATTTTTCTACCTGTTACTAACTGTCACGTGACCTTTTTGTAAGTATGCGAATTTTTGTCGCCAAGCGTCATCTGTTTGAATGATGTGTCTTTACGACACAATTACAAACTCCCAAACTCGACGAGTTCTTTGGAAGACTAGTCTCTAAAAATCCCTTCAAACCGACCATACCCCTGGCACTACCCCTGGGGAAAGGGGGGACTGAACCATACCACCATAATAGTGCTAGGATTTGAGAAATTGAAAAAAAATCGGTGGAGCTCCGCGTAGCCTATTTCCAGGTGGTTTGCCCTTCGGGCATAGGGAGGTACCTAACTAACCTAACCTACCTGTAAAAATCACTTTTTAACATTAAGTATTGTATAGTTTTTTAGATAACGTCTTTCTGCTTACCTTGCTCCATCGAGACCCCTGGCACGGGTAACTCTCACTGGCAAAACGTGCATTGAACGCAGGTGAGACCGACGTTCCGACCGTTCACTTTAAACTTTTTTTTTTTTATAAGGAATGGCGGTACCTATGAGCCGGGCTGTGTTCCCACCCGACTACTAGTCATACGAATGTTTTGGTACTTTTTAGTTTGTTTTATGGTTTATCGAGGGTTGTGTGATACATTACAATATCAAAACTATTGAAATTGATAATTAACTCACTGCAATAGCCAAATCAACGTTTGGCTTGACTTGTTTCGGTTTAATTGGTTTAATGCGATTTGAACTCATCGAGTGTTGCCATACATACTTCCGTATATTTGTCAGCTTGTTTGTATAGTGTTTTCCACTGGCGTTCGTGTCGCCACAGTGTATGTGTATTTTATATGTTTAGTTTTTTAATTTTATCTGGGTCCTACTGAAAAACAGCGTTGCGGCTTGCCGCAACATTATGCTGAGTGGGGCCCATTTTACACCATATCGGTACTATTCCTAAGTATATTGTATTTCTTCCTATTATATATCTACGTGTATCGAATGTGTGTAAATAAATGTTTCTCTCTCTCTCTCTCTCTCTCTCTACCTAATACTCGTAGCATACTACAGCACTACGGTGGTATGATTCCGCCCCACCCTATACCCAGGGGTAGTGCCAGGGGTATGGTGGGTCTTGTCGCAAATAGCGACATCTGTTGTGTATTGTCTCAACCACATTGCGTGCTTCACTCTAAAGGTCGATAGATAAGTGATTTGACCAAGTGCCGATAGATGGCGTAACTCGGGGACGGCATCTAAGATGGCGTCTCATGTAACATGACTATTAAACCAAGCTCAATACGAGCAACATCGTTTACTTTGCTTCCACCTTTCATGTCTTCACAGATCCAAGACCCAACAGGTCTGGAGCCGTAAAAATGCCGTGGTAAGTGTTGACCTGTGGCCTCTCAAGCAGGAGTCGCTTTCGGAACCCGTCGCACCTCGGAGGTTTTCGGAATTTATTTGCGATATCTCATTTGAAATTTACCGTGAGCTTTTCGGTGAAAGAAACCTGCACACAGCTGCGAAGCCATTCCATGGTGTGCCCGCGTGAGAAATATAGCATATCTTATTTTGAACTAGCGACCCGCCCCGGCTTCGCACGGTATATTATGCATGTATCATCAATACATAGCATAAAATAAAGTCGCTTTTTCTGTCCCCGTGTCCCGATGTATGCTTATATCTTCAAAACCACACAACGGATTTGGATGCGGTTTTTTTTAATAGATAGAGTGATTCAAGAGGAAGGTTTATATGTATAATACATGCATAATATATCGTGCAAAGCCGGGGCGGGTCGCTAGTATACATATAAACCTTCCTCTTGAATCACTCTATCTATTAAAAAAAACAGTATCCAAATCCGTTGTGTGGTTTTGAAGATATAAGCATACATAGGGACACGGGGACAGAAAAAGCGACTTTATTTTATACTATGTATTGATGATGATGATGATGGAGGCCTGCCCAGCAATAGGACGTACGCTCAAGGATAGAACATCCACGAGTATAGCGTCAGCGTTACGCACTCGGTTTAAATCTATTATTGTTCTCTATGGATATGATACTGTCGTTGCAAGGTGTACCGTCACCAAAACATGGTACGCGGCGGTGCCGGCGCCGCCTCTGCGGGACACACGCAAATTATATGGAACAGTCTCACTAGCCTGCGCAAATGCTTGCGACATCAGAGTATAGAAACTTTTATACACACTGCATATCATACGCTTCCATTGGTCGTCGCTTCTCTTCCCGCGCAGATGGTAAAAGCCCATCGAGGAATGGGCGAAAGTCTTAGGAATCATGTTATAGGCGATGCGGCTAGCAACCCATTATTTTGATTCCCCTTTCCACCTATTCGTCTACATTACGCTAAACGTGGCCTTTGGGTCTTGTTATCTTAGGCTCTGTCGACCCCGTAAGGGATATAGACGTGATTTGTGTGTGTGTGTGTACATATCATAAAACAAAGCCCTCCGCGTCTGTATGTCTGTTTGTTAGCGATTAACTAAACTACCGAGTAGATTTGACACTAAGATTTTCTAATTTCGAATGCCAATTCCCACGCTGGTCTGGGAGCAAAGAAATAACATAGAATGTACCAGCTACTTCTCTTCCTGCGCGGATCGTAAACGGTCAACGAGGGAAGCGCGAGAATGTTAGGAATCATGTTACAGGCGATGCGGCATGCAACCCATTATTTTGATTCCCCTTTCAACCTATTCGTCCACATTACGCTGAACGTGGCTTTTAGGTCTTGTTACCATAGGCTCTCTCTCTACCCCGTATGAGACAGACACTATTAATATGTACAGTCAAAGGCATGAAATGTACGTTACCAAAACGTCAAAAACATCTATCTATACACCTTTATGCCATAAACAAATGCCGATTACACACATTTTGACGCGATAACGTCTTATAAATCGACTAGCCTTCCGTCCGCAGCTTCGCCCGCGGTAAATTAATTTTCCCGTAGGAAAAGGTATTTTCCCGCGGTAAAGAGTAGCCTATGTCACTCAGTGATAATGTAGCTTTCTAACGGCAAAAGAATTTTTGAAATCGGTCTAGTAGTTTCGGAGCTATTCAATGCAAACAAACAAACAAACAATCAAATTTTTCCTCTTTATAATATTAGTATAGATGAACGCCGGCTGCACTCACGAAAAAGCATGACACGTAACGCACAGGTGAAAGCGAGAGCGCGGAATAAGCGATAGAGAGGCACGATCTTCTCGCTCGTCAGAGCTAGCAGTTCGAATATGTTTCTTATATTTCTTTATGAACCAACTTTGCAGGCAATCGGTTTTTTTGACATGATGGCAGTTTTGATATTCATGCCCTCGGCTGTGCCTACGTATGTTTGTATCTTCGAATGACACTTCCGTGTTTTTTTTTTTTAATATAAGAGGGGGCAAACGAGCAGACGGGTCACCTGATGGAAAGCAATCACCGTCGCCCAGGGACACCTGCAATACCTGGGTAATCACAAGCGCGTTGCCGGCCCTTTGAGGAACAGGAAGGCTCGCTTTTTAAAGATCCCTAAATTGTACCGCTCAGGGAATGCTGCAGCAGGAAGTTGGTTCCAGATCTTTACCGTACGAGGAAAGAAATTGCGTTTAAAACGCACGGTGCTTGACTGCCAACCATCAAGATGTTGAGGATGGAAGGACAGACGGTTCCGCGAAGTACGCTAGTGGAATTTAGCCGCAGGCAGCAATCCGAAGAGTTCATCGGAGCACTCCCCATGATAAATACGGTACAGTATGCAGAGGGATGCTACATCCCTCCGCACAGCCAGAGGTATTTTCGCAAAAGTCAAAAAATCGAGGCAGGGCAGTCTTGGCTCGCCACGTCAAACTTGTAGGCAGCATCGCGGTATAAACAATCTGTTTAAAAGTTTGGAGGTTCGCAGCGAGATTTTGCTTAATTTATATTAATGTATCATTAATTATGGGCTCGTTAATAACGCTGCGATGCGTTTAATTAGGCGACGTGTGATGAAGCGGATGTTTGAGGGAAGGAGCACGCGAGGAACTGGAATGAGGTACACACAAATCACGTCTTTATCCCTTACGAGGTAGACAGAGCCCAAGGTAACAAGACTAAAGGCCACGTTTAGCGTGACTGGGCGTATAGGTGAAAAATGAAGTCAAAATAGTGATGGCTTGCTAGCCTCATCGCCTATAACATGATTCCTATGATTGACTATTCCTGCGATGGGCTTTTACCATCTGCGCGGGTAGAGACGCAACTGGTACACATTCTATGTTTTTTCTTTGCTCCCAGACTTACGTAAGGGGAACTTAGAGTTACGTAAGGGGTTTGTTCCATGTAGAAGATAAAGGAAAAACTAATGGTGTATGTCAAAAGACTGATCATCATCACCATCATGTCAGCCGAAAGACGTCTACTGGTGGACGTAGGCCTCCCTCAAGTCTCACCACTCAGACCGGTCTCGCGCCCTCCGCATCCACGTTCGTGTTCATTTTGACAGTTCTTGTATGAATGTGACAGCTAGCTGATTCCGATGCCAATTGTCAGCCCATACTGTCAAAATGAACACGATGGCGATTGCGAGCGAATAGATAATAAGTACAGGTTGTCGCTCCATATTGTCGGAGGTCCGACAGTTCGTCTCCCGGTCCGCGGACGCCACTCAAGAAAAAGTCTGATGTGTTGCCACCATTTTATAGCTCTTATTATCTAACTAGCTGTTGCCCGCAACTTCGTATGCATAGAGTTCTTAGAAGATGCCTACGTCATAGTAGCTTTATGCACGCAAAGTCTCAGCCTGATCGGTTTAAAATTGACAAAGTTTCATACAAAGTTTCATCCCCTATTTTATCCCCTTGGGGGTAGAATTGATCAAAATCCTTTCTTAGCGGATGCCTACGTCATAACATCTGCCTTCATGCCAAATTTCAGCCCGATCCGTCGAGTGGTTTGGGCTGTGCGTTGATAGATCACTATGTCAATTAGTCAGTCAGTGACCTTTGAGTTATATATATTTAGATTGGTTATTTATATAGACAACGCCAACTCGGGCGTGTAAGCCGCCATGAATTATTGAGAGCCCTGAGATGTTCTAATGGTTTTTGGACCAACTCGGCTTACTGCGGAACACGGGCCCCCTAAGATTAACGAACTCCGTGTTTCTTTTGGAATGAATTAAAAGTTTGGGATGGGCGAAAATCATAGGAATCATGTTATAGGCGATGCGACTAGCAACCCATCACTATTTTGATTGCCCTTTCCACCTATACGCTCGCAGTCATGCTAAACGTAGCTTCCAGGTCTTGATACTTTAGGCTCTGTCTACCCCGGAATAAAGACGTGATTTATGTATGTATGTATTACAGACGTAATTATTAGTTTCTAAATGTCTGTGAAAATCAGAACACATAGAAAAATCCGAAAAGTAAAGCTATGGCCGGGAATCGAACCCGGATCCTCGTCATTCCGTGACGCGTGCTATACCACTACACCACCCATAGCAGGTGAACTAACTAGGTGAACTACCTGCTACCTGCTACCTGCTATGGGTGGTGTAGTGGTATAGCACGCGTCACGGAATGACGAGGATCCGGGTTCGATTCCCGGCCATAGCTTTACTTTTCGGATTTTTCTGTGTTCTGATTTTCACAGACATTTAGAAATTAAATTTCTAACGGTAAAACCGTAAAAGTAAAACATAAAAATCAAGAAATAAAAAAAAATTCTTGATTCATTTGATAGTAATTATTAGTATTTTTTGTTACTGCGGCAACAGAAATACATCTGTGAAAATTTCAACTGTCTATCACGGTTCATGGGATACAGCCCGGCGACAGACAGACGGACAGTCTTAGTAGGGACGGTTTGACCCTTTGTGTATGGAACCCTAAAAGTATAAAGTAAATCACGCAAGCCCATCCGTCATTGCCCGATACCCCGTGCGATACGTCAATACCCGATACGTCTGACAATGACACGAGCCCAATACGAAACGTGACGTCTCTATCCCCACAAACATTATGCCGTCCTGAAACTCCACGTTGGACGAATTCAGCCTCTTTGGCCTTCGTATTAACTGTGAAGAAGTTTGCGAGGTGCAGATGTTTATATTTGGGAAAGCAAAGAAATGTTAAGCCGATAGATGAGACTGATAAGAGTTTTGAATTTCCTGAATACAAATAGTAACGCTCTACATGTCAAAACCTGCCTAGCGTGAGTCGGACTCGCGTACCGAGGGTTCCTTGCAAATTCAGCAAATACACATACATGACCGACGATTTTGACATAATTTTTCACAGGTTTTTTGTCAAATGAAGCCTCAAGAACCTGATCAAGAAAGTGGGCGAAAATCTTACGAATCATGTTACAGGCGATGCGGCTAGCCCATCACTATTTTGATTCCCCTTTCCATCTATACGCCATCATGCTAAACGTGGCCTTTAGGTCTTGTTACCTTAGGCTCTGTCTACCCCGTAAGGGACAAAGACGTGATCGGAGTGTATGTACTGAGCTTGCATAGGATCTTTATCGATGTCGATGTTAAAACAGATATAACACCAATACAGCACACGATATGTCACAGAATGGTTGTTGAATAAAACCTTCGATACATATAGCTACTGGCTGTTACCAAGGCCGTGGTCATACAAACCAGGGATGTAACGGAGGTAGTTTTATCGGAACCGAAGGCGGAGTCAGAGTTTTTAAATTTGAATTATCGGAGTCGGAATCGGAGTCGGAGGCAGGGTCGGATAAAAGACGATAGAGTGCACGTAGTGGGAGTCGGGGGATTCCCCGCGCGACATGTATGAACCTGTTCATAACAGTCGACGCAGGCCGCCGCCGCCGCTATGATATGTTTCGACCTCCGATTAAAACCTTCGATTTAAAAGTGTCGGAACCGAAGGTGTAATAATAATCGGAAGTTCCGACTTAACGGAACCGGAGTCGAAGCTCCGTAACATCTCTGTTACAAACAATTCAAGAACCGCAAACAATAAGGAAGCTGGATTCGACACAACGCTACGTAAAGTTCGAGTCTTTAATAGCCTCCGCCGTTGCTGACTAAAATGTCCAGACACCCGCAATGAACGTTCATAATATTACGCAAACTAATCAATTTACACCAAACTATATAAATCGATTGATTTTATAATAGTTTAAAAATCCGGGGTATGTATGTTGTTATAGGTAGGTACCATTTTCGACTGGTATTTTTGCGTGATGTGCTTCCAAGAATTGTGCTCCCGAACGTCTTCAAAAGCCTTTACCACGTCCTAACTTCAAAAAGCCATTCATAAATAAATGGGGCGGAACTGTACGAGCCCAGTTTTAATTCAGTGGCCAAGTTTCACCTTAATAGGCCGCTTGTGGAGGCCGGTGCCCCGAGCCCGCTAACTTCCCTTTAATCTCTTGTTACCGTCGCTTGGGGTTGCATTGTTGGAAATTTAATTTATTTATTGCCAAGGCTTTGCTCAAATCATTTTCGCTTTTGCGAATTACAAAACAAAGGGGGGTTTTTTAAAAGAATTAACTGAATCCGACGTTGAAATGAACGTCGCTTGTTTTAATTGTTTAATTATGTCTCGTCTCGTTCAAATAGGCATAGGAATCATATAGGCGATGCGGCTAGCAACCCATCACTATTTTGATTCCCCTTTCCACCTATACGCCCACAATCATGCTAATCGTGCCCTTTGGATCTTGTCACCTTAGGCTCTGTCTACCCCGTAAGGGAGAAAGACGTGATTGATGTATGTATGTATGTCTCGTTCAAATAAAATGGAAGAAAGACAGGATTGGAATAGCGTGACTTTTAAATTTCTAATTCAAATAAATCCACTATTTAGGTACACACAGCAAAGCTATTCGGTAAGCAGGATAGATACGGCGCAAGCGTGCGTAGGTGCTTACCTGATTATATTGGTGGGTAGTACACGTAAATATCTGACTAATTCACGTCATAAAAAGTGATAATTTAACAGCAACTAGAGGTTTTCTCCTTTACACTGGGCTGAACAAATACTTCCAACGCATGCGCAAGAATTGAGACAAAAACTTACAGCACTCTGGTTACAAAGACTAACTGGACGGGGTGCTCGGCAGCGAGAGGAGGGGGGTACAGAAAACAAGGTGAGGGGCCTTAAAGCGATTCAATTCTGTCTCAGTTCAGGTTTTATCTGACAGCGAGCGAACCTAAACTGAATCGGAATTGAATCGCATTAACACGTTCGCTGCGGGACCAAAACTGGCGTCTTTTGTGCGGTGCGTTAAAAGGCCGATCGGCCTGCTACTTAAACTTTCCACTTGTGCGTTATGGGGCTCATAAGCCTAGTAAGGTAATGACGGATATTAATGACTATAATTTATCGAGTTGTCCATAAGATCCTAAACTCAAACCTACACTTGTCTCCTCCTGTGCCGAAATCATGTCCTCCTTGACGTATCCATCAACGGCGAACCCTGCTAGCTCCGGAGGTGAGAGCGAGAAGGCTGGCGAAACCAAATTTCGTTTTCATCGCATTATCGCCTATTGTCTACTTTGTTCTTTGTTTATGTATTGTTTTGTACTGATTTGTGGTGTTCAATAAACAGTATTTGTATTGTATTGTATTGTATCGCCGTAGGGCTTAACTCTTAGTCCATTATCCTAGCCATGGTTCATCCGCGCGTGAGTTGATTTAAGTGAATGTGCAGAAATACTCGTGGTACGTCCGCCGCACCATAGGAAATTCACCGTTTCTCGCTTCCGCACAGAGTGGAAGCCCATGCATCGGGTGTTTAGGCCTTATATCGCCACGTGTTAAGACGTCATGGTAAGACTCCAGAATACACGACTTACCTTTAACCATACATTGAATAACCGGCCGTATTGAAACTTAGTAGATCTTTACATAACTTTGAATGGCCGCAGGAGGTATACTTAGGGAATAAACAATAGCTCTATTAATAGCATAATGGATGTAGGCTTGGTCTTGTTCTGACACGTGGACTGTTTGGGGAACTTATCGCCTCTACTGTACAGGCATCCTCCAAGAATGAAACGGCTTGGGTTGTGCCCACGCGGCTGCGGTTTAGACATAGAACTGCTTGGTATGTTCGCAAAATTTTGAAAAGTTTAAAGGCGAACTCAGGCTCGAACCCACGACGATTTGTTTGAGGCCATAAGTCCACTAGGCTGGCTACCATACGGCTTTTAATGAGGCTTATTAATCTACACGGTGCGCGTGAGCATTGCATTACATTGTCATGGGCTATATTTAATGGGGACTATCGAGGACTAACGAGGAACTCTTTGACCTCATTCCAGCTGCGGGGTTCCATTACAAATCTACCCGTCGTAAGCGCTCATTCCATCGGCATCATGTTGAATGGCAGTCTTCGACGGTGCGGTTTAATCGATCTTTTTTGCCAGGAACTTGCACAATCTGGAACGAGCTTCCCGCTGAGGTCTTCCCATTGAGTTACGACCTGGGTGCCTTTAAGAGGCGAGTGTACAATTTTCTGCAGGGCCGACAACGCACTGGCATCGCGTAAAGCGCTGCGGGTGTCTATGGACAGTGGTGATCATTTACCATCAGGTGACCCACTAGTTCGTTTGTCTGGCCTCTCTAACATACAAAAAAAAATCGTTTCTTTGCTCACCAGTTGGCGCCACTGTTGACTAAGGTCCAAAGGTGTAGCTGTCAAAGGCGAAAGTTTTAAATCTAGAATCTCATTATGTTTATTAATTATAAATAACGATCATCATATCGAATACCTATGCCGCAATGTTGTGCAGATTCGAAAAAAATGAAAGAAATTACGATTTATGTCGCGAAGCCCGCCAAAACCAGTGAAAAGTGAGTGTTATTGGACCTCACGCGACACTAGTGCCTCTAGTGGCAAATTCACACGCGATAGCCCCCATTGGGCGCGGACGAAGTCGCGGGCAACAGCAAGTTATTTATAAAAAAACTCCTACTATATTAAATTATTTAAATGCATGTGTATGATGTGTTTATATTAAAATACTACTAGGCGCTTGATTGTATATTAAAAATGCCAACTTTCCTTCGATAAATTCTGTTTATCACGGCATAGACATATGAATACTTCAAACATAAATATGAATCATGTCTTTATCCCTCAGGTACGGGGTAGACAGAGCTTAGGGTAACAAGACCTAAAGGCCACGCGTTTAGTATAGTAGTGGGCGTATAGATGGAAAGGGGAATCAAAATATTGGTTGCTAGCCGCATCGCCTATAACATGATTCCTAAGATTTTCGCCTATTCCCTCGATGGGCTTTTACCATCTGCGCGGGAAGACAAGAAACAACGAAAGTGCACTTCATAAAGACAAAAAGACATAGGGTGACGGCACCAGTGTTGGACACTTTAAGCTGACAATCACCAGTAATGGACGTTTCATTCTTAATTTAAAGGGGTCCATGTCCATTACTGGTGCCGTCATCCTAGTCTATCCTGCTGTAATTGCCATCTGTTTTCAGATGTTTGAGGTGGTTAATCATACATACTTACACATAGATACACAAATCACGTCTTTATCCCTTACGGGGTCGACAGAGCCAAGGTAACAGGTACCTACAGGCCACAATTAGTAAGATTGGTGGTATAGGTGGAAAATGGAATCAAAATAGTGATGGGTTGCTAGCCTCCTCAACTATAACATGGTTCCTAAAAGTTTCGCCCATTCCCTCGATGGTCTTTTACCATCTGCGCGGGTAGAGAAGCAACTGGTACATTCTATGTTTTTTCTTTGCTCCCAGACCAGCATGGAAGCAGAATGGATAGTTAATCACCTACGTCATAATTAAAATCAACAAGCAACAGTTTTGTTAAGTTTAAGTGAGGTAGTTTTTTTTTATCAAAACTTTGCACGCAACTGGTCATGGTGAACCTCTGAATATTAATCCAGCCCGTCGATAACACTTTGTAAAGCTGCGCAAACAAAGCAAACACAAGCTTGCAAGTTTAACACAAAACAAACACGTAAGTAATTCAGGGCAGTGCACATCGAGCTAACAGTAACTTTAATATTCACGTGTTCCACGTGTTTGCGTCGGTGTAAGTGGCGGACGGCGTCGATGGGTTGCTGTTTGTGATTGTGGCTCGCGCCTCGCACACCGAACTGAGCCTCTGGTGAACATACACGTCTGTATCCCTTACAGACATACAGAGCCTTTATGGTGTGGAAAATGCGCCTTGTGCATCCACCCGGTACAGGGTTACCGGGGTTATGTGGGGCTCTCCCGCGACGGCAGGTATACCCACTATAAACCATTCTTCTTCTTCTTATTTGTGGCGTATCAAGTCGCTGTAGCGACGACAACTTCGCCAATGTCAAAGTAACAAAAATAGAATTCAAAAATCTTGTGACAAAATGTCGGCAACGTTGTACGGTAACACGGTCAAAGACCCTCCTCCTCCCCTGTCGGGCCCTTAGCCAACGGTCAATGATGTCCCTCAGAAACTGCCAGGAAATTCTTAGCCGATGCCCAGGGTGCATCGGATCAAGCTCTGCTCTTCCCCTGGACGGATCCAAGAACAAACCGCAGCTCTTGACTACACGTGGAGGTAACCCGACTCGCACCCCCACTAAAAACCACACGGATTCCTTATCCGGTCGTATGTGAGGCGTTACGGCACTCGGTGGCACCGCGACGTCACGACCACCCCGGGATGGGGTTCCGTCTTCGCGGCACCTGTGCAATGCAGGTTTGGGAATTCCCGCCCTCACCCGCTGGTGTCGCTTGGATTTTTTATAAATTTTGTATCCTCATGGCTCCCGTCTTGAAAAAGACAGCGGCAGACGTTCCCGGCGCCTGCGGGCCGGGGTTACGTGTTGACCGACAGTGGCCGAAGCCACGGGGTAGATAGAGCCTAGGATAACACGACCAAAGATCACGCTTAGCATGATTGTGGGCGTACAGGTGGAAAGGGGAATCAAAATAGTTTCAGGCTGCTAGACATCGCGTATAACATGATTCCTACAGCCAATTCCCTCGGGCTTACCATCTGCACGGGAAGAGAAGCAACTGTTACATTCTATGTTTTTTCTTTACTGCCAGTACCTTATGACCTCAGGAAGATGCTGTTCAAATCCGTCGTGTTCTTCGCGGGCGCCTGGTATAGGTATAAGAATAGAATATAAAGATGAATCCCTTTCTCTTGATCACAGCATTACGTATAGCCAGACCGATTTTTCTAATTCTTTTTCCGTTGTTTCCGTTATTGCCAGGAGAAGGCCCTTTTAAGGGCCAGGGTTGGCACTCAGAGGAGTCTCTAGCCCATGTAGCGCTGGGCGCAAACATTACCTTGGCGCCCTAAGCGCCTAGTAAGCGTGCGTCGACTGGGACTCCGTAGCGAGCGGCGCCCGGCGCCCCCTAGGACCGCTGCGCCCGGGTACACCGCGCACCCTGGACCACAGAAAAAGACTGAGAGCCCTTACGCATCGGTGTAACAGCGGCCGATACAGTAAGTGTAAGTAAACAGCGTGTATTATTCACGACACGGCGACCCGGTACCGTTGGCCGGTTGTGGGCAACTTTCGGTCAACGGGAACTTTGCTGTTTCCCGGGATGAAAAGTAAGTACCCTACGTTATTCAGGGATTATTGACGACCGGATAACCTTTCGGCTTATTGTATAACTCGCTCGCAACCGCCATCGTGTTTATTTCGACATGATAGTTCAGAACCTCGAGATTCTGAACTATACTAGAGAGGGCACTCTGCCGTGCCTTACAATGACGTCCTTTTTTTTAATGTGTGGAAAATGCACCTTATGCATTCCGCCGCTCGGGGTAGCAACGGGGGTACGACGGGCTCTCCTGCTCGTTGCCTTCCCTGATGGAAGGAATGGCTCCCCCATTCCAATGGGGGAGGCCTACCGTCTTAAAACTAGGACAAAATTAGGACACAGAAAAATCCGAAAAGTAAAGCTCTGTACTCTCTGTTAAGTTCCAGTTATCTAAAGTGTCAGTTATCTACGGCGATACTGATGTTCAAGTTGCGAAAGCACGTAGTGAAATTTCGTTGCGTCGGTCGTGATGTTTGATAGCGCAAATTGACCTTCTACCTGCGCAAACCATACGGCGGGTTCTTGCGGCCAAAATGGTGGGATTTTCACGCCGACCCGAAAAGATTCGGTGCGAAATGGAATCTCATTTTCGCGTCCGTCATCTGACATCGCATTTGAAAATTCGTCTTTGTTGGATGACATTTTGAAAATCAAATTGCAGACTCACGGCTTGATTTCGACCCTTGATTACACTTCCACAAAAGGCTGCGTTTTTTTTCCTATCTAGGGCGTCACCAGTTTAAGTAAATAAATTATTTTAATTAGCAGCGAGCTTTGACAATCCTAAAATGTCGCGTCGAATCCGATTTTCCGACATCAATTGTTCACCTAACTGTTCATTTGTCTACGATGCTGACTGTACTGTGTCTGAGGGAAAGTGTGCTTTAGTTGCTCCAGTCTAGTGTGCAGCCGGCGATGTTGTTGCCGCTCGATAATCCACTACCAATCGATAGTTTCAAAGACAACAGTATCGATATTTCTATCGATAATATGGAATAGTAGAGACTTTATACTTTACTAAATAGACTAATAATAATCTATGGCTCAGGGACCTTGGGCCCTTGGCGGCCAATTTGCAAAAATATTTCTTTTGTATACTAGTCTTTTTTGAAACTACCAGCGCATTCGGAAAGACCATCCTTGCCAAGAAGAACGCGCCGCAAGAAACTTGGCAGAAAGTCATTTAAATAAGATGCATTAAGCTACTACAATACTTGAATTAAATACATTTATGAAAGGGATATATAAAATCCCCAAGCCTTAAATTATATTAATCTATAGTAAGATGTAGCTATCGACAATATCGATACAATCTTTTCAATATTATTTAAACTATTGATACATACATACACATACACAAATCACGTCTTTATCCCTTACGGGGAAGACAGAGCCTATTTTGTTTCCACTTTCCACCTCTACGCCCTCAGTGTCTTGCTAAACGTGGCCTGTAGGTCTTGCTACCTTAAACTATTGATACTATCGATTTTTACTTTTTTTTTCAATAGTATTAATAGTTTACGCAATTTTCTATACAAGTTCGACGGTATTGCTTTAAATAAGTGATTGATATGCCATTTTTCGATTTAAACTGTCGATGTAGCGGCAACGCTAGCCGGCGCACCTTTCTAACGAGCGGCCGGCGCCGGCGCCGCGAAGAAAGCGCCCGCGCACGCGCGTAGCACGTCACCGCCGTCGGGACATCGGCCCCAACGTTCAGTATTATTTTAATAAATAAATATCAAACTTATATTTTGCAAGTAACTTGCCGTGGACTCTTTTACATGTCTTTTTTAGGGTACCATACCCAAAGGGTAAAAACGGGGTGTCCGTCTGTCTGTCACCAGGCTGTAACTCATGAACCGTGATAGCTAGACAGTTGAAATTTGCACAGATGATGTATTTCTGTTCCTGCTAAAACGACAAATACTAAATACAAAATAAAACTAATGTTTAAGGGGGCTCCGATACCACAAACGTGTTTTTTTGCGGTTTTTGCTCGATATTAATAGCGGCAACAGGTAGACGCTTGAAATAATCACAGATGATGCAATTCCGCTATAACAACAAATACTAAAAACCTTAATTTCATCTTGTGTTTTTTTGCTATTTTAAAGAAAAGGTGTCGTGTAGTTTTCGTCTTGAAAATGCGTCAGACAAGTTTCTTGCGGCGCATTATTCTTCGCAATGCCATTTTTCTTCCCTGTTAGAATTTTTTACTAGGTACTTCTTCTGCGCGCTACATGTTACAACAAAAAATACCTTAGTGTGGACGTGGCACGCGAGCCTGCCGCGAGCAGAACGCCACACCACACTAGGGTTTTTGGTTATTGCAATTTGCAACAGTTATGGTGGCAGCTCACAGATAAGTAGGTACCGGGCTGTATCCAACTGTATCCAAAAGAATACCCTTTGCTATAGAAAACAACGATAAACATACATACATAAATCACGTCTTTATCCCTTACGGGGTAAACAGAGCCTAAGGTATCAAGACCTAGGCCACGTTTAGCATGATTATGGGATGTAAGTGGAAAGGGGATTCAAAATAGTGATGGGTTGCTAGCCGTTCGCCTAAAACTTGATTCCTGGGATTTCACCATGTGCGCGGGAAGAGAAGCAACTGGTACATTCTATGTTTTGTCTTTGCTCCCAGACCAGCATAGCGATAAACGGTTTCGCAATAATATTAATAGCGGCAATACCGTGGTATTTACGTTCTGCGGGTGTGACCTTTCTCCGGGCGTCGTGCTATGGCAACTGGTCGTTTGCGCTTGGCTAAGGGCCCCCGCAGACGAGAAAATTAAGTGGTCTCACAGAGTTTAAAAGATAAAAATTGCTGGCAACTTTATTCTCTCAAAGGTGTATTTTGTGATACTGACATCAGATTTTTAAATACTGAGCTTCCGAGTTTTAGTGTTCCCGCTTGATAGCCCGCTATCGATACCTAGTGATTCGATAGCCTATAGATAGTTTGAACATAGACAATAGTATCCATAGTTGTTAGCGATAGTATCGATAGCTCTTTTCGTGCAATACTATTGGTAAGCAGCAATATTATGGATAGTATCGATAGCTCTTTTCGTGCAATACTATTGGTAAGCAGTAATACTATGGATAGTATCGATAGCTCTTTTCGTGCAATACTATTGGTAAGCAGTAATACTATGGATAGTATCGATAGCTCTTTTCATGCAATACTATTGGTAAGCAGCAATACTATCGATAGCTCTTTTCGAGCAATACTGTTGGTAAGCAGTAATACTATGGATAGTATCGATAGCTCTTTTCATGCAATACTATTGGTAAGCAGCAATACTATCGATAGCTCTTTTCGAGCAATACTGTTGGTAAGCAGTAATACTATGGATAGTATCGATAGCTCTTTTCGTGCAAAACTAATGGTAAGCAGCAATACTATCGATAGCTCTTTTCGAGCAATACTGTTGGTAAGCAGCAATACTATGGATAGTATCGATAGCTCTTTTCGTGCAATACTATTGGTAAGCAGCAATACAATAGCGTGTCAAACTGTAAGACAAAAAATTATAGTTTTATATTGTCGGTAGATATAAAGGAGGCTAGACTATATCAATCACATAAACAAAAAGTGACAGTTATGAATCTTTTTCTTTATGTGCCATAGAGCACCCCTGCAAATGACCGAAAAGGTTTTTAGCGCGCGAACAGAAGCTTTGTTGTATCTGTCGCTGCAATTGCTGTATTTAATGCCGCAGTTGTTGCTCTCAGTTGCTCACTCTACCAAGGCCCTTAAAGGCGATATGAAGCAATAGATCAGTTGCCCTCGGCTGCCCTTTGCTCGATTGCTCCGATTGGCTCGATTGTACTCACAAAACAAACATGGCCGCTTTCTGCTACTTCCAACTTGCGATCCTCTTTCGGTCGTCATGCTGAACATCGCCATCTGGTCTTGTTAAGGAAGTGAATATTCAATATTAGGAAACAATTCACACAAATTGACCAAGTCACCGCTAGTAAGGCTTGTGTTATGGATACTAGACAACGATATAGCTACAAACTTATATAGAGAGATACTTTTATTTCCCGTGGCACTACTGAGTGGCACTACTGTCTAAAGATTTCTATTTCAAAATCAAGTTTAACATAGTCAACGGAGCTCTGCTTTCGCGGAGCTCCTGTTTCTGGGTATTTTTGGCCCTTCGGGCCTGTTGAAGATCTAACATAACCTAAACCTACCTCCCATTTATGAGATTCATTTTGGTCAGGAGTGCCAAATAGTAGTGCCATGGGTAACACACTGAGAAATACATACTTAAATAGAAAGAAACATCCATGATTTAGGAACAAATATTAGGTCTCATCACACAAATATATGCCCTTACCCGAATTCGAACCCCGGACGCTTTTGCTTTGACAGGGTCACTGCCAACTAGGATAAAAAACTCTCCGGCGTTGCCTCAGTCCGGTGTGACGGGGACGCAGTGGGATGCCACTAGGGCTTCCGCCAGGTCCGCGCCAAGAAGGGGAGGATCCGTACGCTGGGACCGTCTTCCTTAGACGATGAGACCGTGCCATACATACATACATATATACATACCGTCATGCCTCTTTCCCACAGGGGTAGGCAGGGACTACTTTGTTCCACTGGCTACGTTCCTGACATACTTCTTTCGCTTCATCCACATTCATCAATCTCTTCATACTTGCTCGTCGGTTTCGGGTAATCCTGATCTGACCTTTTTCCAAAACGTCTCCTATTTATCTCGGAACGTCCGTCTAGTCTAAGCCTTCCCCTCCCAACGTAACCATTCACTCCCCATATAGATCTGTTTAGTTAGTCTACTTTCATCCATCCGCTCTACGTGACCAAACCAACTAAGCGTACTTTTTTCTATCCTAGTCACTATATCCTCTTTTGCACCAGCACGTTCCCTTATCACATTATTCCTTATTGACCGTGCCATGCTGGTAGCTAATGCCCACTGCCAACTATAGACCGCGCACTACCCGCCCGCACCTCTCGGTCCCCTTTGTCGTCCCACCCCGCGCCCCTGTGCCACGCGAGCTAGGACTCATTTAAGCGGTCGCTCTATAGGCCTACCGCGTCGTCTATGTAACAGCGTCGCTTCGCAGAATCTTTCGCCCCAATGTTTACCGTCACAATAATATTTATTGCTTGTTTTCCCGAAACTTACCTGCCTATCCCCCATTAAAGTAGGGGGATAAAATGTACGTAAGTTTATCCGTGATAGCTGGAAGTAGAACAAAGCTATGTTTACTTATTGTTTTGAACTTTCATTTTCTATATCTGTACACAATACACACATACACAAATCACGTATTTATCCCTTACGGGATAGACAGAGCCTAAGGTGGCAAGACCTAGGCAACGGTTAGCATGATTGTGGGCGTATAGATGGCAAAAAATGGAATCAAAATAGTGATGGGTTGATAGCCTCGTCGCCTATAACATGATTCCTATGATTTTCGCCCATTCCCTCGATGGACTTTTACCATCAGTGCGGGAAGAGAAGCAACTGGTAAATTGTACGTTATTTCTTTACTCCCAGACCAGCATGCAGCATGGATGGGTCCCCAGTTTCCCTTATTTAATTAATTCTTGTTTAATTCAGAGTTTGTTGCGCTTGTTTATCCGTCAAATATTTTTGCAGCCGCTTCTTCGGGTGAGCCTTTCCCGTCCCGGGATACAAAGTAAAAATATTATTGTTCACAATACGAATGTAAACAAAAACATTTTTACATGGTGCCCTGAATCAGTTATATTTGGTAAATAAACAGACATGCGCTTTTCATTACGGCACGTGTTTTCATCTTATTTTCCTTCATATGCTAGAACATAGAGGAAATAAGCGAAAGAGTGAGTACATACATATTATTCACGTCTTTATCCCTTACGGGGTAGACAGAACCTAAGGTAACAAAACCTCAAGGCCACGTTTAGCATGATTAAGGGCGCATAGCTGGAAAGGGAAATCAAAATAGTGATCGCATCGCCTATTAATGATTCCTAAGACTTTCGTTCGTGAGTAGGTAACTATTTAGGGGAAACATAGGTAAGTTTCTGTCTAAATAAACAAGCTTCTTTTGCTGACTGTAATTGCATTGTCATCCGACCTACATCTGTACCAAATTTCAAGTTAATCGGACTAACCGTTGAAGAGTTCCCTCCTGCGGAGACGGTTCTAGCAGGACCGCCGGAATTCTATGCAAAATTTCACCTAAATCGGATGAAGACATCTGCTTCAAAATTGAGTCAGCAGAAAATGAAATGAAATTAAGTGAATTTTTGGTAACTGTCAATAAAGCTTACTTTAATTAAGATAATATATATTAAGATTTCACCCGGACAACCATACTTACATACATTACATACGTTGCAAGTTTATATAAAGCTTCTAATTATCTAACAACTTATGGAAACGAGTGTCCATGATAACTCACTGTACAGTTCACCGACTAATATAACTGTAGTACTAAACTCCAGGCTAGAGCGAAGCACCGGCAAACTGTACTTACATGACTTGCCAGGGGTACTCTCTGGGGTCATTCCTTTCACTAGCTTGCCAGGGCTACTCGTTGGAAACACCCTCGTCCCATGAGTCTGTGGGCTGGCAGTGAAAAAACCGTTACCTCCTCCTCCTCCCAACCATCCGTCTGCTGCCCATAGGTCTCATGGCACAGACTTCCTCTCACTTTATGTACAGGTGTCCTCCACACCTGAGGTAGGTTAGGATGTAGGGATTGGAACAATAGGACTATTTCATTTCCTCATCTCTATTCATATAAGTACAGTTTGCCGGTGCTTCGCTCTGCCTGGAGTTTATTACTACACTTAAATTAGTCGGTGAACTGTACAGTCACTAATATGTGAATTGGGCATTAATTAATTAATTAATTTATAGGGTAGCGCGTATTACCACTCTATTCGGTTACTTACTCAATGTGCTTGAAGTACCGACTTCAGCAGAATGTAAACATTATTTCTGTGTAAACAGAAAAGGCAAAACAAGATCAAAGGGTGACTTAAGGCCGGAGGCGCAGCTGCTGGCAAGTGACAAGTACGTCGCGGTGAAAGGAACATCGCAGCCCAGATTTGAAGTTTAGCTTTGATGGAAGGCGATTTAGAAAAGCTTTTTAATTCCTGTCAAAGTTAACTGACTTCAAGAAATCTAATATTTATAAAAGAAAGTCTGAAATTTGGCTGAAAATTGGTGGTTAGAACCAGAGACGGATATAGGATACTTTTTATCCCGATTTTCCCGCGGGATTGGAAAATCCCGAAATTTTGTACCAATAAAGCTACATTACATTTGGCATACCTGCATATTATACCTTGATTAGTATAAAGTTGCACTACAAAGGAATTTTTCAAATTTCACACGGGATAAAAACACGAGGTAAATAATTAAGACTATAATTAGTAAATAATATTCCTTGAGGATCACGTAGGTGCTCTAAGAAGGGATTTTCTGAATTTCCCACGGGATAGGAAATAAAAACCATATACTTGGAGACATGAGTGGATGTATGGGGTGTGTCGTCACTCTGACGTTATCTGCGCGGATGAAGTCACGGGCCAAAGCTTGATTATAAAGGGATTAAGGTTAAAGGGATTAAGGGGTTAAGGGTGTAAGGGGGGGGGGGGGACCGAAAAAGTAAAACATAAAAATCAAGAAATAAAAATTTCTTGATTTATTTGATAGTATACCTATCATTTGAAAAACAGCGCCTTCTCTCGTCCCTGGTGAGCAGTAGATGTTCCATGGGAGTTTGTAATTGTGTCGTACAGACACATCATTCAAACAGATGACGCTTAGCGACAAAAATTCGCATAGTAACAAAAAAGGTCACGTGACAGTTAGTAACAGGTAGAAAAATTCGGAGACTACCCAGCTGCTATGGGTGGTGTAGGGGTATAGCACGCGTCACGGAATGACGAGGACCCGGGTTCGATTCCCGGCCATAGCTTTACTTTTCGGATTTTTCTATGTGTTCTAATTTTCACTGACGTTTAGGGATTAAGGTTATCTAATAATTTGTAAACAAAAAGGTTTGATTAAATAGGCGGGAAGGGGAATCAAAATAGTGATGGGTTGCTAGCTCGCCATAACATGATTCCTAAGATTTTCACCCATTCCCTCGGTAGCTGTTACCATGTGCGCGGGAAGAGAAGCAACGGGTACATTCTATGTTTTTTCTTTACTCCCAGACCAGCACGGAAGACAAGTTATAAACGTTGTAAATAACCCTTCTCTTATAGAATACTAGCTGTTGCCCGCAACTTCGTCTGCATAGAATTCGTTTATCGCCATCCCGCAGGAATTACGCCATTTTCCGGGATAAAAAGTAACCTATGTGCTATTCCAGACCATCTATGTTCCAAATTTCATCCAGATTTATCCAGCCGTTTTGGCGTGAAAGAGTAGGTACCTAACAAACATCCATACTCACAAACTTTCACATTATAATATTAGTTGGATCTTCTAATTTATTTAAAAAATAGTATTATATCTAACTTCCATAGTTTAACAAACGTCCAGCACTCAGAATACGAAATCATCATAATTTTATTTTTATCTTCACCAAAAATAAAAGCTCTGCAGTTTAAACGTCGGCCATTAATTATAATACGATACGGGAGCTTTACGAAAGCTAGCGGGAAACAGCTAAAAAGCTTAATGTTCAACTACAAGCCCGCTGGTTCACACAAAGATGGAACTATAGATGACTAGCTGATGCCCGCGACTCTGCGCAGAATTCGCTTATCGAAATCAAATACTAATACTCTTTATTGAACACCACAAATCAGTACAAAACAATACAGAAACAAAGAACAAAGTAGACAATAGGCGGTCTTACCGCTTAATAGCGATCTCTACCAGACAGCAAAATCGCGCGGGAACTATGCTATTTTTCCGTATTAAAACTATCCTATCGGTTCAGCGGTTTAAGGGTAAAAAAATAACAGACAAATATACTTTCACACTAACAATATTAGTAGGGAATAGATTTAAAAAACCAGAGCAATTTTTTGTGAAAATCCTATATTCAGCTACACCGAAATCCTATTTTCGAAGCTCGTATTGTCATACCATCCCACTCACTCTCAAATTAATGACTATTAGTGTGACCAAGACGGCACGAAACGAACTTAGAAAATTGAATTTTAGAGTTTATTGAGCGTACAGTCATTAGCATGGATTGGATACATATACATATATAAATACATAAATCACGTCATACCCTTACGGGGTAGACAGAGCCCAAGGTAACAAAACCCAAAGGCCACGTTTGTTTAGCATGATTGTGGGCGTATTGGTGGAAAGGGGAATCAAAATAGTGATGGGTTGATAATATTATTCCTAAGAATTTTGCCCATTCCTTCGACGGGCTTTTACCATCTGCGCGGGAAGAAGCAACTGGTACATTCTGTTTTTTCTTTACTCCCAGACCAGCATGGAAGAAATGCATGGATGCAAAGCATAGCATGGATTGGATAATCAATATTACCGTGAAATGCACGCAAGTTACGAAATCTATAATAAATAAATAATATATATAAAAGAAAGTCGTGTTAGTTACACTATTTATAACGCAAGAACGGCTGAACCGATTTTCTTGAAAATTTGTGGGGAGGTAGCTTAGAACCAGGAGGCGGACATAGGATACTTTATTTTCCAGAATCTTTAAATTAATTTCGCATACCAACAGGTGATATCTGAAAACTGATTTTTGGACCTTGCGAAATTCCCGTGGGATAAGAAATAAAAAGAATCATTATAATTTTCCTCGGGATAAAAGGACGGGATAGGAAATAATGACATAGTATTTGAAGAAATGAGTAGATGAAAGCTAGTATATAATAGACCAGCTTCTGCCCGCGACTTCGTCTGCGTAGAATTATACATAAAAACCTTCCTCTTGAATCACTTTAGCTATTAAAAAAAAACCGCATAAAAATCCGCTGTGTAGTTTTGAAGATATAAGCATACAAAGGGACATAGGGACATGTGGACAGAGAAAGCGATTTTGTTTTATACCATGTAGTGATATTGATCGCAGCGAATACGTTTGTTTTGAAAACCATCATCCTAAATTGACGTACCAGTATCATACAATAATATTGACTGTGTAATCCATGTTTTTTCACTTCTGTTAAAAGTAAACATTTGTGTGGCAGCCGGGGCTGGCGCGGCACAATCTTCCTGCGGACGCTGGTTTATTTATTTATCGCTAACATAAAAAGATTTCCATAGACGTGTCTTTCGACCAACTTGAAGAACAGGCAGCCCGACAAGTGCTTAAAATTTAAAAAATATATACAATCCAGAGACTACTTTGTTCCACTTGCCACTATCCTGAGATACGTCTTTCGTTTCATCCACATTCATCAATCTCTTCATACATGCTCATCGGTTTCGAGTACTCCTGACGACCTTTCTTCAACGCCTCCATTCACACTCCCCGCATAGACCTGTATAGTTAAATCTTCTTTCATCCACCCTCTCTACGTGACCAAACCAAAGCATACTTTTTCTATCCTAGTCACTATAATCTTCTTTCACACCAGCACGTTCCCTTATCACACTATTCCTTACTCTATCTTTCAGTGATACACCTTCCATACTTCTTAACGCTCTTATTTCTACTGCACTTATTCTACTTTCATGTTTCTTTTGCCATACCCAACGTTCGCTACCGTGCATTAGTGTTGGAACGAGCACCAGAAAAAAGACGTATTTAGAATGAAGTCCACTTTTGAGTCCGTCTGTACCGGCATGGCCGCGCCACGTGGCTGCGCCCACGCAAGCCCTGTTTACATCGCATATAGCGCACGACCACGCTCGGAATGTGCCGCGTCCCGTCCGTCTTCATCTACTACATAGTATAAAACAAAGTCGCTTTCTCTGTCCCTATGTCCCTATGTATGCTTATATCTTCAAAACTACACAACGGATTTTGATGCGGTTTTTTTTAATAGATAGAGTGGTTCAAGAGGAAGGTTTTTATGTATAATTCTACGCAGACGAAGTCGCGGGCAGAAGCTAGTAAAAAATAAACTAAATACATAAAAATCGATAAAGTAAAAAACTGAATTTTTTTAATGCTGGTTAATGAATATAAATCATGACATAACCGAAGATATCCTGGCAGCCTGTGGTTAAATGCACACACTAACACACACATCCTACACAGTTCACACACACACATATACATAATTATATATAGTTATAGACATAATTTGTGTACGTATGTAATACTAGCTGTTGCCCGCGACTCCGTCGGCGTAAAATTCACTTTTCGCAATCCCGCGAGAACTATGCTATTTTCCGGGATAAAAACTATCCTATGTCCTTCCCCGGGGCTCAAATTATCTGTATACCAAATTGAACTAAATCAGTTCACTGGTATAAGCGTGAAAAGGTAACAGACAGACAGAATTACTTTCGCATTTATAATATTAGTAGGAATTAGAGTAGTAGGGTCTTCCATGTTGGTCTGGGAGTAAAGAAAAACCATAGAATTTACCAGTTTCTTCTCTACCAGTGCATATTTTATGGTAAAAGCCCATCGAGGGAACGGGCGAAAGTCTTAGGAATCATGTTATAGGCGATGCTAGCAACCCACTATTTTGATTTCCCTTTCCTATACGCCCTTAATCATGCTAAACGTGGCCTTAAGGTTTTGTTACCTTAGGCTCTGTCTACCCTGTAAGTATGTATGTATAGAAATTAGTAGGAATCATAATTGATCTTAGTGCTAGGTATTGAAGTCGTGAATTTATAATACAACGTCTGTTTACAAACAAACAGCTAACAGCTTACACGAGTGGCCTTCAATGAGGCAGAACACGTGGAACAATGAATCATTTGATCACGGCATTAGTCTACCGTTACTTCCTTTTGATGGACTCAAAACGCGCCGTTTCCAATTAAATTAGAACACATTACCTACATAAATCCCTTACACACGCACAGAAATTAAAATGGAAATGGGCCGGACATGTAGCCCGACTTAAAGACCAAAGATGGACCAAAACGGTTACAACATGGAAAGGACCATGAGGCTAACGTAGAGGAAGGCCAAGCACGGTGGGACGACATAAAAAGAATAGCTGGATCCCAATGGCAAGAGATTGCTGAAGACCGAACCAAGTGGCAGTCTATGGAGGAGGCCTTCACCTAAAAGGGGTTCCTGTTCACTAATAATTATAAGAATATATCAAAGATATAATAGATTAAACTGAGTAATTGATGAATTAATGAATTGATAATAATAATAATAGTAAGCAGCAAGTACCTTGACTTGGCTCACGAGGTTACCGCCATGTGGCCTGTTGATTCCACGATCACTGTCCCGATAGTCGTTTCGGCAAACGGTTTAATAGCGAAGAGCCTTGACCATGACCTTAAAAGGCTCTCGCTAGGTGGTTGGGTCAAGGGCCAGATACAGAAGGCGGTACTCCTGGACACGGCTCGGATAGTCAGGAGGTTCCTTTCTCTGTCGCCCTGACCACCGGTAGCCTCGCCTCGCTGCCGGCGGCACCCTAGGTTAGGTTTTTATAATGTTTTTATATTTTGTATTAATATTGTTTTATTACTTTTTATATGAATATTGTAAAAACCTAACTTGAGATAAAAATAAATATACAGAATAATAATAATAGTAATAATAAATTGTAATACCTAATAAACGTTTAAATAATTTAAGTTAAGGACATGATATTGAATAACATAAACCTAATTAATTGTTAAATTTATTATATCAGAAATTTGCATGTTAACCTAGCAGGAAATAAAAGGTTTTTTTATTACTATTTTATACCTACATAAATCATGTCTTCCTCGTTACCGGGTAGACAGAGCCTAAATAGTTCTGGCTGAAAATCAGTGCTGTAGGTATCTAACACCTCAGCCTAATGCTGAGCCACAGGGGCAGAGACTACTTTGTTCCACTTGCTACGATCCTGACATATTTCTTTCGCTTCATCCACAGTCATCAATCTCTTCATACATGCTCGTCGGTTTCGGGTCCTGACTTGACCTTTTTCCAAAACGTCTCCTATTTGGTCTCGGAACGTCCGTCTAGGCCTTCCCCTCCCGTTGCGGTGGTCACCGTAGTGCGCCCGCAACGCCCGCCGTCAAGGCCTGGAGGGAACGTGTGTGTTTTTAGACGGTAGGCCTCTCCCCTCCTTCCATAGGGAAGGCAGCGGCGAGATGGAGAGCCCGTCATACCTCCGTTCGTATGCTGCCCCGAGCGCGGAGATGCATAAGGCGCATTTTCCACACGTTAAAAAAAAAAAATAAGGCCTTCCCCTCCTATGCTATCATGATTGTTATGGTTAAGATTTAATGACATCAGGCTGTCTGGCCTTGAGCTCTCGTCTCTAGACTGACTGGTGATAATGAAAGCGTGTCTGTCTGGCTGATAACTGATAAGAGATAGACACGTGCCACTAGACACTATCTAGGAACTGTGTACTTTGTCACTAATGTCTAGAATCTTGGATGGGACCTTTGACAAGTCTATGATAAACGGTATATGATTTGTACTATCAAATGGATCAAGAATTTTTATGTTTACTTTTACGGTTTTACCGTTAGAAATTAATGCTATATGCTGCTATGGGTGGTGTGGGGGTATAGCACGCGTCACGGAATGACGAGGATCCGGGTTCGATTCCCGGCCATATCTTTACTTTTCGGATTTTTCTATGAGTTCTAATTTTCACTGACATTTAGAAAATTATATGATTTGATAAGGATTTGGGGGGGGGGGCGAGTTACCTCCACGTGTGGTCCGAGGGGAAGAGCAGTGCTTCGTGCGGTGCACCCTGGGCATCGGTTAATGATTTCCTGGCAGATTCTGAGGGATGTCATTATCCGTTGGCTAAGAGCCCGAAAGGGGGAGGGAGGGGTCTTTTGACATATTCTACCGTACAACGTTGCCGACATTTTTGCCACAAGATTTTTGAATACTGTATTTATTACTTTGACCTTATTAAAAAATAGAATATACCAGTTGCTTCTCTTCCCGTGCAGATGGTAAATAGGCGAAAATCATAGAAATCATGTTATAGGCGATGCGGCTAGCAACCTATCATCACTATTCTGATTTCCCTTTCCACCTATACGCCCTTAATCATGCTAAACGTGGCCTTAAGGTTTTGTTACCTTAGGCTCAGTCTACCCCGTAAGGGATAAAGACGTGATATATGTATGTATGTATGTCTACCCTTTTCTTAAAGGACTGGACCCGTAAGACGGTGGTAGCGATCCAGACGGACCTTGCTGCTAATAGTCTAAATCGATTTACAACTACGACGTCCACATGGGTAGGGTATTAGCCACGTGCTGAGCACATACATACATACATACATATATGTCACGACTTTATACAATATATAAATCACGTCTTTATCCCTTACGAGGTAGACAGAGTCTAAGGTGACAAGACCTACAGGCCACGTTCAGCAAGATTGTAGAGCTAGGAATAGATGGAAAATTAAATCAAAATAGTGATGGGTTGCTAGCCGCATCGCCTATAACATGATTCCTATGATTTTAGACCCATTCCCTCGATAGGCTTTTACCTGCCCGGGAAGAGAAGCAACTGGTACATTCTATGTTTTTTCTTTGCTCCCAGACAAGCATGGAAGTATCCCCGACATAATACACGGTATATACTCTGCAAAGTAAATACGGAGTAAATACTGCGCAAGGTCACACGTGTTGCTGATGCAATGCGCAGGCGCAATATAATCACAGAACTAAAATAGTCTTACATAATATAACGTGCAAAAATAACTGGTTGCTTTTCATACGACTTACTGGGAAGCGACCCGTCATTTCTGCTCGCCAGTATACTAGCGATGGCAAAAACGGTTAATAACCGGTTTTCATTATTTTCTTAAATTTTACTCAAATCATCATTTAACATCTCGACGTTCTTGCTTCATGAAATGAAGTATTGCTTTGTTTATAGAATAAGCAAGTCAGCATTAGTTAAGCAAAAAATAAAACAAGTTTGTTTTGATCTACTGAAACTTTCAGATGTCAAGAATGTTAATAAAATGCGTTTTAAATGATGTAAAATATAGATAGTAATAATATATAATAAGTCAGAATAAAGAACAAAACAGTTTAAGTCTCACTGTAGTATATATAATTAAATAATAAACTTATTTTAGTTTTTATTTCTTTAGGTTTAAATCCGGTTTTTGTGTCCCGAAAATCGGTTTTTGCCTTAACCATAAAAGTCCGGTTAACCGGTTAACCGGTTCGCACTCCCTTCAGTATACACATTTGCGGGTAGGAACTTGTGCAGTCTGTCCGGGTTTTAAGCATGTAAGTCGCTAAGTATGCCGCTATGCAGCAGTGATTATGTTCCAACGTGCTAGGGAAACTAATTGGCTACTGTTTTTTGTTGTTAATGAGGGTTTTTAATGCTCTACTGATTAGTAATTTAACTTGCTACTATCTATCAATATACTGGAGTAAGGACAATAATGTAGAAATCTTCAATACATAGTAGAAAATTTAGTGTATTATAGTGTAAATCTTCCATGCTGGTCTGGGAGTAAAGAAAAAACATAGAATGTACCAGTTGCTTCTCTTCCCGGGCAGATGCTAAAAGCCCATCGAGGGAATGGGGGAATAGAAATCATGTTATAGGCGACGCGACTAGCAACCCATCATGATTTTGATTTCCCTTTCCACCTCTATACGCCCTTAATTATGCTAAACGTGTGGCCTTAAGGTTTTGTTGTTTTAGGCTCTGTCTACCCCGTAAGGGATAGATACGTGATTTATGTATGTATATATCTACTGGAAATTTACGACAACGGGATACTCATGTTATGATACGAACAATAAAACTTTATATGTCATTACTTCAACAATACTGTATTCAATTACACTATTATTAAAATGCAGGAAACTGGTAAACATCCTATTACACTGTTAAGATTTATATGTTTGTTTGTTTTCTTACTTCTATGCTAAACGGTATCGTGTTAAGTATTGTATATTACATATTACTATTATTAAAAATATATATACATAATTATATATTAGGTACTTGCTTAGCAGGGTTTTAAATACGTGTTAGAAACTTCACAAAACAGATAAAATTAACGTAAAAAATGAAATAGCAAAACCTACATTTTATTTTTGAATATTTATATAGTCATAACAAAAACATAGAATGTACCAGTTGCTTTTCTTCTCGCGCAGATGGAAGAGCTCGAGGGAATGGCCGAAAATCTTATAAACAATGTTACAGGAGATGTGGCTAGCAACCCATCACTATTTTGATTCCCCTTTCCAGCTATACGCCAGCAATCATGCTAAACGTGGCCTTTAGGTCTTGTTACTCGAGGCTCTGTCTATCCCGTAAGGGATAAAGACATGATAATTATGTATGTTTAAAGTCAGCAGATATGACAAAACCATTTTGTCAAGAATTTTATTTACTTCCATACTGGTCCGGGAGCAAAGGAAAAACATAGAATGTATCAGTCGCTTCTCGTCCCGCGCAGATGGTAAAAGCCCATCGATGGAATGGCCGAAATTCTTAGGAATCATGTTATACAGGCGATGCGGCTAGCAACCCATCACTAGTTTCATTACTTTTTCCACCTATACGCCTACAATCATGCTAAACGTGGCCTTTAGGTTTTGTTACCTCAGGCTCTGCCTACACCGTAGGGGATATAGACGTGAATTGTGTATGTGTGTGTGTATGTACGTATTACTAGCTTTTGCTCGCGACTTCGTCCGCGCGGATACCGTCAGAGTGACGACATATATATATATATATTTATAAAAGTATCCTATGTTACTTCTAATAACATGTGTACAAAATTTTCACGATGGTCGGTTGAGTAGTTTTCGCGTGAAACTGTAACAAACAAACTTACATTCGCATTTATAATATTAGTAGGAAAAATGCGCAGCAAGACAATTCTCAAACTGTTTCTCTTATCCGTTTTACTTTTATTATTGTTGGTTAAGATCAAGATACTCAAATTTACCCCTGTAAGGGTAATTTACCCCTGTAAGGGTAATTTACCCCTGTAAGGGTAATTTACCCCTGTAAGGGTAATTTACCCCTGTAAGGGTAATTATTTATCCCAGATTCAAACAGTGAAACATGTAACCCATTATCACTCAGCTTTGCTTTGTTTAGTATCTTATCCCACGGGACCCAGGATAAAACGATATAAACACTCTTTACAATAATAAATATACAAATATGTTCTCAGCTCTCGACAGGATGCGTTTGTATGTTGTGCTAGTGCACAAACAAGCAATCAGACCTGTAGGCTTATTATCTTCTTCTACTTCTTATTTGTGACGCATCAAGTCGTTATAGCGACGACAACTTCGCCAATGTCAAAGTAACAAAAATACAATTAAAAATCTTGTGACAAAGTGTCGGCAGCGTTGTACGGTTATGGTCAAAGACCCCCCTTCCCCCCCTGTCGGGCTCTTAGCCAACGGTCAATGACATCCCTCAGAAACTGCCAGGAAATCATTAGCCGATGCCCAGGGTGCACCGGACCAAGCAATGCTCTTCCTCCCGGACGGATCCAAAAACGAACCGCAGCTCTTGACCACACGTGGAGGTAACCCGACTCGCACCCCGGCTTATTATCTAACATCTACCTATCTATTTTGACAGTTCATGTATGGGCTGACAATTGGCATCGGAATCAGCTAGCTGTCACATTCATACAAGAACTGTCAAAATGAACACGATGGCGATTACGAGCGAGTTAGGTAATAAGCCTACTGATTATGATATTTTATGATAATGTTAAACATTTTAGTTACAAAGTACCTGCCTACCAGTGGCGTGGCGTCAAGTATATCAGAAGGCAACTATATATAGCATAGTAACAAAGGTCACGTGACAGCTAGTAACAGGTAGACAAATTCGAAGACTACCCACCTGCTACGGGTGGTGTAGGGGTATAGCACGCGTCACGGAATGACGAGGATCCGGGTTCGAATCCCGACCATAGTTACTTTTCAGATTTTTCTGTGTTCTAATTTTCACTGACATTTAGAAATTTTATTATGATGATGATGATGTACCAATAAGTATACGGCAACAATGCAAAAGTACAGTAATATCTATACACTTTTCGCTTCTGTGAAAGTAACGGAGGGGGGGGGGGGCATCAAATTATTTTCATGAATGTATTTTCTAGTTTCGTAAGTAAATAGCGAGTCGCGTTTGATTAGATATCACCTCCACTAAAATGTAGATACAAATTTCAGTTTAATGCGAATAAAACCTTCCTCTTGCTCCATCCCGCGTCCTCGCTACGAAATTACGCGCACAGCCATAAATTTAACAGCGAAATGTGTTTTTAATTAATCATAATTAGGTCATATAACACAATATTAATTAACCATTTAAATAATACTTCTATTTGCACACGGAAATGACCTCGCGCTCGCAAAATGTTGTTTACTCGGCAATTACAATCGAAAAAGAACCAAAATAATAATACGAATACGAGCAAATGTTTTCTGGATGGCTTGCCAAATAACGACCCAGACGAATATAGCCGTTTACTGGCTGTATTTAAAATTCGAATTTGCTTTTTTATTCGTCGTTCGCTCGTTCTGGCCAGCCAGCACGTGTATGAAAACCAAATTAATTAAGCTTACAGTTCATTCGATTTTGGATTTTAACGGTTTGTCATAAGGATGGGTCGGGTGATAGCCCATCCTGGTTTCAAGGCCGGCAGTTATCAGCCGTGTATAAAACAGATGTCTTTGGTAGAATAGTGTAACCTATATTTGCACGCGTTGAAAAGAAAAAAGAAATAAGTGGTAACTGAACACAGTTTTAATTTGGACTTTAAAATCATTGACGATAGTTCAAGTTGGAATGAATTTGCTTTCGCATGTGGAAAATGTTACATAAGTGGGTGAATTTGTTTAAGCTTGTTAAATAAGGAAGACTTTGTTAGGTTTAATTAGCCGATAAGAGTGTTTTTGGCTGTAAAAAGAACCTTGTGTTTATCTAAAAATAGAATTTGTCAGTATTTGTTATCTATCACTGAACACGGAAATGATAATGGTTAAGTTTACTTTTCTTTATGTATTCATTAGCTGTTGCTCGCAACTTCTGCATAGAATTCGTTTATCGTTATCCCGCAGGAATTACGCAATTTTCCGGAATAAAAAGTAACCTATGTGTTATTCCAGACTATAATCTATCTATGTTCCAAATTTTATTCAGATCTGTCCAGCCGTTCTGGCGTGAAAGAGTAACAAACATCCATCCATCCATACTTACAAACTTTCGCGTTTTTAATATTAGTAGGATTCAAAATAAAAAAAAGTATAGTATCTATGTAAGTAAATGCTTTATTATACAGAAATCAAGAAACAAACAATTGACAAAAGGATAAGATAAGAAAACACTTTGTTTTAAAATTGTTTCGGAATATTCCAGACAAATGTTTTTCAGGACTTTTCAATGATAGTTGACAATTGTTTCCATACATTGATGGATGATCAAAGTTAACCGCGTTAAATAATTTAGTAAATGGGCATTTAAAAAAAACCTGTAGGTACCCTTTTTCCAAAAAGACTTTTTCGTGTCAGTTTTGTGACGCCCCATATAAATCGTATGAAAATAGTGTCACAAAACTGACAAAAAAACCAATGGACACTTCTTTTCTTTACAAAAATAAATAGTGCTAATAATTCTGATTCAGAAAAACCCAAGTCACCATTTTGGAAAAAAGTCAAGGGTACATGTTTTTTCGAAAATGCCCAAATACTAAATTTTGAATTAATGACATTAAATTCAAAATTTGAGTAACAAAACTGTTAATTAAAAAAAATTTTTTTTTGGTAAAAAGCTCATATTCTTAAAACTGCTGGACCGACTACCAAACATATACAACTACTATCTATGACCACGGCAAGGAAAAGAAAAAAAACCGCATCGGCTTGAGAGCTATGATGCCACACCAATGAGGACGTCTCTGTCTGATTTGTAGTAAGAAATAGAGACGGAATCATAGTCATCGATAACTGAGACTTAAGACAACTGGGACTTAACAGGTAGTAGTGAAACAGCCCCTAAAACTGTTGTAGTTTTCGTTACAGTTAAGAAATATTTGTAGCTTGTTAACGACATGTTAATTCAATTTGAATATCTGCGTTATCTAGGTTAACATACGGGGTGGACAGAGCCTAGGGTAACAAGAGCTAAAGGCCATGTTTAGCATGATTGTAGGCGTATAGGTGGAAAGGGGAATCAAAATAGTAACGAGTTGCTAGCCTCAGCCTATAACTTGATTGCTATGATTTTCGCCCATTCCATCGATGGCCTTTTACCATCTGCGCGGGACGAGAAGCAATTGGTACGTTCTATGTTTTTCTTTGCTCCCAGACCAGCATGGAAGGAACTAGATTAAAGTACCTCTTTTTCATACACCAGGAAAATAATAGCAATCATACTAAGCGCGGTCTTTAGGTCTTGTTACCTTAGGCTCTGTCTACCCCGTAAGGGATAAAGACATGATTTATGTATGTAAGAAAATAATGCCAACAGGTTCGAGTGTGGTCAAACATCCACAATGTTTAGATGTGTACGCTCTATTGTGGCTTTCACTATCTGGAATTTTGAACTCACACTTTGTCGGTCCCTCGTTTAACGCTCCTCTCATCTACGCAAAGGTTAACTGGTAGAAATCCCTTATAGGGATAAGTTCGCCTTTGTGCATATATTAAAGTTATTTTAATATTTTCGTGAACTGTATCTGTTTCTTTATATCACTATCACTACATAGTATAAAACAAAGTCGCTTTCTCTGTCCCTATGACCCTATGTCCCTATGTATGCTTATATCTTCAAAACTACACAACGGATTTTGATGCGGTTTTTTTAATAGATAGAGTGATTCAAGAGGAAGGTTTTTATGTATAATTATACGCAGACGAAGTCGCGGGCAGAAGCTAGTTTGTACAATAAAGCATTTACTTTACAATGTAAATATGCATGAAAAATATGCTGACCCCATAAAAATATACGATAGTCGGAAGTATAAATCGGAATAATAGATAAGCAATCGATAGATCGCCATCGCGAAAGCGACCCCAGGTGCGCGCGCGACGATCTAGATAGGGTTTACGACGGAGTCGTCAGAAATCGTGCGTACGTGATCACAGGATCATGCCAGCCTGTGTGAAATTCGACTTTCGAAGTTTGGCGCCGTTCCGTTCATGCTAATAGTCGTTAATTTGGGAGTGAGAGAGACGGTACGATATGAACTTCGATAATCTAATTCCGGTGTAGCCTGTAGCTGTATAAGACATTGTCGTAAAGATAGACACGAGAATATTTCTAGGACGTTTGGGTCTTTTGGGTAAGGGAAGATGGGCCCAGCGTAGCCCTCCCCTTCTTGGCGGAAGCCGGGGCCACCGGGGGGGGGGGGGGGGGGGGGGGGTTGTGTTCCATTCCACTGCGTCCCCATCACAGTGTGCCCAGCAGTGGGACTTATGGATGAGATGAACTTGGTGCAACTGACTCATGATATCTGCGCTGAGAAGAGAAGTAGCTGCCAGGTACATTCTGCGTTCTTTCTTTTTCTTTCTTTGCTCCCAGATCTTATTACCTTACTCGCTCACAATCGCCATCGTGTCCATTTTGACAGTTCATGTATGAATGTGACAGCTAGCTGATTCCGATGCCAATATTTTATTGAATCAGGCGTTACTTTGCGGAGGTCCATTTCAATGAACAAGAAATATTTACCTTATCCCTTACACCACACAAACACAGACGCGTTTCGATCCCTCTGCAGGATCATTATCAAAGTTTAAAGAGCACAACTGTTACACATGCAAAACCATGGTTTGGGATTGTATGAAAACATGTATATTTCACACAGGCTTGGTTATCTTCCACGTGAGTAGCGGAGTAGCAAGGTAAATATTTTTTGTGCATTCCGATGCCAATTGTCAGCTCAAACATGAACTGTCAAAATGAACACTGTAGACTGTAGAAAGTAATAAACGAAACAATTTACATTAAATTTAAAATTCAACACGCAGCGCTGACAAAAGCAAAGACACGACTTCCTTTAGTTCTAGTTTTCTTTTAGCGCTGCGTGCAATTAACTTTATTTGTGGCCAGTGCCAAAATATAATAGGTTGATAAAAAAGGTGACTGCCTAAAATAGGTGCGTCGCCTACAAACACGATGGCAATTGCGAGCGAGTTAGGCAATAAGCCTAGCATGGAAGACTCTATGACCATGAAAAACAGATAACTCTGGACCATATCACAAGTATGTTAATTGAGTTTCGGGAATCTAAAACCATTAAGGCCGGCCGTTTCCGTGTCCCGGCGCTAAAGAATCAGAGTCAACACCGTATTAATTAAAAATTACCCAAGCGTACTGTACACAGCAAAGTTGATTAAGGATTAATTTTTATCCGAGGGACTGACCAGGGGGAGTGTAATTAAAAGTTTAAATCTGGAGGCCTCTGGCCTCGAGGGAGTTCCAAATAGTTGCTTTTACTTTGAGCTTGATAAGGCTCGATTACAAGATTTTTTGAGAGGTAAGGAAAGGAGTTTTTCTAACTTTTTTTTTACCGAACTGCGTGGATCGATCAGTCAGCCAGTCAGTTTCTTTATTATAAAACAGTCCGTCGCGTCTATCCGTTCACGACAAACTCAAAAACTATTGCACAGATTTTCATGCGGTTTTCTGCGGAAACTGTAAGTATTAGTTTACATTTCTAAGCGACACTGAAAATTAGAACACAGAAATCCGAAAAGTAAAGCTATGGCCGGGAATCGAACCCGGATTCTCGTCATTCTGTGACGCGTGCTATACCCCTACACCACCCATAGCAGGTGGGTAAGTCTTCGATTTTTTTTATTTTACTAGTTGTGTGAAGATCAGTATTTTATTAATCTTTTCAGCTTATTGAATCAATACATCTGCTTCCAGAGCCCTAAGCAGAATGTGTGTAAATAAATTTTTCTCTATCTCATATCTATTTAACTTTGTCCAATAAATCAACTTAACATCATCAGACACATCATTCAAACAGATGACGCTTAGCGACAAAAAATTCGCATAGTAACAAAGGTCACGTGACGGTCGGTAACAGGTAGAAAAATTCGGAGACTACCCACCTGCTATGGGTGGTGTAGTGGTATAGCACGCGTCACGGAATGACGAGGATCCGGGTTCGATTCCCGGCCATAGCTTTACTTTTCGGATTTTTCTATGTGTTCTGATTTTCACAGACATTTAGAAATTAAATCAACTTAAGTTACTAAAGCTAATTTTAGGGCTATTATTGTGGGACTAAATTACTAAATATACCAATCTAGTCACCTTTACATGTTTGCAAATGGAATTCTTACCGTATACAGAATCTATCATCTTACATACGTCACCTCATTCTTCAAATCGAATATTCGTCGTCTCACTCATAATATCGTCCGTCACTTTCATACTCTCTTACGTTTCATTCCACATTAATGTTTACAACCTTTTTAAATCCTTTTCTGCATCTGACGCATTAGCGGTGCGCGGTGTTGATTCGCAAATCACTCCGGGTAAGTCCGTAAGTATCAAAGGCCTTCCGTATCCCGGACAACCTTTGCTTCCCGGACAACCCTAGCTGCCCGGACAAGGCCTTTTGATCAAACGCCAGCCCTTTAGCAGCGGTTTAAAGTTTTAAACGGGTCAAATGTTTGAGATTACGTCTGACACCGCGAGAGGCTTTGCGAGCCGTCATTTTTATTCCAAAATTCTATGTGCTCCTGATTTTTCTTGACGTTAAATTTAAAATGGCTTCCGTGCTGGTCTGGCAGGTGGTCGAGAAAATGCGCGAAAATCGTAGGAATCATTTTATAGGCGATGCGGCTAGCAACCCATCACAACCCTTTCCACCTATACGCCCATAAGCAAGCTAAACGCCTTTATAGGTTGTTAGCTTCGGTTCTGTTAGCATAAAAAAAAGGTTCTGTCTACCCCGTATGTATGTAAAAGGACAACAAAACCTGTGAGTTTACGCGAAGGCGTTCGTGACGTTGTTTGTCTCTAAAACTTACACCATACTTGTTTTTTTCCATACATACATACATACATACATACATAAATCACGTTTTTATCCCTTACGGGGTAGACAGAGCCTAAGGTATCAAGACCTACAGACCACGTTTAGCATAATTGTGGGCATGTGGATGGAAAAGGGAATCAAAACAGTGATGGCTTGCTAGCCACATCGCCTATAACATGATTTCTAAGATTTTCGACCAATCCCTCGATGGGCTTTTACTATCTGCGCGGGAAGAGAAGCAACTGGTATATTCTATGTTTTTTCTTTGCTCCCAGAGCATCATGGAAGAATTGTTTTTTTTGTATGTATGTATTACTTTTTCCACATAAAATTCTTGTTTTGATGTTCCAATCCAAAATCGCCAGCTCCTTTTCTAAACAAACAATGACACGATTAAGTGATCTTTATATTCTTTATGTCATAATATCCAAAGTTGGCGGAAGTAAACACGTTCATAATAAAGCCATCCAAAGCCATCCAGGGCCGTTCCCAATCCAGGATTTCCCTCACAAAGCAATAACGGGCCTCGTAAAATTCTATGCAGTAATTTGTATAATTTCGTTATGTCGTTTTAGGGCAGAGCCGGGTGGGGCAGTAGCGGTATTTAGACAAATTGTGAGCCAAACTTCCATGCTGGTCTGGGAGCAAGGAAAAAACATAGAATGTTCCAGTTGCTTGTCTACCCGCGCAGATGGTAAAAGCCCATCGAGGGAATGGGCGAAAATCATAGGAATCATGTTTTAGGCGATGAGGCTAACAACCGATCACTATTTTGATTCCATTTTCCACCTATACGCCCACAATCTTGCTAAATGTGGCCTGTACCTTAGGCTCTGTCTACCCCGTAAGGGATAAAGACGTGATCTGTGTGTGTATGTGTATGTATGTATGTGAGTCAAATCGATTGTTAGAGTAACTCGGAATCAAATTTGAAGCGATAGAATACCTACATACTGTCACGCTTCTTTCCCATAGGGGTAGGTAGAGACTTTGTTCCACTTGCTACGATCCTGACATACCTTTTTCGCTTCAACATTCACCAATTTCTTCATGCATGCTTGTCGGTTTAGGGTACTTATAAATCTGTTTGATGTTCTTTCATCCTCTCTACGAGACCAAACCAACTAAGCATCCTTTTTCTATCCTAGTCACTATAGTCTATTTGTGTGTGTGTGTGTGTCACTATATCCTACGTTCTTCCGAGTGATTTGAACCAGGGATGTAACGGAGGCAGTTTTATCGGAACCGAAGGCGGACTCAGAGTTTTTAAATTTGCTTTATCGGAGTCGGAATCGGAGTCGGAGGCAGGGTCGGATAATTGACGATAGAGTGCACGTAGTGGGAGTCGGGGGGGATTCCCCGCGCGACATGTATGAACCTGTTCATAACAGTCGACACAGGCCGCCGCCGCTATGTTATGCTTCGACCTCCGATTAAAACCTTCGATTTAAAAGTGTCGGAGCCGAAGTCGGAACCGAAGGTGTAATAATAATCGGAAGTTCCGACTTAACGGAACCGGAGTCGAAGCTCCGTAACATCTCTGGTCACTATATCCTACGTTCCTCCGAGTGATTCGAAAGTTATTCTAGACACGAAGACAGCATCAGAGCAGGTTTACCGATAAAGATGGTAGTAGCCCAGACGGATCATGCAGAAGACCCTATGACCCTCAAGCGCTTTAGAGAAGCTCTGCAGACGTGGTCAAAACATCAGTGGCGCAACTATAGGGTGGTAGGAGCGGCAAAATGCCACGGGCCCCTAGCTCTAGGTGGCCCCAAACTGGCTTGGTTTAGAGCACAGAAGGGACGCTGATGCACTTCTTTATATTGAGGAAGGAGCCCCATCTGACGAATTCGCCGCGGGCCCCAGACGTTATAGTTACGCCACTGCAAAACCTCCCTACTGCTGTTTCTGTCATCTACGCAAAATGATAGAATAAACGAGATTTCTCAGTTGCATTAAGATATTAACCAAAGTGCTGGAGAGCCAGGAAATTAAGGTCTGTGCAAGCCGGATAAACTATCACGCTGTAATACCCCATCACTACATAGTATAAAACAAAGTCGCTTTCTCTGTCCCTATATCCCTATGTAGATATGCTTATATCTTCAAAACTACACAACGGATTTTGACGCGATTTTTTTAAATAGATAGAGTGATTCAAGAGGAAGGTTTTTATGTATAATTCTACGCAGACGAAGTCGCGGGCAGAAGCTAGTAATATGATAAAAGCCGTGGCAGCCTAGTGGTTTGACCTGTCGCCTCTCAAGCACTGGTCGTGGGTTCGACTCCCGGGCTCGCTGTCAATTTCCCAAGATGTTTCTTTGTAATATTTTTATTTATTTACAATCCCAATGGCTCCAACAACCATAAACTAAGTAACGTAAACATTTTATCATTTAAAAGATTTAATACCTCTTAATTACCACTTATGGTGTCTTGTGGGCGTGCAGGTGTGGCCATTCAGACAATATTTATATACAGTGCCATAGAGCACCTATGACAGGAGATGACGCGACTTTTCCTACTGCTGAAAAATAACAGCAATATGCCTCGTAAAAATGTGATCATGATATAATTTATGTTTATTTTAATTTAATTAATTTATACTAAGTAATATTCCGAGATAAAACAATCCTATGTCCTTCCTCGGGATTAAAACTATCTCTTGGTGGTCGGTTGTGGGAGGGAGGGATTGCATGACAAACATATTTATATATTTCGCACAGGCCTTATTATCTTCCACGTGAGTAGCGGAGTAAATATTTTTTGTTCGTTTAACTTTTTTTTTTAATGTTACCATTACCACATAACTAAAAAGTATGTAGCTGCTCTTTTACTGTAACCCCTGCTAATATTATAAATGCGAAAGTAACTCTGTCTGTCTGTCTGTCTGTTACGCTTCCACGCCTAAACCACTGAACCGATTTTGATGAAGTTTGGTAGGGAGGTAGTTTTAGTCCCGGGGAAAAACATGGGATAGTAAATATGAAGTTCCCGCGGGATAGCGATAAACGAATTCTGCGTAGACGGAGTAGCGGGCAACTGCTAGTTGTGCAACTAAGGGATTAGTAGTTAGATATCCAAGTAAGATTAAAAAGCGAGTGTTTTTATACATGTCTTTATTATTTACTAGCTTCTGCCCGCGACTTCGTCTGCGTAGAATTATACACAAAAACCTTCCTCTTGAATCACTCTATCTATTAAAAAAAGCGCATCAAAATCCGTTGCGTAGTTTTGAAGATATAAGCATACATAGGGACATAGGGACAGAGAAAGCGACTTTGTTTTATACTATGTAGTGATATAGTGAAGTGATTTTGTTAATTTTCATTTTTTTATAAAAATGTGGAAGACGAGCTAAGGGCAACTCCTGTCATACTGCTTCTTGCACATTACCGATTCTCGAAGAATCTTCCACCCACTCTATAGAAACTGGACACCCTCGAAATGTATACAGTGTGGTGCAATGCCTATTGGTGTTTGAGCAGTCAACATTGCGTATCGCTTATTTTACGATGACAGGTATCACAGGTTGAATTTTTTTTTTTTTTTTATATGAATAGGAAGGCAAACGAGCAAATGGGTCACCTGATTTGTGTAATGTTGCTACTCTAGCGCCATCTAGCTTTTGAATTGATGAACTATCACGTGAAATTAGCTATGCTGGTGATGTCTGTTAATTTTACGTCGGTTTCGGGTGCTCCTGACCTGACCTTTTTCCAAAACGTCTCCTATTTGGTCTCGGAACGTCCGTCTAGACCTTCCCCTCCCAACGCTACCATTCACACTGCCCATATAGATCTGTTTAATTTCATCCATCTGTTCTACGTGACCAAACCAACTAAGCATACTTTTTTCTATCCTAGTCACTATTATCCTCTTTCACACCGCACGTGCCTAGACCTTCCCTTCGCAACCATTCATACGCCCCATACCTATCTGTTTGGTAGAAATATATTTTATTTTGAAAAAAAAATGACTTCCTGCCAATTTTATTGCGGCGCATTCTTCTTTACAATGACGGTCTTTGCGAATGCGCTAGCAGTTTAAAAAAAGACGTGTAAAAGACTCAGCGGCCTTTTTGAAAAATAAAGTTTTGAATTTTGAATTTTGAGTGACGCGTATGTTAAAGCGAGATAGGTATACCATTATTCTTACATTTTGTGACTGCTCACACTGCCCTACTACCATTCATTAAGGCGGTCATAAAAGATTGGAAACCTAAGTTCTATGCCATCAGATAATTTGTCGCTCGACCGCCTCCTTCTTAAATAAATATTAAGTATCCATTAAAGTTAAATGGTGGTTGCTAGCGAAGCGGGTTAGCGAGGAGCCTGCGCAGGCGCACTAACGGGGCATTGTCGATACGTGTCAATTGTACTGGTTTTAGGCGGCGGTTCCTCTGCTCCAACTGGCCTTGATCAAGTTAGTTGTTAGAAAAATTAACTTTCAACATGAAACTACCGTGAGACTCACTCATAATTACACATAAACGGATAACTCACGTATAAAAAGTCGAGTGATGCTCGACATGTTTCGGACTATTTCGTAGTCCTTCTTCCTGGAGCGCTCGCCCCGGCGGCAGCGAAACGAACACTACGCGTTACGTTTATGTGTAATTAGGAAAATTAAGTTTAAAAATCACTACATAGTATAAAACAATGTCGCTTTCTGCTGTCTGTCTGTCACAGTGTAAGCTTAGATATAGAGTGATTTAAGAGGAAGGTTTAGATATGCATTCTACGCAGACGAAGTCGCGGGCAGAAGCTAGTGTAACCTAAAAAAATAGTTTTTAATACAAGTCTTTTTGCTGCCTGTATTTTTTGTACCTAATTACATTTGTTTTGCATTTTTTTTTAATTACCCTGTTATGGTATCCCACTGCGCAGCGCACAAGAGTCGCGTGGCGCGCGAGATAGATTGCCCGTCCTTTTCTTACTGTACCAACAAGAAAGAGACGGGTAGTCCAACTCCAACAATGGACCTCCGCAAAGTAACGCCTGATTCAATAAAACGTTTTTCTGCTTGTCCGCACCAGAGAGACTCCACCCTTACCTGTCACATTATCATAGTAATAATTTGAAGTAGCGACTCGTTGTAAACTGGTCCCGGTCGCGAGACCGGCGCCGGCTGCACACGTGACGGAACCCACGTTCAGGGGCCCGTAGGAACATGGGGAACTAGCTGTTGCCCGCGACTTCGTCCGTGGAGCTAGCACGAGTGCACCGGAAAGCCGGGTCGCGCGCGAGATGAACTACCCATCTCTTTCTAGCTCGAACAGCAAGAAAAAGAAGCGGGTAGTTTATCTCGCGCGCGCGAATGCTAGCCATGCAGATTTTAAATTTGTATCTCAGGCAGTTAATTTTCCCGACAATTTCCACAATAGCGAATATTCATGATTTTTTTACTTTTTTTTTATATGAATAGGAATGCAAACGAGCAAGTGGGTCACCTGATGGTAAGTGATCACTACTGCCCATAGACACCCGCAACCCCGGAGGGATTGCATATGCGTTGCCAACCTAGAGGACTAAGATGAAATGCCTCTTGTGCCCGTAATTTCCCCGGCTGTCTTACTCTCCACACCGGAACATAGCAGTGCAAGCACTGCTACTTAGCGGCAGGATTAGCGAGTAAGATGGTGGTAGCGATCCGGACGGATCTAGCACAAGGCCCTACCACTCGCAATACAATTACAATACCTACACAGTAAAATAGTTACAATTACAATAGTTACAATTTAGTTATTGAGTGCACGTTTTCGACTGCTTGCCTATTTTTGTAATTTGTCCCTTCGCAATTTGCTTAGCTGGAAGACATCCCTTTTTAATCACAAGTTCACCTTTGTAATTCTTCGTTTGTTGTGATATATATTTTATTCATTTTACATTTTATTTTTTATTTTGACGACCTGATAGCCTAGTGGTTGCGACCCTGACTATGAAGCTAGAGGTCCCGGATTCGAATCCCGGTAGGGGGCGGGCATTTGTATGGTGAATACGATTGTTTGTGCCCGAGTCATGGATGCTGTATTTATTTATCTACATTGTATAAGTATGTTTATCCGTTGCCTGGTACCCATAGTACAAGCTTTGCTTAGTTTGGGACTGGGTCATTTGGTGTAATTTGTCCCAAGATATTTATTTATTATGTGCAATAAAAAGTTTACATACAGGTACATTTCGCATTATATTTTTTATTAAAGAACCCAAGAGCTTTTATATTAATCGGGGTTAACAGTTTTGGATCGTTTGTATGATAATATGTTGCCTTGGCGCCGTCTCTTCGGGTCCAAATTATTTTTATACCATATAACTTTTTTAACAATTATGTAAATCCAATAACTTATGCGTTTTGGTTAAACGGTTTTGGTAATAAATAATGGGTCTTGTTTGGCTGGGGGCTTAAATATAGGCTTAATGTTGCACTCAGAGCTAAGTAATGGGGCATTTAGTTACGATAGAGAAGACAAGGATTTAATGGTTTATTTATCGACTTGTATTGTTAGCTGCGGACGACAAATGCTATTGTCAAATTAAAAACTAAAATTTAAAAACCCTTACCTACATAAATTTTATTCCCAGAAAATTCCTTACGTCAGGTTGGAAAAAAGCTGGCACTCTTCAAACCTGTTTTTACAAAATCCACCGCAAGGAAAGTGGTTTTCGAATGAAAAAAAAAACCATTGAGTAGTTTCATCAAACTTTTATTTTTTGAGTAGGGTTTAGGTAGGCGTTTAGGGTTTAAATATTTTTTTAACACCCATTTTTTTGAGTATAGGCTTAACTAATTTTAATGCAGGTTTTCTTCTGTGATTGTACGTTTCGTTGACTGTGCTTGTATTGTCGACGACCGGATAACCTAGTGGTTAGTGACCCTGACTATGAAGCTAGAGGTCCCGGGTTCGATCCCCGGTCGGGGCAGATATTTGTATGAAAAATACGAATGTTTGTTCTCGAGTCTTGGATGTTTAATATGTATTTAAGTATGTATTTATCCATATAAGTATGTTTATCCGTTGTCTAGTGTCCATATTACAAGCTTTGCTTAGTTTGGGGCTAGGTCAATTGGTGTCAATTGTCCCAAGATATTATTATTATTATATTATTATTGTCATGCAATCAAAATAATTTTATCAAAATTTCAAGCCAAATTGGCCGCTGAAAGTGGGTAAAATTGGTGTAGGAAAAGCAGCATCTATCAGTGTGAGTGGCACCAATTATTTACCAAATATCAATATCGACAACCGGCGATTTCGAAATAAATTTCATAGGTTCTCTGTCAAGTATTAAAAATCGTCGGTAATGGTTAATGTTATTGTTATAGTCTAGTCCTGGACTTAGAACGGGAGCGTAGGGCGCTGGCTGTCAGGTGTAATATGTTGATTCGTATGTTTGAAAATGTACAGAGAACGTAAAGATTGTCCTTTCAGAGCTTTCTGTCTGTCGTTTTACACTAGTCTAACAGCCTATGGATTAATTATACACGAAAACCGTTCAGCCCTAACAGCTTCCTGGCCACTTTTTTTTTTTTTTTTTTTTTTTTTTTATGTGCATAGGAAGGCAAACGAGCAAGTGGGTCACCTGATGGTAAGTGATCACCACTGCCCATAGACACCCGCAACCCCGGAGGGATTGCAGATGCGTTGCCAACCTAGAGGACTAAGATGAAATGCCTCTTGTGCCCGTAATTTCCCCGGCTGTCTTACTCTCCGCACAGGAACACAGCAGTGCAAGCTCTGCTACTTAGCGGCAGGATTAGCGAGTAAGATGGTGGTAGCGATCCGGACGGACCTTGCACAAGGCCCTACCACCCGCAATACCACCCGTAACTTGCGGAGAGGATCTAGGCTAGGGCCCTTTTTTACAGGGATGCTCTGCTTCTGTCAGTGAGAGCTGGTTAGTGTAGGACTTATTGTGTTTTTACCAATTTAGACTTAAAGTTACAGTTGTTCCTAACAAATAATGGATATTTTCTTTCCGAAATAAATGATTATTACTATTATTTATAGTACCTAACTTACTATGACTTACACTAACCGAAACATTACTGGCTAAAATACAAAAATTAATACACAGGAGGCTTCATAACCCCCCCTCCCCCTCCGTGATGTTAATACAAATACTCGGTATGTGTAGTACATTTAAGCTGGAAACTCTCTCCAATTTTAAAAACCAAACAATATCTCCCGCCATTCCTATTATACATACAAAGGCTGCTTTCATACAAACAGACAATTACGATTCCCATCGAGCCGTTAGCAACACAGGCCGTAATCCATTGTTGCGGCCTCACGCGCCGAATAACGTATGAATTATAATTTAACGCTGTCATTGGCTATCGATATGCGCGGGCGCAGCGTAGTGTAAGAGCTGGGAGACTGTTAATCCTGAAACAAATGTTATTGTTATATTAACCCGGTCGAGGTCATAAACCTGTCATCTATACTAATCTATACTAATAATTATAAAGAGGAAAAATTTGTTTGTTTGTTTGTTTGCATTGAATAGGCTCCGAAACTACTGGACCTATTTCAAAAATTCTTTTGCCGTTAGTAAGCTACATTATCACTGAGTGACATAGGCTACTTTTTACCGCGGGAAAATACCCTTTCCTACGGGAAAATTAATTTATCGCGGGCGAAGCTGCGGACAGCCAGCAAAAAAGCATCTAAAATTATTTTTTCAGGTTAGTTTAGTTTTATTTATCCATATTTATCGCATGCCAGTAAACATAATAGCCTTCCATTTCAGATGAGGTTTTTACGTCTACGTCTCCTAGCCTATGGCTATAAGCCCCTAGATATTCCAGCCACGGCGTCTGACGACGTGGCGTAAACAAAGCATTGCCATGCTGCGCGCGAGTTGCCGACCATACTAGCATTGTAATCGACAACATTGGGAAAGGATTTAACATTTTGTATTTGATGACAATTCTCTATGGCTATCAGCTGTGAACTGCCATAATCCCTACCCTACCCTAAACCGAACATGTGTATGTGTGTTTGTAAATGTGTCGTACAGACACATCATTCAAACAGATGACGCTTAGCGACAAAAAAAAAATCGCATAGTAACAAAACGTGACAGCTAGTAACGGGTAGAAAAATTCGGAGACTACCCACCTGCTATGGGTGGTGTAGGGGTATAGCACGCGTCACGGAATGACGAGGATCCGGGTTCGATTCCCGGCCATAGCTTTACTTTTCGGATTTTTCTGTGTTCTAATTTTCACTGACATTTAGAAATTTAAGTAAACGGATTGATGAATGTGGATGAAACGAAAGAGGTTTCGGATGGTAGCATGTCCCAAACCTGCATTGCACAGGAGGGAACCCCATCCCGGGGTGGTCGTGGGTCGCGGCGACACCGAGTGCCGTAACGCCTCACATACGACCGAATAGGGTATCCGTGTGGTTTTTAGTGGGTATGCCGTTGCGGGAGAGCCCCACATACCTGTAAACCCGTACCGGGCGGATGCATAAGGCGCATTTTACACACCAAATAAAAAAAAGGATGGTAGCATGCGGAAAAAAGAAGTCTCTACATACCCTTATGCCATAATCAATGCGACCTGAAGCTTTCTTTACCTCCCGTGTACACAATTGTACGTCTAGACTACATGCCCACGGAAAAAAAAACATGTGAAATGAACCAGCGTGAATAACGCTTAGAAGGCTGTTACTATATCATAAGATAACTCTGAGCACTATGCCGTCATTTCTGAGCGGTACAGATTTGTTCTCATACATGGAAAAAAGTAACTTCCGGCACCACCACTTTAAAGCGGCACTAACTTTTTCGACATTTATTTTTAATCATCTATAAGCTATAAAAACAACCGTACATAAATAATTAGTCGTAATTCCTTACTTGTACCTGAGAAATTCCATACCTGTACCGCTCAGAAATGACGGCATAGCGCTCAGAGTTATTTGATGATATAGTAACAGCCTTCTAAGCGTTATTCACGCTGGTTCATATCACATGTTTTTTTTGTTGCTTGTAGTCTAGTCTTCCTGGCCTCGAAATTGCTATTTAATATGTCAACTCGTTTAAGATATCTCGGCGCGCCTTATAGAGGCCTCCCGTGACCAGAGGGCTGGCCAATATTTCGCCCAGCGAATAAGCATTGCCATACAACGTGGCAATGCTGCCAGCCTTCTGGGCCCCCTCCCCATTGGCGGCGATTTGGGAGATTTATTTTATCTTTAATTTAATAATAGTTTTAGCTAGGTTTAAGTAATTTTTAAGTTTTGACTGTTTTTTCATTGTTTTCCTTTTCTTTTTCAATAAATACTCCTTTAAGTTAATTTCTGTTTTTTGTTCAGTACCAAACACACAACCCTGAGCATGCCACTTGATTGCTTCTTCCCATTTTTATTATTGTTCTCAGCCACGGTACCTACATTCTACATTGTGCTTCTGCTTGAGCTCTAAAGCTGGGTGCTCATCAGCAATCTGTATCTGTAATACTTTACAGTAACCGATAACTCGAAAATCTTTACAAGACTATAAATAAGTACATAAATGCTTTATCACTATCACTACATAGTATAAAACAAAGTCGCTTTCTCTGTCCCTATGTCCCTATGTATGCTTATATCTTCAAAACTACGCAACGGATTTCGATGCGGTTTTTTTTAATAGATAGAGTGATTCAAGAGGAAGGTTTTTATGTATAATTCTACGCAGACGAAGTCGCGGGCAGAAGCTAGTTTTGGATAAATTGATCTTAAAACGTAAGTGAAGGCACCGGCATTAATTTTCTATCAGTGGTGAAGTTGGCAAACTGTCTGTGTATTAGTGTTAAAATAACCATGAAAAACTATTCCTCGAAATGGTTTTTGAAACTGTATACATTGTATAAAACAGACAATTCCAAAAGCGAACTTATCCCTATATGGGGTCACTACCAGTTAACCTTTGAGTAGATGAGAGGAGCATTAAACTAGATACCAACAAAAAGTGAGTTAACGTAAAAAAAATCTCAGGTTTAAATTCCGTCATATAAAATACATATAGCCTTCGTACAGACACATCATTCAAACAGTTGACGCTTAGCGACAAAAGTTCGCATAGTAACAAAGGTCACGTGACATCTAAGTAACAGGTAGAAAAATTTGAAGACTACCCACCTGATATGGGTGGTGTAGGGGTTTAGCACGCGTCACGGAATGACGAGGATCCGGGTTCGATTCCCGGCCATAGCTTTACTTTTCAGATTTTTCTATGTGTTCTAATTTTCACTGACATTTAGAAACTTATAGCCTTTGTCACTCGGGCCATTATTACGAATCTATTGACACCTCACTCATTTAAATCGGTTCAGTAGTTTAGACACTACGGTAAAAAATTCAAACATACGTTGACAGCCGAAATATTTATCCTTATCTTCTATTATTATCTTTATCTCATGTTTTTGTATTATTATTTTATTATTATTTAAAATAATACACTAGCAGCTCTTTGAGCTGATACGTGTATATCTATCACTGCACTTGTGTTCTCTGACTCTTTAAATGAATATCTAGTCTATTTTTAAAACTGTTCACTGAAGGTGCACTTATCACAAGTTCGGGGAGTGCGTTCCACGAGTTCACAACACGGTTAGATAGGAAATGTTTTCTGGGGTTGCTTCCACTTGGCTGCTTGATCAGTTTTAAAGAATGCCCTCTCAAACGTGTATTTCTACTAATATTGAACATGTTTCTTATGTCTGGGACGTTGTAGTGATCATGTAAAATCTTATATGTCTCGATAAGATCACCTCGCCTTCTACGCTCCACCAATGTTGGTAGATCCAACTCTGAAAGACGTTCTTCGTAGGACTTATCTTTCAAACAACCAACCAGCTTTGTTGCCCTGCGCTGAACCTTCTCCAAGAGGTTGATGTCTTTTTTAAAATACGGATTCCACACCTGAAAAGCATACTCCAGCAATGGTCGAATGTAGGTCTTGTATATTTTGACAAAAAGTTCCTTTGTGATGACAAAAAACGCCTTCCTGATTATGTAAAGCATGGAGTTGGCTCTGTTGGTATGTATTCATTGTATATTGTAATATTTAGTTTCACAGTGCTTTGGTTATCTGTTATGCTCTGATAAAAAAAGATGAACAAAAAAGCGTGGTAGCCTAGTGGTTTGACATGTAGCGTCTCAAGCAGGGTCGTAGGTTCGAATCCCGAGCTCGCATCTCCGAGTATTTTTATATTTAAGTAAGAAATTACTTAAAATAAAATTTTGAAATTACTTAACTATTTCTTCCATGCTGGTTTGGGAGCAAAGAAAAAACATAGAATATACCAGTTGCTTCTCTACCCGCGCAGATGGTAAAAGGCAATCGAGGGAATGGGCGAAAATCATTAAGAATCATGTTATAGGCGATGAGGCTAGCATCACTATTTTGATTTCATTTTTCACCTATACGCCCACAATCTTGCTAAATGTGGCCTGTAGGTATCCGTTACCTAAGGCTCTGTCTACCCCGTAAGGGATAAAGACGTGATTTGTGTATGTGCGTATGTAAGAAATTACCTTTAAAATTTTCCATGAGCTTTTCGGCGACGGAAAACATCGTGAGGAAACCATGACACATCTGCGAAGCAACTCAATGGTGTGTGTGAAGTTCCCAATTGCATTAGGCCCGCGTGGGAACTATAGCCCAAGCCCTCTCATTGTGAGAGGAGGCCTGTGCCCAGCAGTGGGACGATGATGAAATAAATACATAAATTATCCTTGGCCGTAGTCAGGTAAAAACCCTAGTGTGGCCCTCGCCATACACACCAGAGTTTTTGATTACGGTTACAACTCGCAGATGGGTACCCGGCTTAAGAAATTACGGAGCGACTACACTGCCGCAGGCGTCCCGTTTTCTCACCGTTTCTTCATACGGGTAATGCGGGTGGTAGGGCCTTGTGCAAGGTCCGTCCGGATCGCTACCACCATCTTACTCGCTAATCCTGCCGCTAAGTAGCAGTGCTTGCACTGCTGTGTTCCGGTGTGGAGAGTAAGACAGCCGGGGAAATTACGGGCACAAGAGGCATTGCATCTTAGTCTTCTAGGTTGGCAACGCATCTGCAATCCCTCCTGGGTTGCGGGTGCCTATGGGCAGTGGTGATCACTTACCATCAGGTGACCCACTTGCTCGTTTGCCTTCCTATTCATATAAAAAAAAAAAAAACATTTCGTTGCGTGAACGCACCGGTGTAGTTGCACCTTTACTCGAAAACACTCAGCTAAGTTGCGAAGTGACGTAAAAACATTTCCTGCTTCCTGCAAGCAGAGCAGTTATGTTTTACTGTTACGACTTGCTAAACTTGACTGCTCAGGTGTTTGTTGGTGTTTCAACGTATCAAAACTGGTTAAGTGCGACTCGGTTTTGGGGCTGAGGGTTCCGCGTCTAACTTTCATGTTTCGTTTCTTATTTCTTACAAGGTAAACCAATATCTATGTCTCTTTATTGAAAAAAGATCACGTTTGTATCCCTTACGAGGTAGACAGAACCTAAAGTAACACCTAAAGGCCTCAAGCATGATGGTGGGTATAGGAGGAAAGGTGAATCAAAAAATATCACATTACCCAGAAATTTCGGGATAAGTTGAAAATGGACGAACAAATTCATATCATTTTATTTTTACACATATATGTACCAGTTGCTTCTCCTTGCGCGCAGATGGTAAAAGCCCATCGAGGGAATGGGCATAGGAATATCCACCTATCCGCCCACAATCATGCTAAACGTGGCCTTTAGGTCTTGTTACCTTAGGCTCTGTCTACCCCGTAAGGGATAAATACGTGATTTATGTATGTATGTTCCTTTTTGCTGCAACAAACATTCAGACACCAACCCTGTCATCAAAATCAGTTCCGCCTTTTAAATGCGAAACTTACAATCTCACACTAACATTACATTATTAGTACGCTTCAAGGATAAACGGATGATAGCAAATTTATCAATTTGATTTACTGTCGTAAAATATTCAACAATATGGTTACAAAAAACAGATAAACAAAGCCATTCAACATTGTAGGTATAGTTTATTGTGGTAACGTGACTGTTTGTCCAATTAGCGGCGCACGCGCATTGCCATTAGCATAACCTGTTTCAGTATGGTTTCCATTGCCGCCCTAGGGATGTTATAGGAGATTTCGTGTACCGTTAACTTTGATTTACGAACCGCCTTTAAAAAGTAAGTAAGTAAATGCTTACATACATACATACATACACAAATCACGTCTATATCCCTTACGGGGTAGACAGAGCCTGAGGTAACAAAACCTAAAGGCCACGTTTAGCATGATTGTAGGCGTATATGTGGAAAAAGGAATCAAAATAGTGATGGGTTGCTAGCCGCATCGCCTATTACATGACTCCTAAGAATTTCGCCCATTCCCTCGATGGGCTTTAAATCAAAATAAATGTTTTTGTTTTTAATTCCCTCAGTAAATGCTTTATTGTACAAATATTAAGAAACAGAGACAAATCACAAAAAGACTTTAAATATACGCACAAAGGCAAACTTATCCCTATAAGGGATCTTTACTAGTTAAACTTTGAGTAAATGAGACGAGCATTAAGCGAGGGACCGGCGAAGAGTGAGTTTAAAATATTCGTATCGTGAAAGCCACAATAGAGCGTACCTCTCAAAATACAACAAACAATTCACAAATAAACTACTAAATATCATTACACACATGCATACCTATATACACACTACATACAATATAACATACATAGGCACAATATTTAAGGAGATAGTGTGTCATTCAAATCGCATTTTTTATATATTTTGACTTTTTCTTCCATGCTGGTCTGGGAGCAAAGAAAAAACATAGAATGTACCAGTTGCTTCTCTACCCTCGCAGATGGTAAAAGCCCATCGAGGGAATGGGCGAAAATCATAGGAATCATATTATAGGCGATGAGGCTAGCAACCCATCACTATTTTGATTCCATTTTCCACCTATACGCCCACAATCTTGCTAAATGTGGCCTTTAAGTACCTGTTACCTAAGGCTCTGTCTACCCCGTAAGGGATAAAGACGTGATTTGTGTATGTATGTGTATGTATTGACTTTTTCTAAAAATCATAGACACCTCGGAAACTAGTTGGGGTGCGAGTCGGGTTACCTCCGCGTGTGGTCAAGAGCTGCGGTTCGTTTTTGGATCCGTCCGAGGGGAAGAGCAGTGCTTGGTCCGGTGCACCCTGGGCATCGGTTAATGGTTTCCTGGCAGATTCTGAGGGATATTGTTATATATTTGTCTATGGAAAATTGTCTAGTTTGACTTTGGATGAATTCTAAAGTCATGTTTTAATGAATATATTACAGATATCATTATCCGTTGGCTAAGAGCTCGACAGGAGGGTGTTTTGACCGTGTTCTGCCGTACAACGTTGCCGACATTTTTGTCACAAGATTTTTGAATAGGGGAGACCGAGGAGAGTTGAGACAGAGGTGAGTTGATACAAAGCCGATTTATCTGAACTGTGACAGTTTATCGGGCTGGTAACTTCGCTAATTCGTTGCTCTTTCTACACTCCACAGTTTGTGTGAAGTTGTGACCTCGCTAACTGTCATAGGTGCAGAGAAAAAGGCTTTGTATCAACTTGCCTCGGTCTCCCCTACTGTATTCATTACTTTGACATTGGCGAAATCGCATCGCTTGATGGGGCCGTATTAAAAAAAGAACGAGTTTAAAATGACAGTTTTTCTAGTTTCGCTTTTTAAAACATTCCGCATAGTTACAATGGAAACGCAACGATATTCGCTAGCTATTACCCCCTAGTGCGGAAAGGTCACAGTTTCGTCCCGGTGAAAGCCATGACGTCAGCGTATTGTTCTGCGTCCGTTGCTCTCTTACCCAACAGGCCAGAGGCTAAACCCGATGTCAATTAAAGTAATCATTGTATTGTATCGTTTCGAGTTTAGGATTGGTTGCGGTCAGATTTGAACAATAAATACACTTGCTCGTTTGCCTTCCTATTCATATAAAAAAAAAAAAAAAAATACAACCGAGTGTAGCAAAGTGGTTTTCTAACTTATGTATTTAGATATTTTATTGAATCAGGCGTTACTTTGCGGAGTTCCATTTTTTTTTTTTTTATATAAGAGGGGGCAAACGAGCATACGGGTCACCTGATGGAAAGCAATCACCGTCGCCCAGGGACACCTGCAAGACCTGGGGAATCACAAGTGCGTTGCCGGCCCTTTGAGGATTTTTTTGTTCAATGCACAAAAAAATTACCTTGCCACTCCGCTACTCACGTGCAAGATAACCAAGCCGGTGTGAAATATATATGTTTTTCATGCAACCCCACTACTGCCAATAAACACATAAAAATCCCACAAACTTAATTATCCCTTACACCACACAAACACTGACGCGTTTCAATCCCTCTACGGGATCATTATCAAAGTTTAATGAGCACAACTGTTACACATGCAAACCCATGCATATGTAACATGTGTGTTGCGAACTCTTTGCCTTTTTATGACATTTATGTTTTTATAATTTGAATTTGATTTTGATATGACTTTTTGTCAGTTGTTAGTATTTTGCTGTTCGGTATTATAAGTCTTGAGCCGAGGAACTGCTTTTTCATTCAGATACATTTCTAACGTACAGTCCACTCACTTTTATCCGCTTCAATGTGTATGTTTGCATGTGTAACAGTTGTGCTCATACACAGGCTTGGTTATCTTGCACGTGAGTAGCGGAGTAGCAAGGTAAATTTTTTGTTCATTTTATGTATTTAGTTTCGTACGTGCTATGAATGAAAAAACGGATACTTAGATTTGGATTTTGATTTAGATTATTTATTACACACACACACACACACAAATCACGTCTTTATCCCTTACGGCTTACAGCTTTACTTTTCGGATTTTTCTATGTGTTCTAAATTTTCAGTATCTTTTAGAAATTCCTTGTCGTACGAAAAAAAATGGACGATTCCCTAACAAGATGATGATGATGTAATTTTTAATGGATGAATAAAATACTTATACGCCCACAATCGTGCTAAACGTGGCCTTTAAGTCTTGTTACTTTTGGCTCTGTCTACCGTAAGGGATTAAGACGTGATGTATGTATGTCCAAGATCTAAAACTACCTAAAGTCACAGTATATATATAAGCTAAGGCAGTAAGGAAACTACGAACAAATCGGTTGAAACGAAACACGCACACAGGCGCGCGCTTTACACGGCCCCCTCAGGCTCAGGTCCGCTTAGGGGCCGTGTAAAGCGCGCGCCTGTGTGCGTGTTTCGTTTCAACCGATTTGTTCGTAGTTTCCTTACTGCTTTAGCTTATATATATACTGTGCTAAAGTCTTAACATTAGAAAATTAACTGGATTTAAATAATATCGAATTGTCTTAATGATCAAATACAAAGGTTATGACGTAAGCATCCTCAAAACGTGATCAAACTGATTGAAACTGCCCACGATACATTTTAAAAGGCATTCAAAGATCCGAAAATAGCATAGCTATTAAAAAACAAGATTTGAATAATATATTTACGTTAGCACGAAACAAACAAGGCAGTTAGCATAATGTTATATGCGTTTATTTTAAGAAGATACGCGGACGAGGAACTCGTATTGACGTGTATGTTTTAAAAAAATATATAATAATGTCTAAAAACATAACTTTACTACATTTAATCAAAATCCCCAGGTGACCATAGACCGTATTCCACTATCTGGAATTTTAAACTCTCTTTTTGTCGGTCCCTCGTTTAATGCTCCTCTCATCTACTCAAAGGTTAACTGGTAGAGATCCCTTATAGGGATAAGTTCGCCTTTGTGCATGTATTAATGTTATTTTTATTTTTTTTGTAAATTGTATCTTTATATCTGTACAATAAAGCATTTGCTTACTTACTTACTTACCATAGAGCTGGCTCTTTCCTCGGGCAACGCATAGGCATTGCTATCCAACGAGGAAACGTAGCCAGCATTATAGCACCTTGCCCCATGGCAACGATCTGGCCGATATTTGTAAATATAGGTATGTAGGATTAGATTAAGGTAGTTTAATGATTTTTTGTATCAACTTTTAGATCTTGTAAATATGTTTGAATATGCATGTAGAACATTTTTAGAGCCAGCTGAGCCAATTTTAAGTAGCAAGTGAAAACACTACATAGTTCTATCCCTTTTCCCCCGCAATCCCTTCTCACCCCGGTTTAAGGTGAGAACGTATTTTTAGCAGACTTCAAAAAAAGGAGGAGGTTCTCAATTCGTCTGTATTTTTTTCATGTTTGTTACCTCATAACTTTCGACTGGGCGAAGCGATTTTAATGATTCTTTTTTTATTTGAAAGCTGGTGCTTCCCGCGTAGTCTCATTTCAATTTGGTCCAGTTCTGACAATGGCACCCATGAGAAAACCATATAAGTCTAAAATTAGCATTAAGTATACGTGCGACAAATCGGCCGTTTCATTTAAACGGCGCTGTCTCATATGAGCAGCACGTTTAGTAGGTCTACCCATATTAAAAAAAAAATGTTAGTGTACTTCAGATTCACTAAAAATCAAAAAATAAACAAAAATTTTAACAAAAAAAAACCGACCTCACAAAATGAAACTATTCCAAAACAAACTAATATAGGTATGCACTAAAAAGAAAAAAATAATTGCATACCTACTTACTCTCTACAACTTAATAATCAACTTACTTTTTCTACTTATCAATATGTAGGTACGACCTATCTAATGTTGTTACAATTATTGTTATTTTTGTAGTCGGTGTCAGCCAAGGAAACACTACAATATACCTAACAATAATAATACGAGAATACTTTAATAAATATTTTTTTATAAATTAACACAAGCATATCTCCCCTAACATATAACTATGTATGTAGTTACAAGCCTACGTTGGCGTGATATATGTATGTACACACGGCAATATAATCAGGTAAGCACCTACGCACGCTCGCGCTGTATCTATCCTGCTTACCGCATAGCTTTGCTGTGTGTACTTCAACAGAACGTTCGGTTAGTAGAACTTCATACGTATATACATACAGTCACGCCTCTTTCCCATAGGGGTATGCAGAGACTACTTTGTTACACTTTGTTACGATCCTGAGGCTTAGCTTCATCCACATTCATCAATCTCTTCATACATGCTCGCCGGTTTCGGGTACTCCTGCCTGTCATTTTTTCAAAAGGTCTCCCTATTTGGTCCCGGAACGTGCGTCTAAGCCTTCCCTCCTAACACAACCATTGACACTCCTCATATAGATCTGTTTAGTTAGTCTACTTTCATCCATCCGCTCTACGTCAAACCAACTAAGCATACTTTTCTATCCTAGTCACTATATCTTCTTTCACACCAGCACGTTCCCTTATCACACTATTCCTGATTATATCTTTCAGTGATACATCTTCCATACTTCTTAACGCTCTCATTTCTACTGCATTTATTCTACTTTCATGTTTCTTTTGCCATACCCAATTCTCACTACCGTACGTTAGTGGTGGATTTTGGTGCTCAGTAGAACTATAAACACTAAAATATTTGTTTTTTTTTTTCGGTTTGAATAATGTGTCGGAGCATGGAACAAAAATCATTTAAGTAACTTGCTACCCACTACTTACGTGCAAGATAGCCCTATATATTTATGGCCTTGGGTGTACGACTTGACCGGTTTTTTTATCTTGTAATCTACAAGTTTTCTAGAAGCTGAACGTAGATGAAAGCCATAGCTCTGAAGCTTTCACGGTGCGACTTGTTTGGACGACTTTCCAAAAACGGCGCTTCTGATGTTTATTTTGGTGGTACAAATAAGACGTTTGTTACACCGTACTGTAACATAGGAAGGCTCGAATATCCGTTGTACGTGTTCTTTATAATTTTTACTAGTATTTTCCCGAAAATAAAATCATAGCTATACATCTAATTTTAGTAGTTACTAGTTTATGCAACTGATACAAAATCAGGGTCAATATAACACTACGAATCACAAGCTGTTGCTCGCGAATTCATGTGCGGAAAATTCTTTTATCAATGATGTCGTCACTGTCTGTTTCGTAGTAAGAAATAGAGAGAGAATCATAGATAACTGACACTTAGGATATCATGAACTTTACAGAGAGTGGTGTGACAGGTCCTAAGTCTTATGATATCGATTTCTGACACATAATGTTCGCATGCCAATTTATTTATTTAGAACACTATTTATCACTAATTTAATCTACTCCCTGTCTTTAGTACCTTATCTTTTCTTTTTGCTTCTGATCAAATCCTTTTCTGTTGTATGGCCTTCTTATTTTTCATTGCTACATTCTCACATTTATTTTTAATTAAGTATTATACAGTAATGTTATGTGTGTATGTATGTATTATTTTATTTTATTTATTTAGCTATGTATTATATTTATGTTGGTATTGTTGTTTTTATTATCCTTGCGTTTATCCTGTCTATTTGTTTCCGCCACCTACTTAAACTGTCTCCAACTTATTTCTCTATCTTATTGGTTGTCTGGTAGATATGCTATTAAGCGATAAGACCGCCGTCTACTTTGTTCTTTGATTCTGTATTGTTTTGTGGTTCAATAAAGAGTATTTGTATTGTTGTATTGTATTGTATTGCACTGGATTGCTCTTCTACCATGTCTAAAGCAAAAGTTATTTCACGTCATTTCATATTTCAGTCTTGAATTTTTAAACTTTTTTGAGCGTCACTGTTACGCGTCGGTGTAACAGCGCACGCTCTTAACGACTGCCCGTATTTTGAGCGTCGCTGACGTTAATTGCATGATTTATTTATATTTATGTTTCCTCGGGAGCCTTCGGATAGAGCGCTGATTAAATTAGTACTCGTTACGAACCGGTGTAATAATAGACGGCGAGGACTGGTAACATACCATTATATTGTTTAGTGATTCCACTGTTTATTATCCTTACTTAATATTATAAATATAATAAGTGCCACGGACGTTTCGAGACCAAATAGGAGACGTTTTGGAAAAAGGTCAGGTCAGGACCCGAAACCGACGAGCATGTATGAAGAGATGAATGTGAATGAAGCGAAAGAAGTATGTCAGGATCGTAGCAAGTGGAACAAAGTAGTCTGCCTACCCCTGTGGGAAAGAGGCGTGTAGGTATGTATGTATATTATAAATGCGAAAGTGGGTTTGTTTGTTTCGCTTTCACGCCCTAACTACTGAACCCGTTGCGATTAAATTTTGCATACCGTAAACCGAGGGGACTTTGAAAATTTTGAAAATTTTGATCGTTTTAAAATTGATATAAAATCGATATATTGTCCATATGCGGTGAATGTTTGGCGTGTAGACGCAAACGCGATCGATGAAGACATCGATTGGAAGCAATAAACGCAAATAAAATAAATGATTTCGTTATTACAACTACTTTTTAAAGTCGGCGTTTACGGCAATTTATTTTGCGACTACGGAACTCTGGTTAAAAAGATCTTTAATAGCTATGATTATACACTTAAATGATTTTAATCATACAAAGGGCCTCAGAGGCATTCTTGAGGGCCTCGCGGCCTCCCCGCGTGCGCAGGAGCATATTATGTAAATCAACTGCCCAGCCTTGGCAGCTACCACAGAACTAACCACACTTCCACCACCCTATGCCCTTCACTACAGAGTCCATATTCCTCCATCTGACGCGCATTAGAAACATGGTAAGAAACAGTTTTAAATGCGCGCGAGCAATACCGTATTGCGATGGTATACGGTTGGTTTTTGAGTGTTTCGCTGTGTATGAATATTGTATCAATTACAATGTGTTTATTGCATTTAGCCGCTATTATGCTGATTAGACCGAACAATAAAGAATTTAGACAATCGAGCAATAAATGAAACGACAACATTATTATACGGCCACTTGATACGCAGTTATAATTGCCACAACAATGAGTTAGGTTTAATAAAGGTTTAATAACACATATCATAAACCCCATTTAAAGGAGCGACTACACCGCTGCGCATTTTGTTGCGTAAACGCACCGTCGACGTCTTTTACGCACTGGTGGCCGGACCTGAATGCGTTCAAAAACCGCATATGACTTTTGCAGCTTGTCATCAGCTTTATGAACTTCATAACAATACATACATAAATCACGTCTTTATCCCTTACGGGGTAGACAGAGCCTAAGGTAACAAAACCTAAAGACCACGTTTAGCATGACTGTGGGCGTAGATGGAAAGGGGAATCAAAACAGTGATGGGTTGCTAGCCACATCGCTTATAAACACGACCCCTAAGATTTTCGCCCAACACAACATAATTCATAACAATAACATCGAATTCGAGTTTTTTCATTAAGATTTTCACGCTGACTAAAATGTCGATGCAAAACTGTTCCGACCCCCGAAAAATTCAGATATTAACATTCGTAGAATTAAATACAAATACACATACATACATACACAAATCACGTCTTTATCCCTTACGGGGTAGACAGAGCCTAAGGTAACAGATACCTACAGGCCACATTTAGCAAGATTGTGGGCGTATAGTTGAAAAATGAAATCAAAATAGTGATGGGTCGCTAGCGTCATCGCCTATAACATGATTCCTATGATTTTCGCCCATTCCCTCGATGGGCTTTTATCATCTGCGCGGGTAGAGAAGCAACTGGTATATTCTATGTTTTTTTCTTTGCTCCCGGACCAGCATGGAAGAAATACTAAGAACTGGCTACGCTCGTGCTCTGCCCTGTAGAGAATAGAGACGATAAAGATTCAATTCTATTCAACGTTTGTCTAATTAATTATTGTGACAGGATTAACATATAACCAAGCTGTTTTCAATAACCGAGAGTTCATTATAAGCAAGTAACTTATGCAACGGTTGCGTATAATGTCTGTATTAATTCATAGACAAGCCATAAATACTCGTTCGCAGCGAATTAGCGCGGCCTCGCGAACGAACCAGAATAGTCCCCTTTGGTACTGGTACAGTCCGTCGCGAGTTATCCTCTAGGCCCTAAATGGTAACCGACGCGCGACGCTCGTCTAAAAAATTGACCTCGTTAAAGTTAAGTGGCATCGTTGTTTTGAACAGGGATGTAACGGAGGTAGTTTTATCGGAACCGAAGGCGGAGTCGGAGTTTTTAAATTTGCTTTATCGGAGTCGGAATCGGAGTCGATAGAGTGCACGTAGTGGGAGTCGGGGGAGATTCCCCGCGCGACATGTATGAACCTGTTCATAACAGTCGACACAGGCCGCCACCGCCGCTATGTTAGGGGAGACCGAGGAGAGTTGAGACAGAGGTGAGTTGATACAAAGCCGATTTATCTGAACTGTGACAGTTTATCGGGCTGGTAACTTCGCTAATTCGTTGCTCTTTCTACACTCCACAGCTTATGTAAAGTTGCGATCTCGCTAACTGTCATAGGCGCAGAGAAAAAGGCTTTGTATCAACTCACCTTTGTCTCAACTTGCCTCGGTCTCCCCTATGCTTCGATCTCCGATTAAAACCTTCGATCTAAAAGTGTCGGAGTCGAAGTCGGAACCGAAGGTGTAGTAATAATCAGAAGTTCCGACTTAACGGAACCGGAGTCGAAGCTCCGTAACATCTCTGGTTTTGAACCCCTTTCTATTCGTACGCCCACAATCATGCTAAACGTGGCCTGTGTAGCATATGGTGTTGTGGTCTTGTTACCTTGCTCTGTCTACCCTGTAAGGGATCCATACGTGATTTGATATTGAGTTAAAGTTATAGATATGTTTCTTTACTTTTTGCTATTTTATTTTGTGTCGGGGTTACGAGGTGGTTTGAATCTTACACTATAATTGATTAGTTTGAACTTGTCGTCTGTCTGTTTAATGTTTTGTCTCTGTTTGTATCGAGTGTTTAGATAAATATCACTACAATAGTATAAAACAAAGTCGCTTTCACTGTCCCTATGCCCCTATGCCCCTATGTCCCTATGTATGCTTATATCTTCCAAACTACCCAACAGATTTTGATGCGGTTTTTTTAAATAGACAGAGTGATTCAAGAGGAAGGTTTTTATGTATAATTCTACGCAGACGAAGTCGCGGGCAGAAGCTAGTATGTATATATATCACTCTCTATCTCTCTCTCTTAAATGTTTAAAAAGCGGCAACTATGAACTATCTTCTTGAATATTGTATGTGTGTACTCATATTGTATGTAGTGTGTATGTATACATGTGTGTAATGATGTTTAGTAGTTTATTTACATTTTAAGATGTCAGCTCTATTGTGGCTTTCACTATATGGATATTTTAAACTCACTCTCTGCCGGTCTCTCGCTTAATGCTCCTCTCATTTACTCAAAGGTTAACTGGTAGAGATCCCTTATAGGGATAAGTTCGCCTTGGTATGCACCAATATATGCATATTTCATGCCTTTTTTGTGTTTTGTCTCTGTTTCTTACTTTTCGTTTCTTATCTTATTTGTACAATAAAGCATTTACTTACTTACTTACTTACTTACTATGGTGCGGTAGGGACGCGCTGCGCAGACGCACTCCTAGTAAATGGCGAGTCCACTCCGTTTGCCACTATTTTTAATATATAATTTTATTCTGGTTTTATTTACTTGAAATAATATTGTGGCAACAAAACACTTCATCCAAATTGTAAATAACGTGCTACATCATCATGCTAAACGTGGCCTTTGGGTTTTGTTACCTTAGGCTCTGTCTACCCCGTAAGGGGTAAATACATGATTTATGTACCTAACTTAACATAACTTAACGAAAATCTGTTGAGAAATGCAACCTGTAGAGGGAGAATGTACAGCATTTTTGACCAAGCTGAAACGGAGGAGCTCGGTCGATTAGTTGCATATAAAATGTGTGCCTGACTGTACACGTTAATAAACGTCTATTACACTTGCTTAGCATTGAATCAAACAGGTTGTCTATTGCCGTGGGCTGTTTTTGTCGTAATTTTACTCGATATGAAAATTCACTTACTTTTCAAATAATTACATTCGTTGTTCTTTCAAATGAATCAAGTTTTTTTGTTACATTCTAAACGACACTGAAATTTAGAACACATAAAAAATCCGAAAAATAAAGCTATGGCCGGGAATCGAACCCGGATCCTCGTCATTCCGTGACGCGTGCACCCCTACACCACCCATAGCAGGTGGGTAAGCCATCAAATTTTTCTATCTAATACTAGCTATCGCGTAACCTTGTTACTATGCGATTTTTTGTCGCCAAGCGTCATCTGTTTGAATGATGAGTCTGTACGACACAATTACAAACAATCACATTTTCTGAAAAATGTTCTGTTTACCTTGTTAGGAGAATAATAACGCGAAGTGCCACACACACATACATCACGTCTTAATCCCTTACGGGGTAGACAGGGCTAGGTAACGGCCAAAGGCCACGTTTAGGATGATTGTGAGCGTAGGTGGAAAGAGGAATCGAAAGATTCCCAGGTCTGGGAGTAAAGAAAAAACATAGAATGCACCAGTTGCTTCTCTTCTCACGCAGATGGTAAAAATCCATCGAGGGAATGGGTGACAATTTTAGGAATTATGTAATAAGCGATGCGGCTGGCAACCCATCACTATTTTGATTTCCCTTTCCTACACGCCTACAATCATGCTAAACGTGGCCTTTTGGTCTTGTTACCTTAGGCCCTGTCTACCCCGTAAGGGATATAGACGTGATTTATGTATGTATGTAAGATTCCCAAGATTTTCACCCATTTCCTCGATGAGCTTCTATCATCTTCCCGGGAAGAGAACCCTGGTACATTCTATGATTTTCCTGTGCAAGACCAGTGTGATAGTTTTTTGTTTACGTGTGATAGTTATGTAGTGGTTTTGTCGAGAGCACATTGCCCCATTGGTTGTGATACAAAGCAACTGTTTCAGCATCGCCCTCGACATTTTAAAAGGGCACTCTAATTCGGCTAACGGAAGGCAATTTAGAAAAACGTGATCTGTGAGATATACACTTCTACCGGCGGTGGCTCCATACTAAATCTACTATAACTATATTATTCTATAAAAGAGGTATACTTTGTGTTTGATATACCTTACTAATACTAATACTAGTACTAATCACTTCACTACATAGTATAAAATAAAGTCGCTTTTTCTGTCCCCGTGTCCGTATGTATGCTTATATCTTCAAAACCAGTCAACGGATTTTGATGCGGTTTTTTTTAATAGATAGAGTGATTCAAGAGGAAGGTTTATATGTATAATACATGCATAATATACCGTGCGAAGCCGGGTCGCTAGTAATTTATAAATGCAAAAGTAACCCTGTCTGTCTGTTACGCTTTCACGCCTAAACTGCAAGTTTGATTTAGTTTGAATTTGGTATAGAGAGTTCCATTCCCGTGAAAGGACATAGGATAGTTTTTATCCCAGTAAACAGTGACTGAATGACTGAGTTTCCACCTATACCCCCTTAATCATGCTAAACGTGGCCTTAAATACGTGATATATGTATGTATGTATGTATGTATGTATGCATGCATGTATGCATGTATGTATGTTAACGGTTTAGTTACTTAAAAGTCATAATTGTTGATCGTTTCTTCGGATGAAGGCGTATAATAATTTCTAAAATAGAAAGCTGCATTATAATAAACTTCATTTGCCTATCTAAAATGGTTCAGAAGATGCAGCTCAGCGACAGACTGACAGACGAAGAGTACCCGTGCCGTGGAACTCTAATGTACTTTATGAGACTTACAACATAAAGAGATGTATAAAAAGCGTAATTTGACGTGTGGTATCCAATCATGTTACCGCAAAAAAGAATGGCGTATCTAGATAATGGGGTTTGGTTGTTACAAGTACCACGCAATATACTTAATGCCACAAAGAAGTTTATTTACTTTCACCAATGGTGGGAAGAAGGGCTTTTGCCCTACGCTAGAGGGTATTTTAACATCAGGCTAAAAACTGTTGGAACGTGTTCTGTTGTCGATTCTAAGTATCCCTAGCCAATTTTTTTTTATATCTTCCATGTACAGACTTTCGGCTCTTTTCAGCTTTATTATAACATAATAATTACTAGCTGTTGCCCGCGACTTCGTCCGCGCAGAATTATTATAAATAAAGCCTATGATACTCACAAATACTGTGGCTTTCTATTGGCAAAAGAATTTTCAAAATCAAAAGCGTCACTCGGAATCGAATATATAATTCCGTTGGGAATTTCCAAAAATCCTTCCTTAGTGGATGCCTACATTGTATAAGGTATCTATGTGTAAAATTTCAAGTCTTTAAGTCTAGTGGTTTGGGCTGTGCTATCCCGCGGGAAGTATGCAATTTTCCGGGATAAAAACTATCCTATGTCCTTTCCCGGGACTCAAACTATCTGTATACCAAATTTCAACTAAATCGGCCCAGCGGTTTAAGCGTGAAAAGGTAACAGACAGACAGACAGACAGAGTTACTTTCGCATTTATAATATCAGTAAGGAAGGATGTATGTGTCGGTTTCGGGTACTCCAGACCACCTTTTTCCAAAACGTCTCCAATTTGATCCCGGGACGTCCGTCTAGGCCTTCCCCTCCCAACGTAACCATTCACACCCCCCCTATAGATCTGTTTAGTTAGTCTACTTTCATCCATCCGCTCTACGTGACCAAACCAACTAAGCATACATTTTTCTATCCTAGTTACTATATCCTCTGATGAAATGTTCACGTACATAAAATACATTAAATCAACTTCAGAATAAGGTGCATTGGGGTAAATTCGAAATTGGGGGAATTTCGAAAATCGTGGATCTCCACTAAACGGGGAACAATTCCACAATCTGGCAACGCTTATCTAGAAGCCAAAGACATTGGAGCTTCTAGGCAAGCGTTGCTAGATTATGTTATTGTTCCCCGTTTAGTGGATCTCTAGCTCTACGAGTTTCGAAATTCCTCCAATGCACTATACAAAACTTTGTCTACATCCAAATAGTTTCCGAGAATCCAATTACATACACATACTAGAAATACTCGTTTAAAGTATAATAGGATTTTTTATTACCTAACAAACCATACTTCAAATCATACCATCATTACTGCCTCGTAACTGAGCACTTTTCTTTTCATGGTATAAAGTACTATTAAGTGCACACACGCGTTACTTCAACGCGGTGCGCCTGTGTGCGTGCGGCTCAGCTGTTATTTGTTAGGATCGAGAGGCCTCGAGTGGAGGTCGGCGACCCGCCCAAAGATTATTAGCCAGAGGGTACAAGGTTTTTTTAAATTACATTTTCACACCTCTCATTCAGATAAGTAAACTTTGCCTGTCGAGAGGGATCAAAGTGCAACTTTTCTGTAGCTTTTCTGAGTGTTCTTTTGCAAATGCAATATTTTGAAGTTGATAATTGTAAAACCACGTCATTTTCTATGCTGGTAGCTCTTTAAAAACATTTCTAATTATTTTTTCAAGTTTTTTAATGTTCGGTGTGAAAAGTTGTGTGAGCCACTCGGGAGCAAAATTATTTTCATCTATACATGAAACACACATTTATAGTAAATGGAGATATAAAATAAAGACACAAACACACACCCCTAAAAAAGCCAGCTACAAGATTCATGCACAAGATGACAGATAGTGCTCCTTCAACATAGATTTAAATATGGGTAAAGATTTAGCGCGCCTTATGATTATAGGCAAGGAATTCCACAACCGTAAAGACAGTATAAGAATATAGGTACATAGAATTTGGAATTAGAAAGAGGTAGGTACAGTAAGGATCACTAGGTATTTTGATTTCATTTTCCACCTATACGCCCTTACGCTCTGTCTAACCCGTAAGGGATAAAGACGTGATTTGTGCGTGTGTGTGTGTGGATACAGTAAGGAGAAAATTTCATAATTATGGTGCAGTTAGGCACAAACATGTCGTGTCGCCTCTGCGTGCCTGCTCTGCGGCCTAGCAACAGCGTTGCGCAAGCGCCGCCATTGTCGGCTGCTGAGGCTGTGCAGTCACTGCTGTCACGACCCAATGCCGACGTGGAACCTTTTCACAATAAGCGCGTTATCTTTGTTTTAGCCAAATAATAGAATGTACCAGCTGTCTTTCTTCCAGAAATGGGAGGAAATCTTGGGAATTAGTTATAGGCAATGAGGCAATGCGGCTAGCAGCCCATCAAAGTGGCCTGTAGTTCTTATTTGTTACCCTAGACCCCGCTTACCCCGTAAAAGGGATAAATGTGTATGTGACCTGACCATACTAGCGACCCGCTCGGCTTCGCACGGGTGTAATGTAAATACTAACACGGCGCTGTGACAAAAATTATATACCAAAACCTTTACTCTATCCGTCCAATTGCCTTACCATGACGTCTGAATGCGATTCAATTCCGACTCAGTTCAGGTTTTAGCTGTCATTTTTGGTATGGATCTGATAGCGAGGGACCCTTCTTCTTTTTTCAATACGGCCCCATCGATCGATGCGATTTCGCCAATGTCAAAGTAATATATACAGTATTCAAAAATTATATGACTAAAATGTCGGCAATGTTGTACGGAAGAACACGGTTAAAAGACCCAACTGTCGGGCTCTTAGCCAACGGATAATGATATCCCTCAGAATCTGCCAGGAAATCATTAACCGATACCCAGGGTGCACCGGATCAAGCACTGCTTTTCCTCCGGACGGATCCAAAAACGAACCGCAGCTAGACCACACGCGGAGGTAACCCGACTCGCACCCCAGCAAGCGAAACTAAACTGAATCGGAATTGAATCGCACTAAGACGTCATGGTAAGGCTTGAGTTTATCACAAACAGAGGCGGCGGAGGACTTTGTTTTTTAATATGTAGCAGCTGTGATAGGCGTTTGGTTAAAGAAACTAAATCACGTACCACTGTGATACCTTTTCTCGTACACACACATACACACAAATCACGTCTTTATCCCTTACGGGGTCGACAGAGCCTAAGGTAACAAGACCTACAGGCCACGTTTAGCAACACACTGAGGGCGTAGAGGTGGAAAGTGGAATCAAAATAGTAATGGGTTGCTAGCCGCATCGCCTATAACATGATTCCTATATTCCCATTCCCTCGATGGGTTTTTCATTTGCGCGGGAAGAGAAGCAACTGGTGCATTCTATGTTTTTTCTTTGCTCCCAGACCAGCATGGAAGTACTCTTTTCTCGTACAGTTTAGCAATAATTTCTTTGGCAGGTGTATAGTAAGTTATTGTGACATTTGCAGTGAAAAGGTTCCACAGTAGTACGATGTTCAGTTTCTTTCGCTGTACCTGTCTAATGTACTCTTATCCGATGCGAATTGAATGTAGGAATTGCGACTCGCAATCATTCCGATAGATGGCGCTATGCGCCACTGAGCGTCGGCAAGCGATACAGATTATCAGAGCGGTATAGTAATACTTTTTTCATACCTCTCATTCAGAAAAGTAAACTTTGCTCCCTGTCGAGAGGGATCAAAGTGCGACTTTTCTGTTCAAGGCTTTATATAAGTGTTTTTTTGAAAATGCATTTTTTTGAAGTTGATAATTGTAAAACCACGCCATTTTCTATGCTGGTAGCTCTTTAATTAGAATTATTTTTTCAAGTTTTTTCTATAGTTATTTGTGACACGAGGGAGCTAAATGATGTATTTACGGCGAGGGCGACATTGAATCCAGAATGTAGCGAAGGATTCTACAATATAATCCTGAGCGTAATGAGGGATTCAAGCGTTAACGCCCAAGATGAAAATGATTTTGCTCCCGAGTGGCTCTTGCAACTTTTCACACCGAACATTAAAAACTTAGAAAAAGAATTCTAAACACATTTAAAGAGCTGTGAGCTATCAACTTTAAAAAATTACATTTGCAATAAAACACCTAGCCTTGAACAGAAAAGTTGCACCGTGAACCCTCTCGACAGGGAGCAAAGCTTACTTTACTGAATGCGAGCCACCTACCAACCAACTTTTTACATGTATTAAATTTACTTCTTTATGTTTCTATTTTTAAAATTTAAAAATAAGAATATTGTCTATTGCCTTAAAAAACGCCGTACAGATGACGAGCTAGTCAAAGTGCTATTTTTCCAAGTTCGAGTTATCTTATTCATACGTTTCACTAACTTATCCACAAAAAACGTAGTCAGCAATAGATTACCTAAGCACTGAGTGAATCAAAAACAAACAACAGATAAAAAACACAAATAGCAAACAAAACACCAACTATCGCATCATTAGTCGAAGAAAGGCGTAAGTCGTTACGTCTTAGTTGGGTTACGTCCTTTTTGACGACGCAATTTAAAAATGTTTCCGCTATGGTTTACATACATACATACCGTCACGCCTCTTTCCCACAGGGGTAGGCAGAGACTACTTTATTCCACTTGCTACGATCCTGACATATTTCTTTCGCTTCATCCACAGTCATCAATCTCTTCATACATGCTCGTCGGTTTCGGATACTCCTGACCTGACCTTTTTCCAAAACGTCTCCTATTTGGTCTCCGAACGTCCGTCTAGGCCTTCCCCTCCCAACGTAACCATTCACACTCCCCATATAAATCTGTTTAGTTAGTCTACTTTCATCCATCCGCTCTACATGCCCAAACCAACTAAGCATACTTTTTTTCTATCCTAGTCACTATATCCTCTTTCACACCAGCACGCAGCTATGGTTTAAATGGTTTAATAACACAAACTAACACACAAATAAAGTAAAACCTAATACGGAACAGTTTATGCTAGCAACCTGACAGAGCAACTGACTTGGAAGTTTATGTCAGCACAAAATAAAGGTATTTTAAAATTGGAACTTAAGTAGTTAATATACATACTTTGTACTAAAAGGAGGCTCCAACCCAATCGCCAACAGTCCTTTCACGGATGGTTCAACTGAAACTTTTTTTTTTAAATTTCGCTTCCAAAGCAATGGTACACTATACCTTCCATCCAGGAGTCAGAGCGCAGGAGCGTCTTTTTTATATTAGAGAGGCCAGACAAACGAACTAGTGGGTCACCTGATGTTAAATGATCACCACTGTCCATAGACACCCGCAGCGCTTTACGCGATGCCAGTGCGTTGTCGGTCTACTGGTTAGCAGGCAATTGGAGCCTGAAAGACTTGTAATTGTTACCTTTAACAGACTCGAGGGGATAAACATCTCGGAACCCATAACCGACCAAGCTGCCACGCGTATTTACATTCATACGTACTTGCATAAGTCACGTCTTTATCCCGTACGGGGTAGACACTGCCACGTGTAGGGTTGTGGCCGTTGTGGGCGTACTATCCGGAACCCGCATCAACATCGTCCGCATCATTTTGCAGGGATTCGATTTTAAGAAAAGGTTGACATTTTGGTTGAATGAAAATTGTTTTTATAGTGTCAAGGAATATTTAGATTTGTCAAGGCATAATAATTGAACTTGTAATTATATCATAAAGCTGTAATTAATCAATTTATAATTTTATATAATTATTTTTTTTGTTTCTTGCAATGATTTAACCTGATTAACGTATTACACCTAATTTGATTTCTTTGACATTCCTACTGTTACTGTCTGCATTATTTGTATTTGTTGGTATTTTTTGTGTATGCTTTAGTTTTAAAAATATGGATAAATTTGCATGTTGATTCGTCGACTGAATACTGGTTCACAATATTATATTAAGATCATTATGTACGTATTCTGAGCAAATAAACATTTTCTTTCTTTCTTTCTTTCTTTCTTTCAACGGTGCCGTTGCCATCTGCCCTATCCCGGGGCGGCCAGTGGGCGTCGCGGTGACACCATAGTGCTCCCGTAACGCTCACAGTTCATGGCCAGGAGGGAACGTGTCGGTTTTTAGACGGTGGGCCTCTCCCCTCCTTCCATAGGGAAGGCAGCGGCGAGCTGGAGAGCCCGTCATACTCCCGTTGCTGCCCCGAGCGCGGAAATGCATAAGGTGCATTTTCCACACGTTAAAAAAAAGTGTTGTGGTCGTATAGGTGTAAAGGGGAATCAAAATAGTGATGAGTTGCTAACCGTATGGCCTATAAAATGATTCCTAAAATTTCGCCCATTCCCTCAATGGCGATTGATACATTCTTCCATGCTGGTCTGGGAGCAAAGAAAATACATAGAATGTACCAGTTGCTTCTCTACCCGCGCAAATGGTAAAAGCCCATCGAGGGAATAGGCGAAAATCATAGGAATCATGTTATAGGCGATGAGGCTGGCAACCCATCACTATTTTGATTCCATTTTCCATTTTCCACTTATACGCCCTCAATCTTGCTAAATGTGGCCTGTAGGTACCTGTTACTTTGGGCTCTGTCTACCCCGTAAAGGATAAAGACGTGATTTGTGTGTGTGTGTGTGTGTGTGTGTGTGTGTGTGTGTGTGTGTGTGTGTGTGTGTGTGTGTGTGTGTGTGTGTGTGTGTGTGTATCATGGAAGTATAATTTACTCTAATGCTTTGCTATGAACAAAATGTCATCGCAATTGCATTGACTTAAAAATATCACACCTTTAAGACAGTTAATACCAATCCTTATGGGAAGTCGAACCCATAACCGATGCCATTATATCCCATAATGACGTGATAAAAAAGCCCTTCTGCTAAACAATATGGCGGCTATACGGGCACTATACAACCGTTTTACAACTAAACCAACTTACCTTTGCGGGTGTTGGCGTCGTTGTATCCAAGCAGACGGTGAAATTGGCATGTAAAAATGTTAGTTCCTGATTTGGCCACTGTCGCGTGTAATTTTGTTTTTTCTAACCTATAAACGTGTAAGTGCGGTGCTTTTTATAACTTAAATACATTGTCAGTAGTTTTAAGGGTAGTTTTGTGTCGTGAAACTGCGTGTTTCGTTTACTTATGGAATTGTTTTTGTATTTTTGAGACGTGACCGAATCTTTTATTGAGTCGAATGACAGTTTGGGAGCCTATGTATAGTTGCTGTAGAAAAAGCCGTTATACCACTAAAATACTCTGCTAAGAGATAAAACGGTGTTTAAAAGAATTTCGTTCTGTAGTAAAATATTTGTTTGTTATATTCTTATAATTCTTATTTTCATGCTGTTCTGGGAGTACCTAAAGAAAAAACATAGAATGTACCAGTTGCTTCTCTAACCGCGCACATGGTAAAAGGCCGTCGAGGGGATGGGGGAAAAATCTACCTATAAGCCCTTAATCATTGGATATAAGCTGACGTAGCGACTGTAGTTAGGACCCTACAATGTTAAACGTGGCCTTAAGGTTTTGTTACCTTAGGCTCTGTCTACCCCGTAAAGGATAAATACGTGATATATGTAAAAAAAGGCTCTGTCTATAAAGCCGTGATTTATTTATGTATACTAAATATAATTCCGAAATCACTTGTCAAGTTACTAGAACGGTCAAACTCTAATAAAAAGATCGCGTAACTGCCAGTAATCGAGTTACCAGTTCGCACATAAATTAGTAACATACAAACGCGTTTAAGCCATTACCCTCGTTCGGTTGCGCAGTCGGGTAGCAAAGATTTTAATGCTCAACCTGTTTCCAAGTGTTTAAGTTAACTGGCCTTTTATTTAAATTTAAAACAGTAGTAGATCTTGTTGCATTTGCATTTAAGGGTAATGCTGCGTTTACACGAGCTTAGTACTTGCCATTAGTGTACCTAAGTGATTAGCGACTTGTAAGAAGAGTGACAAGTGGTAAGTAGCTGTCTGCACATTGGTGTTAGGGAATGGTAATGTCACTGCTGTGTTTCTATGCTGTGTTTTCTGTGTGCTAATCAGCTAATTCTTGTCATTTATCGAGTGGTGTGTCTTCCATGCTGGCCAGAGAGCAAAATAGCAAAGAATGTTCCACTTGCCATTCCCGAGGTAAAAGCTCGTCGAGGAAGTGGTCGAAAATCTTAGGAATCATGTTATAGGCGGTGCGGCTAGCAACCCATCACTATTTTGATTCCCCTTTCCACCTATACGCCCAGAATCATGCTAAGCGTAGCCTTTAGGTCTTGTTGTTGCTCTGTCTACCTCGTATGGGATATAGAGGTGATTTTTGCCCGCCCTCCCCCGCTGGTGGCGTTTGGTTTTTTTACAGAGGTTGTCTCCTCGTGGCCCCCGTCTTGGAAACACAGCGGCCCACGTTCCCGGCGCCTACGGGCCGGGGTTGCGAGTTGACCGATAGTGGCCGAAGCCACGCCGCTCCGCGATCGCGTCCCTTACGGGGCGCACCGCAAGCACGTGTAAACCTAGCATTAGTGCAACAAGGTACTGCCCACTACACCTTAAGTGTAGTCGATTCACTTAAGTTTCTTGTAGAAACAAAACAAACACGTTTACGTTAAAACGTTACATACTATGAGAACAAACCGCGTAATGTAAGTTTCTTGTTGCAACGAAGTCTTCAACGCGTTTGCGTTAGTGCCATACATTTAAGTAAGTAAATGCTTTATTGTACAAATATAAAGAAACAGATACAAATCACAAGAAAACAGTAAATATATGCGCAAAGGCGAACTTGTCCCTATAAGGGATCCCTTACCAGTTAACCTTTGAGTAGATGAGAGGAGCATTAAGCGGACGGCAAATCGTTTAAAATATCCATATACAAATACACAGCTACTATCAGATTTCAATAAAATTGGGACGTCACTGGTCATCAAAGGTATCGATGCAGTAACGCTGATCATAAAGATCACAACATTTGTGGAAAATATACCTTAACTTTGTAACAAACAGTTTAAATTACAGTGAATTATGCATGCAAACGAGTACGCTATATAGACGACATCTTTCATTTTGGCACGACGTATGAACCATGTTTGTATTTTGTTTGGAATTCGAAATTGTTATTATACTAGCTATTGCCCGCGACTCCGTCCGCGCAGAATTCACTTGCCACTATCCCGCGGGAACTATGCTGTTTTCTGGGATAAAAGCTATCCTATGTCTGTCCCTGGGACAGAAGCTAACTGTATACCAAATTACAACTAATTATCTATGTATGTTTAATGTAACCGCGGCAATATAAGGTTGGACTGGGCTGTCTCTTATATTTATGACGAACTAGCTTTTCCCCGCGACTTCGTCCGCGCACATAACGTCAGAGTGACGACACACCCCATACATCCACTCATGTCTCCAAGTATAAGGTTTTTATTGCCTATCCCGTGGGAAATTCGGAAAATCCCTTCTTAGAGCACCTACAGATCCTCTAGGAATATTATCTACTAATTATAGTCTTAATTATTTACCTAGAGTTTTTATCCCGTGGGAAATTGAAAAATTCCTTTATAGGCGCATCTTTAAACTAATCAAGGAATAATGTGTAGACATGCTAAATTTAATGTCTGTATAGCTTTATTAGTACAACATTTCGGAATTTTCCAATCCCGTGGGAAAATCGGGATAAAAAGTATCCTATGTCCGTCTCCTGGTTCTAAGCTACCTCCGTACCAATTTTCAGCCAAATCAGTTCAGCCGTTCTCGAGTTATAATTAGTGTAACTAACACGACTTTCTTTTATATATAGAATTGCGTGTTCTGATGTCATTAAACTTACTTAGTGTAAAGAATTTATTGAAATTTAAGGCTGCTCCGAAGTATTTGAGGACCTTGCCCGCTACGACATAATCTGATGGCGATACTTGCTGAGTTTGTCCTAGGCAGCAAAATCGAAATTCCGTCCTTTCATAAATCCATGTTTACGTATTAATTAACTTTTTGGTTAAATTATTCTAATCTGATTTCAGTTCCTGAGCAATTTACAGTACAGGTACAATTTAGGGATCTTTAAAAAGCGAGCCTTCCTGTTCTTGAAAGGGCCGGCAACGCACCTGTGATTCCCTAAGTTTTGCAGGTGTCCCTGGGCGATGGCGATTACTTTCCATCAGGTGACCAGTCTGCTAGTTTGCCCCCTATTATATATAAAAAAAAGTTTCACACATTGTAATTTAGAAGTTATGACATTAATTATAAGGTTTAAACTAGAACTTTTGCCATATTGCTCTTAAGCCTATCTTGTGTGTGTGTGTGGTGTCTTGGTGTTAATTTTGCATACTGTGTAGGCGAGAGATAAACGAAACAAACAAGATAAATTGTTTTTGTTTACTTATTTAGTAAAACAATAAAATTCTAATGGACAATAAATAACTAAATGGCTCATTGTGGTATTGGGAGCGTATAAATCTGTCACTGTATACAAAATGAACATTATAAAGGTGCTTTATAATTATATGTAACTAGCTCCTGCCCGCGACTTCGTCTGCGTAGAATTATACTATACATAAAAACCTTCCTCTTGAATCACTAACTATTAAAAAAACCGCATCAAAATCTGTTGTGTAGTTTTGAAGATATAAGCATACATAGAGACATAGGGATTATAGGGACATACGTAGGGACATAGGGACAGTGAAAGCGACTTTATTTTATATTTATACTATGTAGTGATGTAGTGAAGTGATGATAAATAAATAATGAATAATGAATAATGTTGACCCTCCCGCAAACCTTCCACCGACACTTTGGGGTGGTTGGTTGTGTAGGTTCTGGTTATGTGTGCGACAGAGACAGCCTCATGGGGCAATACGGGCCCTCCCGCAAACCTTCCACCGACACTTTGGGGTGGTTGGGTGTGTAGGTTCTGGTTATGTGTGCGACAGAGACAGCCTCATGGGGCAATACGGGCCCTCCCGCAAACCTTCCACCGACACTTTGGGGTGGTTGGTTGTGTAGGTTCTGGTTAAGTGTGCGACAGAGACAGCCTCATGGGGCAATACGGGCCCTCCCGCAAACCTTCCACCGACACTTTGGGGTGGTTGGTTGTGTAGGTTCTGGTTATGTGTGCGACAGAGACAGCCTCATGGGGCAACATGGGCCCTCCCGCAAACCTTCCACCGACACTTTGGGGTGGTTGGTTGTGTAGGTTCTGGTTATGTGTGCGACAGAGACAGCCTCATGGGGCAATACGGGCCCTCCCGCAAACCTTCCACCGACACTTTGGGGTGGTTGGGTGTGTAGGTTCTGGTTATGTGTGCGACAGTACAGCCTCATGGGGCAATACGGGCCCTCCCGCAAACCTTCCACTGACACTTTGGGGTGGTTGGTTGTGTAGGTTCTGGTTATGTGTGCGACAGTACAGCCTCATGGGGCAACATGGGCCCTCCCGCAAACCTTCCACCGACACTTTGGGGTGGTTGGTTGTGTAGGTTCTGGTTATGTGTGCGACAGTACAGCCTCATGGGGCAACATGGGCCCTTCTGCAAACGTTCCACCGACACTTTGGGGTGGTTGGTTGTGTAGGTTCTGGTTATGTGTGCGACAGAGACAACCTCATGGGGCAATACGGGCCCTCCCGCAAACCTTCCACCGACACTTTGGGGTGGTTGGTTGTGTAGGTTCTGGTTATGTGTGCGACAGAGACAGCCTCATGGGGCAACACGGACCCTCCCAAAAACCTTCCACCGACACTTTGGGGTGGTTGGTTGTGTAGGTTCTGGTTATGTGTGCGACAGAGACAACCTCATGGGGCAATACGGGCCCTCCCGCAAACCTTCCACCGACACTTTGGGGTGGTTGGTTGTGTAGGTTCTGGTTATGTGTGCGACAGAGACAGCCTCATGGGGCAACACGGACCCTCCCAAAAACCTTCCACCGACACTTTGGGGTGGTTTGTTGTGTAGGTTCTGGTTATGTGTGCGACAGAGACAGTCTCATGGGGCAACACGGCATTTACGCATTTGAAATTATTCCACATAAAACCAATTGGTTTCTTACGAAAGCCTATTGAGGGAACGGGCAAAAATCTTAAGAATCATGTTATAGGCGATGCGGCTAGCAACCCATCACTATTTTGATTCCCCTTTCCACCTACACGCCCACAATCATGTCTTGTTACCTTAGGTCTTGACTACCCCATTAGAGACAGACAGACAGGATTTGTACATGTATGTATACACACATACATACACACATACACAAATCACGTCTTATCCCTTACGGGGTAGACAGCGCCTAAGGTAACAGGTACCTATAGGCCACATTTAGCAAGATTATGGGATATAGGCGGTAAATGGAATCAATAAAAATCACTATTTTGGGTTGCTAGCCGCATCGCCTATAACATGATTCCTATGATTTTCGCCCGCTCCCTCGATGTGCTTTTACCATCTGCGCGGGAAGAGAATGTGGGATGTATGTATAATTGTATTTACTTCTTACCCATTTGGATTCACAATCGGTTCTAACCTAACCTAACCTTGTCGATAAGCAGTGTGCAGAGCATTAATTACTGTGTTATACATTAACAACCCTATCAGGGGTCAGCGGGCACGATAAGAACGGACCACGGAACCCGATATCGCTTGTATTGCCATTTTTAGCCGACGTTTACTTCCATGTTGGTCTGGGAGCATAGATAAAACATGTACCAGTCGCTTCTTTTCGCGCAGATAGTAAAAGTCTATTATAAAAGTAGATGTCCACGGGAGTTTGTGATTGTGTCGTCAGACACATCATTCAAACAGATGACGCTTGGTCACGAACAAGGTCACGTGACAGCAGCTAACAGATAGAAAAATTTGAAGGCTTATCCACCTGCTATGGGTGGTGTAGGGGTAACACGCGTCACGGAATGACGAGATCCGGGTTCGATTTATTTATTTATATATTTATTTAATCTCATAATTAACACTTACAGACAAGCCACACATGCTGATTATATAACAAGAGAAAAGAATGAATATGATGATGATAATGAATATGTCGATTCGCGGCCATAGCTATACTTATCGGATTTTTCTGTGTGTTCTAATTTTCAGTTTCGTTTAGAAACTTTCTAGACAGCCCAATTGCCCTGTATTCAAGATCATGAAATAAAAAGTTAACACAAGAGCTTATTTAAAAAATAAATTGTCTATGACTTACTTCGAAAAATACTCGCCATCTTTGTAACAATATCTCGCTTTCGCCTCTCGCCGCTTTAATATAAAAATATAGTTTATATCTTCTTTCATCGCCTGATCAAAACCTGATCCTTCATTAGTGCTTAATTTTCTGTGAGATACATATACATAGGTACATACACTTCTACACAACACAAAAATACAACCAAAACGTCTCAAACTCTTGCCTTCGCCATCATCGTACCGCACTGGAATTCAGGTGAGTGTTATTTTCTTTCATATCTTCGACTTCCCGCCTAATCGAGTACCTCAACAACTGTGGATTTAGTTCTGCACCTGGCGCGATTACTTTTTATTAAGCATGTTTTTTTTCTATGAAACCGCCATTGATCGGTCCACACAGTAATTTCATGGATAAATATGTAAATACCTATCTGGATATTCAAGGCTGTTTGTCCCGAAATCAAACCCCTCAATAGACAAATGACACATCGCGCGTAGGGGGCGTATTGCGCGCCACTCGACTTTATTGCGCACGCGACGCCTTATCGCATAAATCAACTCGTAACGTATTTATTTTGTCCTAGTTCAGAGGCTTCGGACCGCACGGAAGTGTAGCTGTGGAAGACAGAAGAGGGTTCACTTTGCTTAAAAAAACGTTTACTCTTTTCCGTATGAGTTATGAACCAAGACAACCACTAATTGGAGTCCCACTAACTCAAAGCGGCGGCCCGGCAGACCTAGGCGGCGATGGCGGGACGGGACACCTTCTTATGGGACTGAACAGCAGACCGAGAGCAGTGGAAGCGTTGGGGGGAGGCCTTTGCTCAACAGTGCGGCACAATAGGTTCATAATAATAATAAATGGTTGTAATAAAACAATTTATTGGAGCAATATTTGGAATAGTTCAGTATCAGCCAAGTACTCGTCTGGGAGTTGTAATTGTAACTGTTGTAGTTACAGTACCCAAAAACTCTAGTGTGACGTGGTGGTCCTCTCGCGGCAGGCTCGCGAGCCACGTCCACACAATAGGGTACCTATTTCGTTACTGTAATGTGCAACATCTTTTGCGTTACGGTGACAGCTCGCATAAGTAACCGGCTTTTCTAGAAAATAATCAGTAAATCTTGGATATTTTTAATGTAACCCATGTCAAAATCGTCAATTGTAAATATTCTAACTTATCTAACTCTTTTCGTCAAAATCGCAAAAAAATTTAACAACTTCAGAATACCTACCCTAAAACAACGCCATATTCTTAAGCTCATAAATAAACTTCAAAGCGTCCATTTATTTCGGGGCCGACTGTATCAACTTCTTACATTTATACTAAGTTTCCGCCAAGGATGAAAAATCCAAAAATAGCCAAAAAAAGTAACAAGCCAAAAGGAGCTTTGTTGCGTAAAGTTTTAGTCGGAATCGCGTTGGGGGTAGCCGGAGTTTTTTTATCGGCATCGCCTAGGGAAATGAGGTTGTTGAGATAGAGTGGAATAAAGAGATAAACCCCATGATAAGGTTTGGTGAACCCGGAACATCTATTGGAAGCTAGGAGATCAAATTTGATACTTACGATGCGAACCATACGTTGTGGTGACATTTATGAAAGAACTAGCTGTTGCCCGCAACTTCGTCTGCATAGAATTCGCTTATCGCTATCCCGCAGAAATTACGCAATCCGTTCTTAGAGGATGCCTACGTCATATTAGCTTTATGCATGTAGTCTCAGCCCGATCGGTTTAAAATTGACAAAGTTTCATACAAACTTTCATCCCCTATTTCATCTCTTTGCAGGTAGAATTGATCAAAATCCTTTCTTAGCGGATACCTACGTCATAACATCTACCTGCATGCCAAATTTCAGCCCGATCCGTCCAGTGGTTTGGGTTGTGCGTTGATAGATCACTATGTCAGTCAGTCAGTCACCTTTGAGTTATACATATTTAGATGGGCTGACAGTCTACGAGTCTGTCTAGTAGACAGAGCCTAAGGTAACAAAACCTTAAGGCCACGTTCAGCATGATTAAAGGCCGTATAGCTGTAAAGGGAAATCAAAATAGTGATGGGTAACCGCATCGCCTATGACATGATTCCTAAGATTTTCGCCCATTCCCTCGATGGGCTTTTACCGTCTGCGCGGGAAGAGAAGCAACTGGTTAATTCTATGTTTTTTTGCTCGCAGACCAGCTTGGAACCGTAAAAGTAAACATAAAAAATCAAGAAGTAAAAATTCTTGATTCATTTGATAAACAGCGCCTTCTCTCGTCCCTGGCAAGCAGTAGATGTTCCACGGGAGTTTGTAATTGTGTCGTACGGACACATCATTCAAACAGATGACGCTTAGCGACAAAAAATAGCATAGTAACAAGGTCACGTGACAGCTATCTTCGAAGGCTTACCCACCTGCTATGGGTGGTGTAGGGGGCACGCGTCACGGAATGACGAGGGTCCGGGTTCGATTCTCGGCCATAGCTTTACTTTTAGGATTTTTCTGTTCTAATTTTCAGTATCGTTTAGAAATTTAATTTCTAACGGTAAAACCGTAAAAGTAGTAATAGTAAGTAAAGTTATCCATTTATGAACATAAACATTTACCTGCCACTGATAAGTATTTTTTGTTCAATTAGAAAATAGACGCAAGAAAACAAGTAGGTACAAATTAAAAAAAATAGAAAGGCAAATCACACTAGTGCGCAAAAACTAACTTTGCGCACGTAAAACAGCCAAAACAAGGGCAGTTTTTGAGCAACTGTATTGAAAAGTATCATTTGCTCAATCCTTACTAATATTATAAATGCAAAAGTAACTCTGTCTGTCTGTCTGTCTGTCTGTCTGTCTGTTACCTTTTCACGCTTAAACCGCTGGGCCGATTTAGTTGAAATTTGGTATACAGATAGTTTGAGTCCCGGGAAAGGACATAGGATAGTTTTTATCCCGGAAAATTGCATAGTTCCCGCGGGATAGCACAGCCCAAACCACTGGACTTAGAAACTTGAAATTTTGCACATAGATACCTTATACAATGTAGGCATCCACTAAGAAAGGATTTTTGGAAATTCCCACGGGATAAGGAAAAAACGGGAATTATATATTCGATTCCGAGTGACGCTACCTCAGTAACTATAATAACTAGACTCTTCAAATTTCATACAAAAGTAGGTGATTACAAAACTAAGAAACTAATTTCAGGATTTTGGAAATTCCCACGGGATAAGGAAAAAAACGGGATTTGTCTACGCGGACGAAGTCGCGGGCATAAGCTAGTAAGAAAATATAGGCACTGTAAGCGGGGGCAAACTGTTAGTAATTACGGTATTTCAAACCACTACACAATTAACTGTGGTAGCCTATAACGATCGCTATCTCCCGGTTAACTGAAGATTGAGAGATTGATAGAGATAGCAAATAACCAGCAATATAGCGTGAAATGATATTGAAGGAAACATGTTATTTCCTATTACGTAACGCGGGGCACTTTCACGTGCCTGCAGAGAACATAGAAGTTTCAAACGACTTAAACATAGAGCTGTTATAGTCGTTAATGTGAGTTTTAGCTAATTTTTACGATATTTGCATTTTAGTTTTATACCTCTTTTGTTTTTAAATGTTTACACATTTGGTAATATTGTTCTATTTACAATTAATTATATGATGTCTTAAAGGGTAAGGGGGGTAGGGTTGCATATGTATCTTAACTATCACTACATAGTATAAAACAAAGTCGCTTTCTCTGTCCCTATGCCCTTATGTATGCTTATATCTTCAAAACTACACAACGGATTTTGATGCGTTTTTTAATAGATAGAGTGATTCAAGAGGACGGTTTTTATGTATAATTCTACGCAGACGAAGTCGCGGGCAGAAGCTAGTTCTACAATAATGTTATATGTGTATGTATGTATTATATTTATGTTAGTATTGTTGTTTTTATTATCCTTGCGTTTCTCCTGTCTATTTGTTTCCGCCACCAATTTAAACTGTCTCCGACTTCCTTCTTTCTTTTTTTGGTTATCTGGTAGAGATCGCTATTAAGCGATAAGAGCGCCTATTGTCTACTTTGCTTTTTGGTTTCTGTATTGTATTGTATTGTACCTGTTTTAATTCGCTAATTATTTTTTTTACTTTAATAATTTTATAACAAGTATTTCGGTTTCCTTTTACTTTTTTTTTGTGTACGTACATTTCTATTCTTGTTTCTGAAAGTCCTGTCCATTGTTTTAAGATTAAATAGAAGAGATCTTTTTATAGGATATGGTCGCCTGCACAATAAAGAGTTATCACGATAATAATAACAGATTCCATAAATTTTAAAAATGTCCTCTTTTTAAAATCATGCATACATACATACACAAATCACGTCTTTATCCCTTACGGGGTAGACAGAGCCTAAGGTACTAAAGGCTACGTTTAGCAAGACTGCGGGCGTATAGGTGGAAAGTGGAATCAAAATAGTGATCTGTTGCTAGCCACGTCGCCCATAACATGATTCCTATGATTTCGCCCATACCCTCGATGGGCTTTCATCATTTGCGCGGGAAGAGAAGCAACTGGTACATTCTATGTTTTTTCTTTGCTGCCAGGCCAGCATGGAAGTCTTAAGTTTAAAATCAGAAACGGCCAAAATATTCATTGTTTCATACGCTACTCCAAACGCCTTAAAACCTAACAGGCGTCGACCTGTCTCCGACGAACAGGATTTACTCCCAGCCACCACGATGAAGGGAACAAGGAATATAACCGCAAACAACCACGAAAGAACTTAACATAGTTCTCCAGAGATTCGTATTACCACAATCTTAATAAAACCCTTCGTCGCATTCATACCGTAGAACTGGCAATTTACGATTTCACAGCGTGTGGAGTTCCTAGACCGATATATGTTTAGTACCTACCTCCGTGTTTAAAGTTTGTATTTTTTTTTTAAGCAAGGCAGTTGCAATAAATTCCTCAGAGCAAACAGCCGCGTTTCTAATAACCATCACCTGCACGCGAAAATCAACCTTAATCCCTTAAAAACATGGTCCATCGACCGAGGATCATTGACAGTGACCTATAATTTAATTAATCGCGAAGAAAAAGTCGATGTAATTTAGTGAAAATACAAACTATTTTGGACTAAAGGTGTTTAATACAAGTGACTATAGTGTAATCACGCATAAAGATCAGCAAAAAAAACATTAAGGAACGGAACAATTCATAGTTATTTTGCAAATCGAATCAAATTTGTGTTTGGAGTAATTAGTAGTGCATTGCAGCATCGCCGCTGCAACGGGACGCTGATTTATAAAGTTATTGGTTGAACATTAACTACGTGTATTGCGCGACCGTGTAGAAAAAAAAGTACCCTACACGTTAAAAAAGTGAACATTGCCGTTTTACATTCTAGACTTTTAACGGTTTCGCCTATATATTGCATCTCGCATAACGGATAATTAAACTACTTTGTTGATACACAATGGAAAAAATAGAAAAACTAATATTACTTCAGGAAGATATGTTCGAAAAGGTGAAAAAGGCGTACACTAACTACAAGAAGTCACCTTCAGATAGAATTACAGTTGGCTACGTAAGAGGCAGATTAGACACATTAGAAGGCTACTGGAAGGACTTCAGGAGTTTACACGAAAGAATAGTTTTGGCTGTGGCTAAGGAGGATCGGCACACTATAAAATATTTTGCCGATGACATTTTCACTGAGTTCGAAGAAGTGTACTATTCATATAAAGGCGACCTGAAATCTAGACTGCTAGTTCTTGAGAAATGTGAATCCAGGGAGAACACAAACCCAAGCACATCTAAAAGTGACGTAAAATTGCCATCTATTTTACTTCCATCTTTCAACGGAAGTTACACCGAGTGGCAATCTTTTCACGATTTATTTATAGCATTAGTACACAATAATGAATCGTTAGAAGGAGTACAAAAATTGCACTATTTGAAAGGCAGTTTATCAGGAGAGGCAGAATTGTTATTGCGTCAATTTTCGATTACCGGAGAAAACTACGAAGAAGCTTGGGCAATACTGAAAAAACGTTACAGTAATAAAAGATATATCGCAAATTCCATTTTTAAGAAGTTTTTTGCACAAAGAACTATATCACAAGAATCAGCTACCGCCTTGAGACAGTTGTTGGACACGTCAGTAGAATGTATGAGTGCACTTAAAAACATAGGTTTACCGACACCGCAGTGGGATGCTATTATCAATTTTATCATTGTTTCGAGGTTGGATCCTGGTACACATAAACAGTGGGAAGAATATATCAGTAACGATAATACCGATGATATACCTAACTTTGAAAGATTAAAATCATTCTTAGAAACTCGGTTTCGTACATTAGAGATGATAGAACCCGTAAATAAGACTTATAAATTAGTCAAACCAAAAACGTTTCACGTTACTGCGGACAAGGAACCAAGATGTACCTTTTGCAAAGAAAACCATTACATTTATAAATGTAAACAATTCTCTAAGAAACCTATAGAAGAACGGTATGATTTCGTGCAGAAGAACAATCTATGTTATAATTGTTTAGTACCGAACCACAGCGTATTTAAGTGTAAACAAAGAACAACGTGTCAGATATGTAAAAGAAAACATCACTCTTTGTTACATCGAGACAAGCAACAAGCAGGTGAAGAATCGCATACATCTGAGGAAACGCACAACAATAAAGAAGATAAGAAACAATCTATGTTTACGGCGCATACGGCGAGCATATCACAACCTGGTCAAGATATCCTGTTAGCAACAGCATTGGTGGACGTCAAGTCGAGGTCGGGGCAGTCACACGTCTTCCGTGCTCTGATTGATCAAGGGTCAGAGGCTTCCTTCGTGACCGCAAGCGCGGTCGAGTTGCTAGGTTTGAAGAAAACCGAGATCAGCGGAGTAGTCTCTGGTGTTGGCGAGGGTAGCCAGATGAGCATCAAACACATGGTAGGATTACAATTAAAGTCTAGGTATGATATCAATTTTTCTATCAATGTTAATGCATACATGTTAAAATCTTTGACTCGTAAGTTGCCGGCTAGACAAATTAGAGGTTATATTTGGCCGCAACTTAGCAATGTAAAGTTAGCCGATCCCACTTTTAACATACCGGGCAGAATCGATATTCTTCTCGGAGCTGACGTGTATGGACATATCATAGACTCAGGTTTCATGAGAGGGCCGGGCAACTTAGTTGCTCAGTGTACACATCTGGGTTGGATTTTGTCGGGAGATATTAATGCACAGTCTTTTAATGTTTCACAGCATAATATCACAAGTCTGCACTTAACACGCCAGGTGGATGAAGACAATAATTTATTGAAGAAATTCTGGGAAGTGGAATCAGAATTGTACACAAAAACAAACATGTGGAGCAAGGAAGAGCAAATGTGTGAAGAAATCTACCAGAACACGACCACTAGAGATGCTGAAGGGCGCTATGTGGTACAGTTGCCGCTGAAGAACACCATTGAAGGAACAGTAAGGTGCTGTGGAGATACTAAACAGCAAGCGGCATTACGACTGAAGCAGCTGGAAAGGAAATTTGAAAGAAATGAACACTTAAAAACAGAATATAGGAAAGTTATACACGAATACCTAGAGTTAGGACACATGAAAAAGGCTGTAAAAGAAGAAGAAAATGAAGTTTTGTTTCTAGCTCATCATGCTGTCATAAGAGACGATAAGGATACTTCCAAGTTGCGTGTGGTATTCGACGCATCGGCAAAGGGCTCAAACGGATACTCCTTAAACAGCAGCATGATGATAGGACCTACCATACAACCAGATCTCCGTAATCTGATAATACGTTGGAGGTCGCACAAATTCTGTGTTGTTGGTGACATTGTAAAAATGTATCGCCAAGTGAAAATGACGGACAAACACACAGATTTGCAACGGATACTGTGGCGTGATGACGCATCAGATGCTATTGAAAGCTACAAACTACTCACCGTGACTTTTGGAACAGCAGCTGCACCATATCTGGCGGTGCGAACCCTGCATCGATTGGCAGACGATGAAGAACATCGGTACCCTCGAGGAGCAGCTGCGGTGAGGAATTCGTTTTACATGGATGACCTTATGACCGGTCACGATGACCTAAATGAATTGCAGAGCATATGCAATGAAATCAAAACATTGCTGAGTGCTGGAGGTTTCCAGATGCAAAAATGGTCTAGTAACTCGGAAGAACTGTTGAAAGAACTGCAACACGGCACGAAGAGCACGGAACCTGTAAAAGATAAAAAAGAGATTAAATTAGATAAAGTCATAAAAATATTGGGACTTACCTGGGATAGAAAAGATGACACCTTTCATGTTTCTGTCAACTTACCCGACAAGAGGAGGTCTGCAACAAAAAGAACAATATTATCAGAAGTAGCAAGTCTATTTGATCCATTTGGATGGCTCTCACCAGTTGTTATAACAGCCAAGATTATGATCCAGAAGTTATGGCTGTGCAGTCTTGGCTGGGACGATGAACTGCCTCCAGAGATGGTTGAAGAGTGGGAAAGTTATAGAGACGAGCTTCATGAATTGCAGACTGTCGAGATCCCACGCTGGATAAAAACTACTGCTCGCTGCAAAGATATTCAGCTTCACGGGTTTTCTGACGCCTCTTCTTTAGCACTTGCAGCAGTAGTTTATGCTAGAGTTGTTGATGAAGATGATGAAGTTCATGTCACAATGTTAGCTTCAAAAACAAGAGTAGCGCCTCTAAAACAATTAACGATCCCTAGACTGGAACTGTGTGCTGCAGTGCTGCTAGCAAAGTTATTGCACGATCTATCTAATTTATTGAAGATTCCAATGGATAGGATCTACGCCTGGACCGATTCAATGGTTGTTTTATCGTGGCTGCAATCCCAGCCAAGCCGATGGCAAGTCTTTGTTGGCAATCGTGTGTCAGACATCACTCAGCAGATTGATAATGACAGGTGGAGGCACGTTATGTCCGCTGATAATCCTGCGGACCTCGCATCTAGAGGAATTAAGGCAAGCGAGCTAGCGATGAGTAGATTATGGTGGACTGGACCTGACTGGCTCCAAATTAAGAGCACAGAGTTCACCAGGATTTCACTAATTCCTCACACAGAATTAGAGACCAAGAAGTCTTTCCAAGGGAATCATACGGCTTTACAAGACACGCCAATTTGGGAAAGATTTTCGTCAATAGGTAAAATGAGGAGGGTGCTAGCTTACTGCAAGAGATTTTTGGATTTTAAAAACAAGCACAGGCGCGAAGACATTCTGACGGTAACAGAGCTGAATGAAATAGAGGAAAAATGTATCAAACATTATCAAAATTTAGTTTACAGCGAAGAAGTAGAGGATCTAAAGAAAAATGGAAGAATTAAAAAGAGAAGCCCAATTATTAGTCTTACACCGTACCTGGATCAGTACGGCCTGTTGAGAGTAGGAGGGCGGTTAACTGAAGCAGACTTACCAGAGGATGCTAAACATCCAATTATCATCCCTAGTAAGCAGCATGTCACGAGGCTGTTGGTAACCGAAGCTCATACAAAAACCTTTCACGGGACGATTCTTCAGACAATGACGTACATTCGAAGCAAGTACTGGATCATTGGGCTTCGAGCGGCTGTTAAGAATATTGCGAGCAAATGCACCGTATGTATAAAGCATAAGGCAACCGCTAAGCGGCAACTGATGGGCCAGTTACCTGCATCGAGAGTCACTCCACATCGTGCATTCTACAACAGCGGGGTTGACTATGCGGGACCCGTGTATTTGAGAACATCAAAGGGTCGAGGTCACACCTCTACTAAGGGCTATATCTGCCTGTTCGTGTGTATGTCTACGCGAGCAATTCACTTAGAAGCTGTGACGGATCTTACAGCTCAAGCGTTTATAGCTGCCTTCAGGAGATTTGTCGCACGAAGGGGCCACTGTGCGCACCTATGGAGCGACAATGGCACAAACTTTGTAGGTGCAGATAAGGAGCTGAAATACCTATTTAAGAAAAGCACAAATAATATAGCCAAAGAGATAGCTGACCAATTAGCTAATGATGGCACTACCTGGCATTTTATACCACCCAGGGCTCCAAACTTCGGTGGTCTATGGGAGTCAGGGGTCCGTGGGGCCAAGCGTCACCTCATAAGAGCCAACGGCAACACCAGGTTGACCTATGAAGAGATGGCCACAATGTTAGCTCAGGTAGAGGCCTGTTTAAACTCACGTCCTCTTTGTCAGTTGGATGAGACTGTCGACACGCTGAATCCACTGACTCCAGGACATTTCCTTATTGGTGAGCCGTTAATTAGCATTCCAGATATTAGGTACAATGAAAAGGGTATAAGTCAACTAAGTCGCTGGCAACTTATACAAAGGCAAACCCAGGAGTTTTGGAAAAGATGGCAGTTGGAATACCTCAACACACTGCAACAAAGGCATAAGTGGCAAGATGTCGTACAACCACCCTGCGTTGGAGATGTAGTCATCATAAAAGAAGAAGACTTGCCGCCAGCCAAATGGCTTCTTGGAAGAATCAAAACATTACATCCCGGCCCTGACAACTTAGTACGCGTTGTATCAGTACAGTGCAAGGGCGACAATATCCTAAAGAGACCATTATCAAAATTAATTTTGCTTCCTAAAACCCCAGATGAGTAAACTGAGTTCGCTCTGTTCTTCTCTGTCTGTATATTACTTATTATGGTGGGCGGTTAGTTTCATATTGTTTTGTTGTATGTGCCAAGTAAAAATTGCTTGCATACTGTTTCTTTGAAGTGTAATAAAATATTTATTTATAAGCAAAATTATTGTACTTATAGTGTATATTAGAAAAAATGAAAAATTTGTCTACTTGTAGTGTACAAAAATATTAGAAAAGATGAAAATTTTCATTCGATTGTCATCATTGAATAGTTACGTTCTCATGTCGATTAAATGTAGTGTTAAGTATATTTTAATCTTACAACTCAATGATGAAGTTATAATACGATTAGTTATGAGTTTGAATACCTATTTAGCTTCGTTGGGTCACTTTACTAATCATGTTTATGTCCTATACATCAAGTTATTTTTTTTATTTAGTACGTATTATTTTTGTATGTACCTTTGCATTTTGTGATTAACAAAGGGCCTATTAGTTTAATGTTATAAAACAAAAACAAATTTATCATACGTCATGTTATTGCATTCAATGATTTAACTTACTTGGTTATGTTAAACAAGTAGGTATAGCATATTTAATCAATATTATTACAGTCCATTTAAGTCAAAGTCGTAAGAAAGTTTACTTATTTTCATTGAACGTTATAACATTTTAGGATAAGGTTCATAATAAATTGTTGCGTCACCCGGCACAAGTCGGTCGACCGCGTTTTTCCATATTATAACAACGCGGGTAGATATTTATTTTGCCCTTCTTAGATGTGGAACTGTTATTTCATAAAATGAGGTATAGACGCTTGCGCCGAATCTTATTGTTACGATGGCGATTGTTAATATGTTGTTTATTAATTGTTAAGTCTAACAGTTTTTGTTTGAGTTTAAATGATTGATTGTATCTACTTGATACAAAAGTCTAAGTGTGCATGAAGGTGTTGTGCTATAATGTGCATTGGATGCTTGCCAACCATGTAAGTTTTAAACGTAAACTTTGAACCTTTATGCTTTAAACTTAGTATTCTTTTAATTTTAAGTAAGTACCTATTTAAAACAGATGTTTTGGTGGGCGGAATGTTTAGTACCTACCTCCGTGTTTAAAGTTTGTATTTTTTTTTTAAGCAAGGCAGTTGCAATAAATTCCTCAGAGCAAACAGCCGCGTTTCTAATAACCATCACCTGCACGCGAAAATCAACCTTAATCCCTTAAAAACAATATATCTTGGAACGCGAAGCTACACACCGATTCCCCCGAAGTCTCCGCATTTTGGCGGCATGTGGGAGAGGTGAGGGAGCATCTTGAAGTGGTACCGAAACAGATTTCCGCGTACAGTTAGTTTATTTATAGCCCTCTAACTCTGAAATGGGGCGAGGCTAGTTCAGTTTTGACCAAGTGCCAGATATTGCAATTCAGTGTTTTAATCCGACGTGAAACTGGCCTCTTAATAAAAATGTTTGCCCACTTTCGAAGAGGACTATACATACATACACAAATCACGTCTTTATCTCTTACAGGGTAGACAGAGCCCAAGGTGACTGTAGGTGCCAGGACCCAGGCTGCTGATGGTAGCGGGTTTCCTAGCGATGCGTTTATAATGAAACTTCGATAATATTCGACTTGGATATTTTAAGGTACTGGATCTTACAAATAAAAGTGCCTATTCGCTGAAGTGGTCCCAACTCCCAGTGACACAAGACAGACAAGAAAGACAGTGACCAAAAAGGACCGCTTAAGACGGGTACAATCCTAATAATTTTGGGTACGTGCGAAGCTGTGATTGGTTACTGAAAAACTACGTCACGTGACGTTTCGTTTCTACGTTAAACTGTGAAGTTATACAAGACTAAATAATTAATTAAAATATAGAAATAAAAACAGTTGCGTTCGCAACAGTGACAAGACCTACAAGCCACGTTTAGCATGATTATGGGCGTGTAGATGGAGAATGGAATCAAAGTAGTGATGGGTTGCTAGCCGCATCGCCTATAACATGATTCTTATGATTTACCCGTAAATAGAGGACTAGTCTGACATTTCAACAGACCGGGAGTTGTGTAGATCTGGGATTCTTTACAGAGTTGAAAGTTTCATTGTGAGCAACAACAAAATTACGCTACAAAAAAATTGAAGCGGAAAGGTAACAATAAATGTTCTTTTGAGATTTTTTAGGCACTTTTTTGCATACATTCATACATAAATCACTTGTTTATCCCTTAAGGGTAGACAGTGCCTAAGGTAACAACACCTGAAGGCTACGTTTAGCATAACTATGGGAGTACAGGTGGAAAGGGAAATCAAAATAGTGATGGGTTGCTTAGCTGCATCGCCTATAGCATGATTTCTAAGATTTTCACCCATTCCTTCGATGACATTTCACCATCTGCGTGGGAAGAGAAGCAGCTGGTACAACCTACTAATATTATAATATAAATGTGAAAGTTTATGAGTATGGATGTTTGGATGTTTGTTACTCTTTCACGCCAGAACAGCTAGACAGATCTGGATGAAATTTGGAACATAGATAGATTATAGTCTGGAATAACACATAGGCTACTTTTTATCCCGGAAAATTGCGAAATTCCTGCGGGATAGCGATAAGCGAACTCTGTGCAGACGAAGTTGCCCAACAGCTAGTTTTATATATTTCATTTTCTCCCAAACTAGCATGGAAGAAATTATCTTTGAATCAGTATAATTATTGTAAGCGAATTTCAGACGGATACCAACTCTTTCCCTGTTCCCATGCCCTCATGCTTCCATTAGGCCCATAAACGTCCCAAAGCCCCATAATCCCGCGCCACGTGCGCTAAGCCCCACGCGTGCAAGAGGTGCGCTCGCGCACGGATTACACAATGAAGTTTATTTGCTCTGCGCGAGGTCGGCCCCGTATGGCGCTGAGGAGCCAAAGATTAAAGGTGTAGAAAGGGTTTTGTAATATATTCATTAAAACATGACTTTAGATTTCATCCATTTATTGGAATAAAGAAATAATCCGTCAAAGTCAAACTAGATAATTTTCCATAGACAAATATATAACAGGTTTGATTTTTGAGAAAAGACATTCTACCTGCATCATAGCGTTCCGATATGTTGAAAAATTTAGCACACTGAGGGTTCCGAACAAATTTGTACTCCTAGTAGTCAATCTTATCCCACCAAAAACATACTGTAAAAAACTAGCCAAGTCTCGACGGAGCTGCTTGTTTATCTCTAAAAAGTAATGAAATCTAGACAAAGTCGTGCCAAGTCTAAGGTTCCTTACTGCGATTTCTTTATTATTATAGTTAATGGTGTGTGACTCGGCCGCTGAAGGGTACACAAGGGTACAAAACCAGGTGCTCCATGACACCATTGCACCAATCTGCCGCCAGATCCGCTACCTATCGACGATGGAATATGCCTATACATAAGTATTATTGAAATACGCAGCTTTATCAAGCCTACAACTGGCTGGTTATTGAATCAACGTTTTCCAAGTGGCAATTTTTCAAATTTCACGCACGGTTAAATTCTGGAATCAGACCAGTACCACTGAGGGATCTTCAAATAACGAGCCCATCATTTAAAGAGCTGGAAACACGCTCTTAACGGCCTATGTTACGAGTGTCTATGGGCAGCAGTGATTACATTACGCTACCTCGTTTTCCCCCATGGTATTCACCTTTTTTTTTAATTTTATAATCTATCACGCGTACCTCGCGTGCTGGCTGTAACCCCTCTGCCGTTTTCTTAATCTACATGACAAAGATAATCCGTAAACACAGGCCAATGTTTGCGAACATATTTGTACGAACTGCAAACACGTACGGCCTTGTATTATTTGACCTATAATTGGGCCCAATATTTGGCCACCACGGTGTTAATGGTTTTTATTATTGGCTGATGCAACTTCCTACTTGAACAGTTCTTAAATGGATTTTGATACGGTACTTGACTAGATGAAAACATTTTAGCTCCGTTCTGCTCAGTAGGTATTATTCCACAAAGTGTTTTGGCCCATGAAAGTGTTCCAATACTGGGTCATCTCTGAGTCTAAATTTTATACATTATTTTTGATAGAGTTGAAAGTTTCATATTCTGAGGATTAAAAGCCACAATAAAAGCAAAGTTTTTGGCTTATAAGATTGTTCCAATACTGGGTTTTTTCCGCCACTGGTTCCTGAGTTGTTTTGTTTTATGTAAGCTGCCTTTGTCCTACATTGTGTAGGTACATTATTTTTGACAGAGTTGAAACTTTCCTATTGAGCATTACTTCGGCCACAAATAAATTGAAGCTGAGAAGGAACATGTTCTTCAGAGTTTTTTGCATACATAAATACAAAAATCACGTCTTTATCCCTTACGGGGTAGTCAAAACCTAAGGTAACAAGACCAAAAGGCCACGTTTAGCATGACTTTTTTGCTCAATCTTTATAGGAGTACAGTTTTTTTTTGTATTCCTAACACATGATGATATGACCTAGTGATGGAACGTCATGCATGGGCTATTGGTAGCACCAATCGTCAAACAGATCCTGGGGGCCTGTGTCCGGCAGTGGATGTCTTCTGGCTGATATAGCTGATGATGATGGTGGTGGTGATTTAGTAGCCTAAGATGAGGTTGAGGAAAACTGACACAACCAAGACAATTAACATTTTACATACATTTTTTTTCTTTATTTTCATGTCAAAGGTTCAATGCAACTCATATAAACCTCATAATCCAATTAATATTAACATATTATTATGTTACGCAACATATTTTTATATATGTCAACAAAAATATCGTAAATGCCATAAGGCTTCATAAAAATAGAAAAATGGTCATATTATACACATGGAAACTGGGTCGTCTGACGTTGGGAAATAATCTCAGTAAAATATAAATATGTTTTTGTATTGACAAAACCAACGTTCAAATAAATATTATCATTTTGTATGTTGCATAATATAGCTACTTAAGGTGTGAATGGGTGATTTTAATCTTAGAATATAGGTATTAAGTTAATAACTTACTTCCATACTGGTCTGGGTGCAAAGAAATAACATATAATGTACCAGTTGCTTCTCTGCTCGTGCAGATGGTAAAAGCCCATCGAGGGAATGGGTGAAAATCTTAGGAATCATGTTATAGGCGATGCGGCTAGCAACCCATCACTATTTTGATTCCCCTTTCCAACCATACGCCCACAATCATGCTAAACGTGGTCTTTTGGTATTGTTATCATAGGCTCTGTCTACCCCGTAAGGGATATAGACGTGATATATGTGTATAAAATCTTCGCAAAGAATGATGTCTTAATAAAAGTTCTGTTTTTGTTTTATACAACGTCCGCTTTAAAATGTCAAGCAGTTTGTTGCCGATACGTGCCGCTAGTGGCGCTGCCAATAAACCTAAACAGGTAGATATTCCGAAATTCAATTTTTGAAGTTCGTATACACCCTTGTCACTCTCAAATAATGACTATTAATTTGAGCGGAACGGTAATAATCTAAAATCAAAAATCGAATTTCATAGTACAAAAAGGTTTGTATCTAGCTGGCGCAGGCATCTCGTTTTCGTGGTGTCGTATTTTTTACTTTTTTCTAGCATTTTTTGCAATTTTTCCTTCCATAAGAACATACCCTAATTTTGACATGTTGGTCTAGCAGTTCTCGAGTTTTGAGCTGAGCAACTTTAGCTGTTCATTTTTATTTATAATTATTGCTCGCGGCTTTCTTAAGACAATTTATGTGCTTACATCGATGATTTTTTATTTATTTACATAAATAGAAAATAGATTTTAACATTTTGTAATAAGTGAATAACATTAAATAACTGTTGCGGGATCTACACCAATTCACCTAATGCCAAAATAAAGGTACAGAACCCTAATAAAACAACCCATTCCGAAATCAAACGACTATGAATTGCCTTTATTTATTTACCCCAAAAATATATCCATAGCACTCAACATTCATACCGCTTATTACGTAAAGGGAACAAAGACTTAAGGTTGGTGACGTCAGAGTACAAGGAAACAGTACAGTCAGCAACAAATATACTTTATCTTTGTTTATTTCTTAAGGCCTCTCCCTTAGACTTCCAACTCGTCCTGTCCGCACTGATTTGTGGCCTAGCTCGAGAACGCGTCTAGGTCAGGGGTCGGCAACCTGCGGCTCGCGAGCCACATGCGGCTCTTTGGATGTGAGGCTGCGGCTCTTTAGTTCCATTCGCAAATATTATTTATTTTATTAAAAAAAAATGTTCTGAAACGATTAACGAGGTTTAGGCATTATTTCTATCTCTCAGCTACTTATAATCGCTTTAAGTAGTGTTGTAAGTAAGTAAATGTTTAATTTTATTGTTTTCATTTTTATCTTATTCATTATCATGTGATTATTTGTTAAAAACACTACTTATATATGAATAAATGGATATTTTTCTTTATCAACAAAGTTTATGAAAGTATTGAGGCTATTTATTGTTGGCGAGAAAATTTTTTGTGGCTCTTTAAAAACTTGAAATTTTGTAAATAGTAATTTTTGGCTTTTCCGACTCAAAAGGTTGCCGACCCCTGGTCTAGGTCATCCCGCCTTCTCCGCCTCGGTCCGCCTTATGAGACGAAATAGTACAGTCAGCTGATTTCACTTGATCGCATACAGCGCAGGGTGTCCCGAATCATCGGCAACCCCTCACTCTCCGATAAACTCGATCCTCTTGCTCTCCGGAGAGACGTTGGCTCCCTTTGCGCGTTTTATAATTTCTACAACGGGGAATGCTCTGAGGAACTCTTTGACCTCATTTCAGCTGCGGGGTTCCATTACAAATCCACATCGTAAGCGTTCATTTCATCGACATCATGTTGATGAATGGCAGTCTTCGACGGTGCGGTTTAATCGGTCATTTTTGCCACGAACTTGCAAAATCTGGAACGAGCTTCCCGCTGGGGTCTTCCCATCGAGTTACGACCTGGGTGCCTTTAAGAAGCGAGTGTACAATTTTCTGCAGGGCCGACAACGCACTGGCATCGCGTAAAGCGCTGCGGGTGTCTATGGACAGTGGAGATCGCTTACCATCAGGTGACCCACTAGTTCGTTTGTCTGGCCTCTCTAACATAAAAAAAAATTACCCCACCCCTTACAGATGTCCCAAGCGTAATTCCTGCGGGATAGCGATAAACGAATTCTATGCAGTCGAAGTTGCGGGCAACAGCTAGTAATAAATAATGCCTATTGATGGTAATATGGCGCTGACTGTACAATGAGCTTCTTACAAAGACTGGTTAATCCTTCGAGGGCTTACGTTATCCCAAAAATAGGTCTTATGCCATCGCATTAAGAGCCAAGGTCGCGGCCCTGGGGGCTGAACGAGGCCGATTGCATTAACTTTGAGTGGTGTTTGCTCTTCAGTTGAAGAATTAAATGGTGATATATTTAGATTCCTTTGAATGTTGTTTTTGTTAATGTAACTGTATTCATACATACACAAATCACGTCTTTATCCCTTACGGGGTAGACAGAGCCTAAGGTAACAATACCTACAGGCCACGTTTAGCAAGACACTGAGGGCGTAGAGGTGGAAAGTGGAATCAAAATAGTGATGGGTTGCTAGCCGCATCGTCTATAACATGATTCCTATGATTTTCGCCCATTCCCTCGATGGGTTTTTACCATTTGCACGGGAAGAGAAGCAACTGGTACATTCTATGTTTTTCTTTGCTCCCAGACCAGCATGGAAGCGCTCTTACACCAGCGTAATAAGGTCGTAGGACATATTTTTGAGAAGATCGTATCGATACTTATTTTTGCACTTGACCGTACCTACATTACTACTACTGCGGGTGGTAGGGCCTTGTGCAAGGTCCGTCCAGATCGCTACCACCATCTTACTCGCTAATCCTGCCGCTAAGTAGCAGTGCTTGCACTGCTGTGTTCCGGTGTGGAGAGTAAGACAGCCGGGGAAATTACGGGCACAAGAGGCATCTTAGTTCTCTAGGTTGGCAACGCATCTGCAATCCCTCCGGGGTTGCGGGTGTCTATGAGCAGTGGTGATCACTTACCATCAGGTGACCCACTTGCTCGTTCGCCTTCCTATTCATATAAAATATATATATATATATATATATATGATCACAGCCTTACCATGACGTCATAATGCGATTTAATTCCGATTCAGTTTAGGCGCGCTCGCTGTCAGATCCATACTAAAAATGACAGCTAAAACCTGAACTGAGTCGGAATTGACTCGCATTAAGACGTCATGGTGGCCCCTGAACATAGTCCCATCTATAATTCCAAGCCGCTTCCAACCAAGGACTGGAGGTATATGGGGGAGGCTGTGATGATGGTGATGATGACAAATCGAAACGATGCGAGCGTCAATAAAATACACAAAATGAAAACACGTTTATGGATCCAGAAATTAAGGTCACTTGCCGGCGAATCTTTTAATTATGAGCTTTTTCAACATCCCGCTAAAAGCTCGGCTAAATTGAGTTTACTTAAATTTTAATGTACACGTTTTAATTGCAGTTCGGAAGCTACAATCAAAAGGAATTGAGAGTTTTAAAAAATGTCGGAGCTTTTTTGCGAAAGCCCATCCCGAGCTTTGCCGTAATTGTGGGCAAATATTTGTTTATTGAGGATTACGTCGATTATCTTTTGTTAAGTGACTTTATTATTTTACGTTGGGAATGCTGTAAGTTAAAAATTTTGTATTGTTGTGTTAAACAGTAGAAAATGGATGGACTATGGATGATGATGAGATGGATGGATTTTTTTTTTTTTTTTTTTTTTTACTATTAATTAATTTAATAAAAAACCTTCTGGGCACCATGCCACCGGGCAGTGATTTAGGGCAACTTCCTACTTCCTACTAATATTATAAATGTGAAAGTTTGTGAGTATGTTTGGTTGTTTACCAAGTAAAAATATTTTTTATTTTTCCGTTATTTTTCGATTGGTAACGAAAACGAAGACACCGGGCCCCGTACACTGTCTACCAGCGAACGGGTCATGTTATGATGGTCCTCCGAGCGCAGCGAGTGCTTCACAGACGAGGCAGGTTTCGAGAATCACACTACAATAAATATCAGTCATCAAGTCTGCAAAGTCTAGACCACACAATTTTAATCAGAGCACTTCATTACGGATATTATCCTACTCTATATATTTTACGGCAGCAATATCGCTTATCCGCCCACTGTAGTCTATTCAATACATAGAGGAATTAACCAATAGCGTGGAAACGTGCAAGTGGGCCATCAGGTGACCCACTAGTTCGTTTGTCTGGCCTCTCTAACATAAAAAAAAAAGTGGGAAGAACTTTTGTAAAATCCTGAAGCTACCAGTGTACGGATAAAAAATATACTTATATTTGGTCTGGAAGAAACTTCATTTACTATATTTGTTTTTGTGTATAAAATACTATTGTCTTACAGTTTTTACTACCTTGTTATTTTCTGTACTACTAATTTATTTGATTTTGTTTATTCAATTTTTTATAATGCAACATATAGGCAATTGTTGCTCGTACATACTTGTCTAATCAGTAACTAAGTGCCTAACAATATTATTTCTATAATAATAATAATAAGTTTTAGTTTTAACATTATCTATCCATACATATAATAAAGCTGAAGAGCGAAAGTCTGTACATGGAAGATATTAAAAAAAAAATGGCTGGGGATACTTAGAATCGATAACAGAACACGTTTCAACAGTTTTTAGAATTTTTGCCTGTTTGTCTGTATATTTGTGAGCGCATCACGTGAAAACGGCTGAACGGATTTTGATGCAAACTTAACTAATCTGTTGAGAAAATCACCGATCAGGTTATAGGCTTTCTATCCCGTAAAATTGCATAGTTCCCGCGGGATAGCGATGAACATGTCAAAAGTCGCATTAATTAAGTACTTAGCTTTCTTCCACGTAAAAAAAAACTAGACAAATAACTGATTACAAAATTGTATATCCCGTATTACCCTATTGGTTGATTGCTCTGTGAATAAATACTACTTCTCAGCAAAACCCACTAAATATTTTACGCTTCTCTCGAGCGTAATGCGCAGTAATTCGAAGAAATATTGTGTTTAGTTTTATTACAAGTATTTTTTTTAATAGCAAGCGATGTGACGACAGTTGTGTTTAATAATTCAATGAAAATTAAGAGTTCGACGACTCGGAAAAGGAGTATTCATGACAGGAGACGGCACGCACTTTCTTCCTAGAAAAAAGACGTAAATTGTAAGTAAGCTGAGCATTACCTTTTCTTCTAAAGGGCCGGCAAAGCACTCTTGACGCACCTTTGTTAGGAGTGCCTATGGACGGCGGTGATTGGTTTCCATCAGGTGACCCGCATGCTCGTTTGGCTCTATCATATAAAAAAAAGCTTTTTGTGCAAAACCTTTAAACATAAATGAAAACGAAAGACAGTTCTCATAGTTTTATTTTATATAGCTGCCCGTTGCTTCGCCTTCATGGAATTCGATTGTCACTATCCCCGGGAACTCGTATTTCATCTACATACATACATACATACATATATCACGTCTTTATCCCTTACGGGGTAGACAGCGCCTAAGGTAACAAAACCTTAAGGCTTTAGCATGATTGTGGGCGTAGGTGGAAAGGTGAATGGAAGGTATTTAATCTTAAATTTCAATTTCATTAGAACCCGTTTAGGTAAATATGTAAACAAAGAGTTAATATATACATGCATATGTACAACACAGCTGAGAAACATTAAGATACATGTACAAAGACCTTATCCCTTTAAAAGATTTCTTCCAGTCAACGTTTGATTGGATGAAAGGTGCATTAGGGACAGTCAAGTGAGTTTAAAATGACAAATACTGACAGCCACTGTACATAACTTAGTCTAAACGAATTACAAAGGTCTGTAAGATAAGACAAGTATTCTGGACCAGGACAAGCTAAAAGGCAGGTATATTCTGTATACCTTTTTTCTGTTTTAGTTGTTATATGTGGTGTTCAATAAAGAGTTATTGTATTGTATTGTATTGTATTGTAACTCTCGTCGTAGGTGCTCTATGATCTTAGGTCACGGTTTTTAGAAGTAATGTAATATATTGAGACGGTGTTTTTATTTAAAACGTGACACTCGTTCTGAGATCACGGGACTGTTCTGTTTCATTAGAACAGATTCAAACGTGATTGGAAGAAAGCCCACGCAGGCAATAAAGCGGTCAATGTATTTAGAAAATTAAGAGTTCGGTATTGGATCTTTTTTTGATATGTATTGATTATGGATCACCATCACTATTTTGATTCCCCTTTCCACCTATACGCCCACAATCATGCTAAGCGTGGCCTTTGGATCTTGTCACCTTAGGTTCTGTCTACCCCGTAAGGGAGAAAGACGTGATTTATGTATGTATGTATGTATGTATGTATTGATTATGGACTTGTAAATTTCTAAATGTCACTGAAAATTAGAACACAGAAAAATCCGAAAAGTAAAGCTATATACAGACATAATATCATTCAAACAGATGACGCTTAGCGACAAATTTCGCATAGTAACAAGGTCGCGTGATAGCTAGTAACAGGTAGAAAAATTCGAAGAGTACCCTGCTATAGGTGGTGTAGGGGTATAGCACGCGTCACGGAATGACGAGGATCCGGGTACGATTCCCGGCCATAGCTTTATTTTTTCGGTTTTTCTATGTGTTCTAATTTTCAGTGACACTTAGAAAAGAAAATAGAGTTAGGTATTGGATATTTTTTTGATATGGATTGATTACTTCCATGCTGGTCTGGGAGCAAAAAAAACATAGAATGTACCAGTTGCTTCTCTTCCCGCGCAAATGGTAAAAACCCATTGAGGGAATGGGCGAAAATTATAGGAACCATGTTATAGGCGATGCGGCTACCACCTCGATGGGCTTTTACCATCTGCGCGGGTAGAGAAGCAACTGGTACATTCTATGTTTTTTCTTTGCTCTCAGACTAGCATGGAAGAAGAGAAAAGAAACAGTAAAAATAATTTAAGTTCAGTGGAGGTGTAAAACGCCTCCACCGTCAAATAAATTAATTGGAGATATCTCCAATGTCGAAGAGAAAAAAAAACAATTAGTAAATAATTTCCTGTAATATATTTATTTTCTTTCAAAATATCATGAATTCATTCCATTCTACGTCAACCACGTACCCATGACGCAGTCATTGACCTCTCACTCACGTATTACTTCCGCAGCCTCATATCCACCTGAATCAGATACTTCCAAAAGCATCCTTACACTATCTCCACAGCGTTTCATTCGCAACTACACAACTCATGTAGATATGAGGTTGGGAAAGTAAGTTCATCGCCACGGCCGGAAGACTAACGCTTCTCTATCCATTGCTGGTTCTGCAAGGCTAACGTTTAACGCTTCATTGACAAGACGCGCAATGTATTGCGTTGTTATGATGCGATTCTTCTGTGTCGTCATAACTGACGTCTATAATCTGGCAGACGTTCTCATCAGGAACAAGGAAGCACGGTTGATTTGTCACATGCGTGAAATTAGACCGATATAACTGGAATGTGCAGTTATGACGCTCGTGGTTAGAAGAAAACATGTTTTTATACGAGTTTTATCTGTTGACGGGTTATTATCGGTAGTCTTCTATGGTCTAATAATCACAAATGCGATTTATTTGCAATACTTCTATTTAAAATGCAAATACAAAATGCAAAATACCTATTTTGTACTTTGCATTTAAATGCCTATTAGTAAAAACCGTTTTGTATTTTATTTGAAATACCTTTCGATATGTATTTTGCATTTTTCATATTCATTTCAAAATGCAAAATACTTTGTGATAAGTTTAGCCAACATTACCAGTCAAACAAAATGAAATGAACGAATGACGCTTGTATTGCCGCACTAGATGTACAATCAACCGAAATAAATGGGCGCACAATTCACAAAATGGAGCCATGGCTCTCTTTTCGTTAGTCTAGTCTAGTTGCTTTACATTATTTTAGGTTAGCATTATTATTATTAATTATTAACGTAACAGAATTTAATTGATACGCGTACTGGCAAATTTGACCAAAACGTCATGCATAAGGTGCCATGTTATTAGACGTTTTTGTTCGGCTCGCCATTGTGCCTCTATTTCTCATGATAATACCTAAAATAAATAAAAATGTCTGATATTTTGATCAAAAGGTATTTATTTTGAAAAAGTATTTTGAAAATACCTATTTTGCATTTAGCATTTGAAATACAAAACGCAAAACTATTTGGTATTTTGCATTTGAAATAGTAAATCTGAAAAGTATTTTGCATTTTGTATTTAAATGCTTTTTTAAAACCATTTTGTACAACTCTGCTAATAATTTTTTGGTCGAATGATCGTTTTGTCTAAATTTTTCCGGCACCGACTTGAATTGGAACCGATTTTAATGAAATTTGACACAGAGTTATAGTTTCAGATAGTAAAAGCCCACCGAGGGCGACAATCTTAGGAATCGTGTTATAGGCGATGCAGCTAGCAACCCATCACTATTTTGATTCCCCTTTCCACCTATATGCTCACAATCATGCTAAACGTGGCCTTTAGCTCTTGTTACCTTAGGCTCTGTCTACCCCATAAGGGAAAAATACGTGATTTATGTTAGTTTCAGTCCGGGGAAGGACGAGGTTGCTGATTTTATAGATGACGGTGATCGCTTACCATCAGATAGCCCGATTGCTTACTCTCCTCCCCCTTCTTATAAAAAAACTAGCTTCTGCCCGCGACTTCGTCTGAGTAGAATTATACATAAAACCATCCTCTTGAATCACTCTATCTATTTAAAAAAACCGCATCAAAATCCGTTGTGTAGTTTTGAAGATATAAGCATACATAGGGACATAGGGACGTAGGGATATAGGGACAGAGAAAGCGACTTTGTTCTATACTATGTAGTGATAGTGACGAACAAACATTACAATATTAATAGACCCTGCTTTTGCCTGATTGCTTCGGTCTGATTATGGGGTCTTGTAATGTTGGTTGGATTGCATATTGTCTTGGATCGTCTTCAAATATCCTGTCACGGTCGCCACAAATGTAAAATGAACAGCGCGGCTTTTCGGATAAAAAATACGTTTGTTAATACCGCATTTACAAGTCATTTTATAAAAACTAATTTTATTTAGAATTTATTTTTGAGTTTATTGCTAGTCCCCAACAGGTCTATTCCACAGCAGGTGCTAAAAGGAGAACATGCTAAACAGTTATTGAATTAATTTGGTATCTTGCCCATTTTTTAACAAATCTTGATAAAAACTGGTTATTTTATGTATGCTTTAGGTACTTTGTTTTATTTAACACTATTTATATTCCATGCGGAAGTGATTCAAGATTTAAAAACCATCAGAATATTGCGTTTAATGCCGTCATTACATTAATAATTTGCGAACAAACAAGCTTCAGATTACTTAATGGATCAAAATGTCTAATTTTATCAAAATCACTACATAGTATAAAACAAAGTCGCTTCCGCTGTCTGTCCGTCCCCATGCATGCTTAAATCTTTAAAACTACGCAACGGATTTTGATGCGGTTTTTTTAAATAGATAGAGTGATTCAAGAGGAAGGCTTATATGTATAATTCTATGCAGACGAAGTCGCGGGCAAAAGCTAGTCATTATAATAAAATTGACTTGAAAATTTAGACCACTTCCTTGACACAGTTCCGACATAAGTTATGCCATTGAATGACAATAATTTATTCCAATCGATTTTGTTGAAATAATACCTATATCTGCAAATTTGTATGCAAATATGAGCCCAATACATACATATATCACGTCTTTATCTCTTACGAGGTAGACTGAGCCTAAGGTAACAAAATCTGAAGGCCAAGTTTAGCATGATTAAGGGCGTATAGGTGGATGGTGGTGGGAAATCAAAGTAGTGATGGGTTGCTAGCCGCATCGCCTATAACATGATTCCTAAGACTTTCGCCTATTCCCACGATGGGCTTTTACCATCCGCGCGGGAAGAGTTAGAAGCAACTGGTAAATTCTATGTTTTTTCTTTACTCCCAGACAAGCGTGGAAGAAGTCCAATACCACATTCAGATTTTTTTGATTTTTTTGGTTTTTGGGTTAGGAATCATGTTATAGGCGATGCGGCTAGCAACCCTTCACTATTTTGATTCCCGTTTCCACCCATACGCCCACAACCATGCTCAACGTGGCCTTTAGGTATTGTTACTCTAGGATTATCACCCAGTAAGGGATAGACGTAATTGATGTATGTACTAGCTGTTGCCCGCGACTCCATCTGTGCAGAATTGCTATCCCGCGGGAACTATACAACTTTCCGGGATGAAAACTATCCCATGTCCTTCTCCGGGACTCAAACTATTTGTATACCAAATTTCAACTAGATCGGTCCAGCGGTTTAAGCGTGAAAAGATAACAGACAGGCAGACAGACAGAGTTACATTCGCATTAGGTATATTAATACTAGCTGCTGCCAGCAACTTCGTCTGCATAGAATGCGTTTATCGCTATCCCGCAGGAATCACGCAATTTTCCGGGATAAAAGTGCCTATGTGTTATTCCAGACTATAATCTATCTATGTTCCAAATTTCATCCAGATGTGTCTAGCCGTTCTGGCGTGAAAGTGTAACAAACGTCCATCCATTCATCCATCCATACTTACAAACTTTCGCGTTTATAATATTAGTAGGATTAGTAAAAATGTATGTGGGTCCCAGTGGCGTAACTACAGGGTGGCAGGGGTGGCACAATGCCAGGGGCCCCTAGCTCTACGGGGCCCCAAACTGGCTTGGTTTAAAGCACAGAAGGGACGCTGATGCACTTCTTTATATTGAGGAAGAAGTCCCATCTGACGAATTTGCCACGGCCCCAGACTTTATAGTTACGCCACTGGTGGGTCCCGTTGCTAGGTCCCCGGCCATCCTAGCCATTCCAACAAGTTCAGACCTGCTCCGGACCTAGTTACAGCCTAATCTGCCAGTTGACTCCCCAGGCTTCCGCAGTACGCGGCCAAGTGGAACGCCATGAGAACTGATAATTTATAAAATGGATCGCGGTTGATTCGGCGACACAGCTTGTGTGAACAGTGGTTCAGTTTTTTTTTCGACGTTCGATTTGTTTCATGCCAGTGTTAAACTTTTTTCTTTGGCTCCCTAGGGATAGGCAAAGGTAACTAGGACCGTGCAGCCGTGAGGGTTTAGGTAACGTTTAATGTACTGTTTTTAATTTGGTAAGTGCAAAGGGAAATTGCTGTATTATAAATATAACTCACATTGTTATGTCATTGGTGTTTTACCAAATTCTTTAACGCAGATATTAAGATAAAACATAATACACTTTTATTTAAGACCTTAAGTACCTTTGGATAAACAATTCCGTCTGGTATAAGATTTATTTACAAAAGGAAGGCAATTAACACCGTCCCGTATTCCCCGGCCTGGAAAAACTGACCAGATAGGCAGCCAAATTTACACAGAACAACAGATCGGTATTTCGAGGTACACAAAATATCTCTAATACCGAGGTGATATTTCACGTACATGGAAATACCGACCTGATAATCGGAAGCCAGTCGATTAGGTTAGGTTAGATTAGTTTAATAATAATCCTGAACAACATGCACATGTACTCTAGACAATCGATGCCAAGAGTCGATTGTCATTGCGAATGAATGTACACCGATTAACAGGGCGGTATTTATTAGGTCGGGTTTTAAATACACTCAAACCAACGTTATTTTGTAAGAAAATAATTTTGGCGTTTTGCAAAATTTCTTTATTATTCCGTATTCTTAGCCTTCTAGGCGGCAACGTGTTGCGGGTGTCCATGAGTGTTACTTACCCTCAGGTAACCCACTTGCTCGCTAACCGCCCTATTTTATAAACAAATATACACATGTTATGTATTACGAGAGTGTAAATTATGTGAATGCTGTGTAACTATGTGTACCACTGTTATTTCACTACACTGTGCCCATTCCCGCGTGGGCGGCCAATCGACCTACTTACGACTCTGGACTGGGCAAAGACTAATTAGTAGACACGACAGCCCATTTTAATTTACTAGCAGCTCGCAACTTTGTCAATCAGAATGTAGCTTTCCACTTGTGAAAGAATTCTAAGAATCGATTTTACAGCTCTAAAACCTTTTACATCAAACAAAGTTAACTTTTTTTTCTAATAAAAATAATCTTTGCTATACATAAAGATGATGCCTTTTAGAAACAACATCTAATGTAACAAAACCAAGACAATGGATTACTCACGAATTGATATATTGCGTGATCGTCCCAGCTCGGATCTATTCGAGATCCTAGCTTTCACGCCATAGTCATTTATAAGCGTTTTATCTTAATCGTGTATACGCAATATATATACAAAAATATGCCCCTTTGTAATTTGTGATTCAGTCGCTACATTATAAACCATAGCTTTAAAAAGTTTCTACTTATGCCTGCATACATCCCACTGCTGGGCACAGGTCTAAAATTAAAGTTTGGTGCCGTTCCGCTCATACTATTAGTAATTAATCTGAGAGCAAGAGAGGGCACGACACGAACTTCGAACACCGAATTTTGCAATCTGCCCTCCAGATGCATGCATCCTCTCGTGTGGGCTGTAGCACGCGGGCATAGTGCGCTTTAGGCATTTATCACGCACCATTGAACTGTGAATGTGTCTCATCTATATTTATTAACATAATCTTTGCCAAAACAATGCAAACTCGAGTACGGGTACAATCAAATAAAATAGCGTACAAATGCTTAGAAACCTATCGCCGAGAATAAGCGCCCCAGAATTTTAATATACCTAACATATTTACGACTATAACAACTTGGCATGGTAACTGGTATCATTTTATATTAGTTATCTAGTTTATCAATACGAATATTAACCTATTTTTGAAATTAACTGCTCATACTTTATACCGGGCCGCCCGTTTTTAATTTACAAACATGCCGCGATTAAATTAGAGCGCTCTGAATTTATGTGAAAACTTCGGTTGTTTATCGAAGGTTGGCTGTCAGTTCCTTAGCGATAAGTTGGCCTCTGTCTTTCTCCTGCAATCTGTTAATTTTCAATTTAGTGTAATAGGTGTACGAATAGCAAATCAATGACTATTTTCACTTCCAAGTCAATGTGTCAATTACTGTAAGTGGCAAACTATGGTAAATGAACAAAACATATTTACCTTGCTACTCCGCTACTCACGTGCAAGATAACCAAGCCTGTGTGAAATATATATGTTTTTCATGCAATTACAGTGGTGTAAGGACACAAATACAAAGAAAATAAAGAGAGTGTTGAGTGTTTGTGTGGTGTAAGGGATAATTAAGTTTGTGGGATTTATATGTGTTTTATTGGCAGTAGTGGAGGGAGGGTTGCATGAAAAACATATATATTTCACACAGGCTTGGTTATCTTGCACGTGAGTAGCGGAGTAGCAAGGTAAATATTTTTTGTTCATTGAAATTGACCTCTGCAAAATAACGCCTGATTCAATAAAATATGGTAAAATATGGTAAAAATTCCCTCATCGCTATCCCGCGGGAACTATGCTATTATCCGGATAAAAACTATCTTACGTCCTTCCTCGGGACTGAAACTAGTTGTATGCCGAATTTCAGCCTAATCGGTTCAGCGTTTTAAGCGAGAAAAAGTAACAAACAAACATACAGAAATTTGCATTTCTAATATTAGGGATTCACGCAAATTCCGCTTCCACCGTCAGTTTTTAAGTCTGTCTCTTCCCAAATTAATGAAAAAGCTAGTCCTTTTTGTTCACGAAATATGGGTCACGTTGCTGTTTTGAACTAAACACAAACAATCAAAGAACAAGACGGGAAACAAAATGCCTCCCTCTGAACTTTGGCGCAACTTTTTTGATCTCATTCCGGGGGGCGGGATGTTTCCTTCTGTTTTTATTTGCTCATGTCGGAAGAGATTAAATCACACCGACTGTACACTGCTACAGAGGGGGAAAAGTTTAGTATCTGTAATTTTATGTTTTTTCTTTATTTGTTCAACTGTAGAGAAGCATTCATCATTTTTGTTTTGTTTGCAAATTCATTTATTTTTTGTTTTCTGTATATTCTAACCTAAACTACTCTACCTGGTTGTCACGTCACTTCTTTTTTAATATGGCCCCATCGATGCGATGATTTCGCCAATATCAAAGTAATAAATACAGTATTCAAAAATCTTGTGACAAAAATGTCGGCAACTCCTGTCAGGCTCTTAGATAACGGATAACGATATCCCTCAGAATCAGCCAGGAAATCATTAACTGATGCCCAGGGTGCACCGAGACCAAGCACTGCTCTTCCCCTCGGACGGATCCAAAAACGAACCGCAGCTCTTGACCACGCGGAGGTAATCCGACTCGCACACCTGTCACGTCACTTCACTGCCTTCTCTTCTTCTATTGTGTCTGTGCTTATTTTGTTTAATTTCTTTTTCAAAGACAAAAAGGGTTTTGTGCCCAGGCAACCATATCGAATTATATTTTATTAGGTTTGTTTTTACTGTTGTATTATTACAAATAACTTTTTTCAATGTTTGTGCATTACCTGATGATGCCAACAGAAGACCAGCGCTGGCTGTAAGGCATGCTACATACTGAGTTGGCACCTTCCGTTGTTTTTAAAACTGTGTTTATTTATTCATTGTTTTGTGATTGTCATAAATATTTTTTCTTTCTTTCTTTCTTTCTAAGTATGCTAAAGTTTGTAAGTTTTTGTGAGGCTCGGAGAGCCGGGGTTTTTTAAATTGGTCCATGGAGTAACTCAGTTAATTCTTCTAACCGGGTGTAAAGGCCTTTCGAACTTCTTTTTAACCCCCCATGCAAAAAGAGGGTTGTATAAGTTTGACGTCGATGTGTAGTGTGTGTGTGTAACCAGTTTCCTTGCAGTGGTTCTTAACCATACACACACATACAAAGCACGTCTTCATCCTTTACGAGGTAGACAGATCCCAAGGTAACAGGTACCTACAGGCCACATTTAGCAAGATTGTGGGCGTATAGGTGGAAAATGGAATCAAAAATAGCGATGGGTTGCTAGCCTCATCGCCGATAACATGATGCCTATTATAATCGCCCATTCCCTCGATGGGCTTTTACCATCTGCGCGGGCAGACCAGCATGAAAGACTTCTTAGCCATGTTTGGTAAAAATCGGTCTAGTAGTTGGAAGAGCTCTTCCACAATGATGGATAGGCATTTTTGGCGTACGTGGCGTGTAATTTTTTAATTGAATGCTACCTACACTGCCGAGCAAAAATTTGGACACTTCCCCTACAAAGTTGGAAGAAAAGTGACCTGTTATAGCTCATCAGTATAATATTTATTTCTCTCAACCCTTGCAGTGTAGCAGGACTGGGAGCGGAGGCGGCTGCTTAGCATATTTAGCTAATTAAAGACACGGAAACGATTTCCTCGGCGCGGGTCTACCCTCACCAGAGGATTGTGCCACAACCAAAGATATAGGCTTTGAAGCAGAAGAATGTATGCAGACCTGATTTAATCAATTCTAGAACATTCTACTAGATTCCATGCTGATCTGGGAGCAAAGAAATAACAGAATATACCAGATGCTTCTCTTCCCGCGCAGATGGTGGAAGCCCATCGAGGGGGGATCATGTTATAGGCGATGTGGCTAGCAACCCATCACTGTTTTGGTTCCTCTTTCCATCCATACGCCCACAATCATGCCCAACGTGGTCTTTAGGACGTGTTACCTTAGGCTTTCTCTACCCCGTAATGTATGTATGTATGAAATCAGATCGCTACATTTTGCATTTACAAATTAAAAAAACATGGTTTAGCTATAGCTGTCTCTGTTGCACGAGCCGAAGGCGATGGCATGCTCGAGTGTTGACGTTTTAATGCCAGGGGGCGTGGCCGAGCTCAGGCACGATCCAGAAGCTTCCACGGACTATAGGCTCTTATACTTATGGTCCTTCGAACCGGACGCCCTAAAATATTACCATTGCTTAAGCTCTGTACTATAAATTATTTTGAGTTTTGGGACAAGTTAATTACAAAGAAAAACATAGAGTGAACCAGTTGCTTCTCTTCCCGCGCAGATGGCAAAAGCCCATCGAAGGAATGGGAAAAAATCTTAAGAATCATGTTATAGGCGATGCGGCTACCCATCGCTATTTTGATTCACCTTTCCACCTATACGCCCTACCTATGCTGAGCGTGGCCTTTGGCTCTTGTTACATTGGGCTTTGTCTACCCCGTAAGGGATAAAGACGTCATTTTGTTGAAGAAAAATAAGAACCGGAAACGTGTAAAGGGCCTTACACTGAACAACGCACGTCGTGATGACCGACCGGTGGATGGGGCCTCTAATCATTACAATCTTCGAGATGGTACAATTCACAAGAGACAAGAGGTGATTGTGTGTTTGAATAATTCACCAAAGGCGGCTTTACTCAGTGGGTTAAATATAAAGTCTGGGGCCCGCGGCAAATTCGTCAGGCTCCTTCCACAATATAAAGAAGTGCATCAGTGTCCCTTCTGTGCTTTAAACCAAGCCAGTTCGGGGCCCCATAGAGCTAGGGGCCCCTGGCATTTTGCCACCCCTGCCACCCTATAGTTACGCCACTGGCTTTACGCACAAACTCATGGAGCGTCTCCATTTTTCCATTAAAAAAAATTACGGGTAACGAAGAGCCGCTCGAATCGTGGAGATTGTCTAGCCAGCTGGACCTGTCCTGTCTGTCACTGTCTTTGCAGAGGGATTTTGCGTCCTTGTTTGTCTTGTACCACATATACCATGGCGAGTGTACGAGGAATTATCAGGTTTATTGCCTGGTGCTAAGTTGACAGCTGGCAGTCTGTATATGACCATTCGTTTCTCGCGGAATTTTTGCCATACACGGTTGAACTCTGAAGTCAGCTAGCGGCACCAGCTTTTCCGAACCCGTACGACTTAAGGATCTTTAATAAGTATAGTAAGATAAGAGAGCATCCAATAGCGGGCGAGGCGAATACCCAATAATAAAGAACTGGGTTTTACAAAATTCTTTGTCACCCGCTATTCGCTTAACAATTAAAACAGATGTTATTACAAAATAGAGGCCCTTTTTATCGCATGACCTGAGGGCCTGTACGTGTTCCCGTTGAGAGTACATTGTTTAAAAAAACCAAGGTTCGTCTGTTCTTAACGCGCCTTTGTTTATTGCGCAACTCGAACCTTTATAAAGACTGCTTTGTTATCTGATATGGTAATGCAACAAAAAAGTGAACATGGTGTTTACGTTTTACGGTCAATTAGAAAAATAATCTATGTAAACTGAACCGTATTGAATTATAATGAAAAGTAGAACACAAAAAAAAAAATACAAAAAGTTGAAGTTGGGTGGGGATCGAACTTGGTACCTTGTCAATCATGATTAGTGCTACCCTTTAAAACCATCTTTAGCCGGTACTACGCAAAAATTCATCAATAATAATATGTTCTCTTCAGTTATTTTAAATTAGTCACATCTAGGACTCTTATCTTAGGAATCATGTTTTAGGCGATGCGGCTAACAACCCACCTATGTGCCTACAATTATGCTAAGCGTGGCTTTTGGGCTCTGTTACCTTAGGCCCTGTCTACCCCGTAAGGGATAGACGTGATATATGTATGTATGTATGTATGCTATTTAAATAAAAACTCTTTCGAGATATAACCGCTAAAAATGAAAAATAACCTAAAAATGGTGGCAAACCAAATTGGCAATTTCAACTAATCGGTAGGTAGCGCTCGCCGAAATGTATTTTTGTATATGAAAATTCTATGGTTGCCTATTTTTCACTTTTCAGCAGTTTTTTCATGGTATCAATCACTACATAGTATAAAACAAAGTCGCTTTCTCTGTCTCTATGTCCCTATGTCCCTATGTATGCTCATATCTTCAAAACTACACAACGGATTTTGATGCGGTTTTTTTAAATAGATAGAGTGATTCAAGAGGAAGGTTTTTATGTATAATTCTACGCAGACGAAGTCGCGGGCAGAAGCTAGCTATTGATAAAAAAAACTTTCACTTTTCAGCGAATTTTAGTTTTGTCACAACTCAACATTAAAATCTGTTAGAGAACACATTTTTTTTCCAAATCTGTATGGAACCAACTTCAAGATATAAAACAAGTACTATCGAAATTGGACCTCTCTGTAAAAAGTTATGTGTGATCATACACAAGAAATAATACGCGTCGGATTCAGAACCCTCTCCGTTTTATTTCGACGGTTAAAAAGTATCTTGCTACGCACACAAATCACGTCTATATCCCATATAGGGTCGACAGAGCCTGAGGTAACAAGACCTAAAGGCCACGTTTAGCATGATTGTAGGCAACTAGGTGGAAAGGGGAATCAAAAGTGATGTGTTGCTAACCGCATCGCCTATAACATGACTCCTAAGACTCGCCCATTCCCTCGATGGCCTTTTACTATCTGCGCGGGACGAGAGGCAACTGGTACATTCTATGTTTTTCCGTTGCTCCCAGACCAGAATGGAAGAGATGCTACGCCATCCTATCCTATAATACACTTACAGGGTGCTTGAACTGTCTCCACCAACAAAAAGCTGTATAACTCTAAACAAGGCTGCTTAAAACTCGTGCCTCATTATATATTCCATTAGCATCCCGGTCCAGTTTAGTATTAATACCGGGACGCTATATTAATTAACTTGGTCATTTTACTTTCTAATAACGTTCCAGGATGGCCGTACCTACTGTTACAGAGATTATACGGAAGTTTTGATAAACAAAACGCATCAAACGGGAATGTGCATTAAAAAATATCACATTTCCTAATAAAATTTGAAATTATTGTAAAAAAGATGTCAAAAAGTGAAATTAAAAGTAATATACATACATGCACACACACACACACATAAATCACGTCTTTATCCCTTACGGGGTAGACAGAGCCCAAGGTAACAGATACCTACAGGCCACATTTAGCAAGATTGCGGGCGTATAGGTGGAAAATGGAATCAAAATAGTGATGGGTTGCTAGCCTCATCGCCTATAACATGATTCCTATTATAATCGCCCATTCCCTCGATGGGCTTTTACCATCTGCGCGGGTAGAGAAGCAACTGGTACATTCTATGCGTACGTACATATATCACGTCTTTATCCCTTACGGGGTAGACAGAGCCTTTTTTTTAACGTGTGGAAAATGCGCCTTATGCATTCCCGCGCTCGGGGCAGCAACGGGAGTATGACGGGCTCTCCAGCTCGCCGCTGCCTTCCCTATGGAAGGAGGGGAGAGGCCTACCGTCTAAAAACACACACGTTCCCTCCTGGCCATGGACTGTGAGCGTTACGGGAGCACTAGGTGTCACCGCGACGGGGTAGACAGAGCCTAAGTTAACAAAACCTTAAGGACACGTTGGAATACGTAAGGATTGGGTTGCTAGCCGCATCGCCTATAACGTGATTCCTAAGACTTTCCCTCATTCCCTCGATGGGCTTTTACCATCTGCGCGGGAAGAGAAGCAACTGGTAAATTCTATGTTTTCCATCACTATCTTGATTCCACTTTCCTATAAGCCCACAATCTTGCTAAACGTGGCCTGTAGGTCTTGTTACTTTAGGTTATGTCTACCCTGTAAGGCATAAAAACGTGATATGTGTAATGTATGTATATTTACTATTATATTTCGTCAACATTAATTCAGTACTTTTCGCTTATAACAACAATCATCCATTCGCTAACTTACGCATTTTTTACATTAATAAGGAAATACTTGTGTGTGTATTGTGGTTGCCTGATAGAGATCGCTCTATAGCGATAAGGCCGCCTATTGTCACCTTGTAATATTCTGTACCTATACCTTTTTTCTGTTTTGGTTGTTATATGTGGTGTTCAATAAAGAGTTATTGTATTGTATTGTATTACTTATTTGACGTGAAACTTTTCATTGTGTGTATATGTGAGAACTAGACTATTAATTTCAATCAACACTCCACACATACATGGAAGCCATTAACAGTTACCCAAAACAAGTCAATAACTATCAATCCGGGTAGAAAATAGCTCGTTTCCAACCTACGAGGCACGCTGAAACCGACACTATCGCCCTTACAATAAGGCTTAAAGGCAAACAGACAAGAGACTGAATAGCCATAGTAGAGCTATCTGGTTTTGTTTATTGTTAGAAGGCAAAACATGTCTGGTGAACAGATTTGAACTTTGAATTCTACCGTCCAAAGTGCAAATTTGCGTGAGGACCAATATTGAAGTCAGCGGTTCTTAAAGTAGGAATATTTACAAATATAAAAGTGTCTTTTTCTAATCGTAGTCGATAAAAATGTTCTATACATTGATCGATCTTCAACTCAATTAAACCAAAGTGTACTACGTCAAGGGAGTGGGCGAAAATCTTAGGAATCATGTTATAGGCGATGCTGGCAACCCATCACTATTTTGATTCCCCTTTCCACCTATACCACAATCATGCTCAACGTGCCCTTTAGTTCTTGTTACCCTAGTCGTTTACGTACGTATGTATGTATGTAGGTATCCCTTGGATACGGGGTAGAGAGATTGGGGAAACATTTTATGACAGCTTGTATTTACTCGTATATAACCATACGTTAGAAAAGGATTAAGTTAAAATACTAAAATAAAATATATTTCTATCCAATAGTAAAACTTCGAACAGAAAAAACCGAAAAGTAAAGCTATGGCCGGGAATCAAACCCGAAACCTCGTCATTCCGTGATCTGAGGTGCTAGTGGTGTAGAGGTAAAAGCACGCATCATGGAATGATGACGATCCGGGTTCAATTCCCAGCCATAGCTTCACTTTTTGGATTCTACTGTGTTTTTGATAAACTATAAAAATGAATATGAAAATCGAGAATCAAAATCCTTGATTCATTAATAGTAAATAAAATATGTAAAACAACAAATGAAAGTTTGAGAGCGAGTGGCCTAAGGGCTATGGAGGTCAATTCTGATGGTCGATTCAATACTCTGCGCGGTATATTTAGCTGCGCGCGCGCACGTCGAAGGTAACAGGGCCGGGAAATAAGGAAACAGGTAATTTAAAGATATAATGTAAAAGGTATACCTAAGTGGGGAGACCTACCTACCGAGGGAATGGGCGAAAATCTTAGGAATCATGTTATAGGTGATGCGGCTAGCAACCCATCACTATACGCCCACAGTCTTGCTAAACGGGGTCTGTAGGTCTTGTTACCTTGTGCTCTGTCTACCTCGTAAAGGATGAAGACGTGATTTGTGTAAATATGTATGCCACATGCGAATTGAAATGGAAATATAATTTTTGCAAGATAAAAGTATTTTATATGTTAAACCATAGCCATCGACAGATACAATGCGGCTAGCAACCCATCACTAATACGTCCACAGTCTTGTTAAACGTGGCCTGTAGCTCTTGTTACCATACGCTGTCTACCTCGTAAGGGATAAAGACGTGATTTGTGTACGTATGTATGCCACATGCGGAGCGAAATGACAATATAATTTTTGCAAGATAAAAGTAGGTATTTTATTTATTTATTTATTTAGAAACAAACAGTCTCTTATAGCTATATGTAATACAATTAATTTTTTATAAAATCTAGACTTACAGTTTCCTATCGAAAAATATTGAAACCATACATTACTAAGAATTTTACAGAGTTACAGTGAAGCACCTTTGTGCATCAAAACAAAAAGTAAACTTTTTTTTTTTTTTTCTATTAAACCATATTTACCATATTTGTATTTTATATGTTAAACCATAGCCATCGACATATATAGCGGTCTCTGATAAATATAAAGGTACTTTAAAACGTCCAAGATTAAACTTTCAAATTAGGCGGTGCAATGTTTAACTTTCAAAACCAATTTTAGGTGATTTTTACAAAATTTGAGTATAATGGGTCCGATTTCAAAAGAAATCGTCAAGTTATCGCTTTATAAAGCTTCGCTTCCGCAACTCGTAAATGTTAGAACGGGAGCCCGTGGCCTTTTTCATGCGTAATATATTTATAGTAAAATGAAACTACACTCTCCTGTTAATCCGTTACGTTTGGAACACTTGTTAAATCACACCCGATATAATTATCACAATCCCAGAATTACTCTCCACCAAGATTAGTTACTGAATGACCCCCATTACGTGTCAGTCGTCTTTTTAAAAAAAACTACCCTCCCACTCCAGTGAGAGGCACCAAGAGGAAATACGATGCCGAAGGTGCCATACTTGAATAAAAATAATCTAAGTATAAACATCATGACAATGTAACATAAAAACCCCGTCGAGAGAATGGACTAAAATCTTAGGAATCGTGTCATAGGCGATGCGGCTAGCAACCCACCACTATTTTGACTCCTCTTTCCAATACGCCCGCAATCGCGCAAGATGTGGTCTTTAGGTCTTGTTACCTTAGACTTTCTCTACCCCGTACCAAAGCGAGAAAGACGTCAAAAATATCTCTCTTTATGATCAGCCTACATTAAGTTGTTGGGTAAAGGCCTCCATTTTCATGCCACTTTTCCCGGTCCTGTGCCAGTTTCATCCACAGCTTTCCAGCCGACTGCCAGATGTACAGGCTTTTGCCGCAGGAAGAGAAGCAACTGGTGCATGATTTCCATGATCTCAAACCAGCATCTAAATCAGTGGTTCTTAACCTTTCAGACACGAGGGACCATTTGACAAAATTTCTGTCTTGCCATGGACCACCTAGTAACTAAATAATATCTAAAGTATGGCTTCGATTGGCCCCAATGGACGGCATTGCACCTTTACGGATTGTCTGGTTATCAGTTATCTAATTATTTATTAGATTGGCCCCGCGGACCACTTTAGATGCTTCCAGGGACCACCAGTGGTCCGCGGACCACCAGCTAAGAACCACTGATCTAAATCATCTGTCAAAAACGCAACCAACTCCCGCGCAACATAATCGAGATCTCAATAAAACCAGTGAAACATAAATGGCGTCCGACATTTGACAGTGGACTCGTAACTTCCATCTTTACAGCCGCCGGTCACGCCACTCGCACTTAACACTGAAAGTTGCCAGTTAACAGTAACTGTCGTTAAGCAAAACAGGTTTGTGTTATTTTTGGACGAGCTGCAAAAATAACATTTTCCCAAACATTGTCGTAAATGTTGTCATTGTATTCTAAGTAACAACACGAAGGGCCTCGTTGACGGCCGAATACGCAGGCGCGATTTTCTGACCATAAATCAGATTGCTGGATGGTTTTTCATTTGTTTTTAACTTTTTAAAAGTCAAAGAGACTATGGAATAATGAACAACAAAGTCATAGAGCCAAGTCGATGGCCGATGAGTGCGCGTTTTGTTTGAGTCTAACGTTTTTATCAATGTCTGAAATAGATTACGGTGACAGATGACATAAAAAAAACATTATGACATTAATATAGCAGGTAAGGTAGGTACCTGTTATGGGTGGTGTAGGGGTATAACTCTAATCTGTGGTAGGGCTATAGCACGCGTCACGGAATGACAAGGATCCGGGTTCGTTTACTTTTCGAATTTTTCCGTGTCGTTTAGAAATTCGATTTGTATAAATTAACTTTAATATAATTTCTATTACATTTACAAATGTAACACAATTAGTATTTACACGCAAAATATTCTTATCTGAGAGCCATTTTAGGAGCGCTTTTTTAAAGTTATTCTGTGGCAAGATCAATATTATTTATTATCAAGCGGCAGCTTGTTATAAATTTTTATACATACATACATACATACATAAATCACGTCTTAATCCCTTACGGGAGACAGAGCCTAGGGTAACAAGACCTTTAGACCACGTTTAGCAAGACACTGAGGGCGTAGGGGTTGGAAATTTTTATAGCCATTACTTTAGTTGTTTTGTTAAGATTCAAAAGACCGATTTAGAAAATCCGATATGCAAGCGTGAAGCACCATTCGGACCCTACGGACCCCTACAGAACCCTCGGCAACTCAGCAATATTGAAATAGCAACTGTCATCGGACTTAAGGAGCCTTAAGTTAAATTACTTTCCTGTTATTTGTCCTTTAAAGGTAGTGCCCATAAATGGATGGTAATCATGGTAAATACGAGCGGCGCCGCGGGGTGCTCCTAGTGCATGACCCTTGATGACCTCTTGATAGCTGGAGTGACTGAGCGATATTGATTTAGATGCTGGTTGTGATCTGGCCGCCAGGGATCAGGCGGTGGCGAAAAGTACAGTTTGACAACAAAAATAATGCTCCACGATGTACCTGCGCAGTATACCAATTTTAGTAGCGCGGGAAACTCTGGCGCTGTTATTGGTCGATCGATTTCGTACCAACAATGGCAAAATCGTGTAAGCGGGACAGAGCTAAGAATGCAAAGCAAGCAATACTCTGCCAGTTGCGCTTGCAAATAAAGTTCAATATAGATTATTTACACGTTCGGCTACCATCGGAAACTGGTCTGCGCTTCTCTGCGCAAACGAATACTGCCGATGCGCATTATATTTGTTGTCAAACTGTACACACACACACATCACGTCTTTTTTAACAGGGTAGATCTTGCTGGTAAAAACCCATCGAGGGAACGGGCAAAAATGTTAGAAATCTTGTTATAGGCGATGCTAGCAACCCATCACTATTTTGATTCCACTTTCCACCTCTACGCCTCCACGCTCGCTAAACGTGGCCTGTAGGTTATGTTACCTTAGACTCCGTCTACCCTGTAAGGGATAAAGAAGTGATTTGTGTATGTGTATGTATCAGGGATGTTACGGAGCTTCGACTCCGGTTCCGTTAAATCGGAACTTCCGATTATTATTACACCTTCGGTTCCGATTTCGGCTCCGACACTTTTAAATCGAAGGTTTTAATCGGAGGTCGAAGCATAACATAGCGGCGGCGGCCTGTGTCGACTGTTATGAACAGGTTCATACATGTCGCGCGGGGAATCCCCCCGACTCCGTCGTCAATTATGCGACCCTGCCTCCGACTCCGATTCCGACTCCGATAAAGCAAATTTAAAAACTCCGACTCCGCCTTCGGTTCCGATAAAACTACCTCCGTTACATCCCTCGTATGTATGTATGTGCAGAGCCTTTTTTTTTTGGTGTGGAAAATGCGCCTTATGCATCCGCCCGGCAGGGATGTAACGGAGGTAGTTTTATCGGAACCGAAGCCGGAGTCGGAGTTTTTAAATTTTCTTTATCGGAGTCGGAATCGGAGTCGGAGGCAGGGTCGGATTATTGACGATAGAGTACTCGTAGTGGGAGTCGGGGGGATTCCCCGCGCGACATGTATGAATCTGTTCATAACAGTCGACACAGGCCGCCGCCGCCGCTATGTTATGCTTCAACCTCCGATTAAAACCTTCGATTTTAAAGTGTCGGAGCCGAAGTCGGAACCGAAGGTGTAATAATAATCGGAAGTTCCGACTTAACGGAACCGGAGTCGAAGCTCCGTAACATCCCTGCCGCCCGGTACGGGTTTACCGGGGGTATGTGAGGCTCCCGCGACGGCAGGCATATCCACTAAAAACCACACGGATTCCCTATTCAGTCGTATGTGAGGCGTTACGGCACTCGGGTCACCGCGACCCACGACCACCCCGGGACGGGGTTCCCTCTTCGCGGCACCTGTGCAATGCAGGTTTGGGAAATCAACGGGGCAGAGCCAAAGGTAACAAGACCTAAAGGCCACGTTTAGCGTGACTGAGGGCGTATAAGTGGACAGGGGAATGAAAATAGTGATGTGTTGCTAGCCGCATCGACTACAATTTGATTCTTAAGATCATCGCTCGACTTTATCTAGGTCACTTCAATACTGGTTTGGAAGCAAAGAAAAAATAGTTGCTTCTCTTCCCGCGTAAACAGTAAAATACCATCGAGAGAACGGGCAAATATGTTAGGAATCATGTTATAGGCAATGCTAGCAACCCATCACTATTTTGATTACACTTTCCACCTATACGCCCACAATCATGCTAAGCGAGGCCTTTAGGTCTTGTTACCTTAGGCTCTGTCTACCCCGGAAGGGATAAAGACGTACAATATCACTCTACTCCCTATTGCCAAATGTCTACTTTATTGTTTGTTTCTGTATTGTTTTGTACTGATTTGTGGTGTTTAATAAAGAGTAATTGTATTGTATTGTATTGTACTCAAATTACTTGCTGAAATATTTTATAACAGTACATAATTATGTAATATTTTATAATAATAAATATGTATTTTACCATACATTGATAGATTTTAAAAATGGAACTTGAGGGGTTAAATTTTGAATCAAAAATTTAAATTTAAATCATTGTAGAGGCGTTTAATTTATCTATTTCAACCTTCTGATATATACCGGAAAATATCTGACACTTTTATTTTCCTAGCATCCATAGTTCCATCTAACATTTAATCTGCGCGGGCGCAGTGTCGCTGCCGAATGTAGGTCGGGTCGATGACCCTGCGTTGCCGAACGCGTCCGATCTTACCCGATCGTGCGCGAATCGTTTAGTTAGAATTGAAGTTAACTTTTTTTATTACTATTTTATAAGCTTTAAGCATTGAAACATATATTATGTGTATGTATGTTTGTCCGGGTGGAATCTTGCGACTCAATTTTGAACCAGATATCTTCACCCGATTGAGCTGAAATTTTGCATACTTGTGTAAGTCAGATGACAATACAATAATCTGGTAGCAGATTACTGGTAGCCCGGCCAGTACCGTCTCCGCAGGAGGGAACTTCCACGGTGGTGTAGGGGTATAGCACGTCACGGAATGACGAGGATCCGGGTTCGATTCCCGGCCGTAGCTTTACTTTTCGGATTTTTCTGTGTTCTAATTTTCAGTGTCGCTTAGAAACTTAATTCCTAATGGTAAAACCGTAAAAGTATACATACGAAATCACGAAGTAAACATTCTTGATTAATTTGTTGATTGATTTAAACATCACCAGCTACGCTCAATCCGGCACTCGCTGAATAGCCTACAGCTCTGGCTCAGCCTTGCACCAGCTGAATAAGCAAGAACTCTCTCACCACCATTGCTGGCAGCTGACCGCTCCGTTGGGAGAAAGAGCAACGAGCCACGACTACTCTGCTGACTCCACCGAGCGCGCCTGCCGCCCATCTCCAGTCTTCGGCTCAGAGGATTCCCGAGGGAAGTGGAGGCCAAATAAGCGCAGAAAACTTAACCGTAATTTAGTACTTCAAAAGATCCGAATCTCATCCTGAGACAATTCGCTCTCCGACCTTAACTTATTTTTATTGTTGCGATAGGTCCGTTTTTGTTTCTTATAAATAAATATAGTAATCTTAATTCTTGTTTTTCTTCAACAAAAACCCTACTAGGCTTACACTGTGACAAGAACTGTAACTTGTCAGTCTTGTCACCAACAATTGTCGGGTTTCAACATGAAACTACCGTGAGACTTTATCATTATTACACATAAACGGATAACTCACGTATAAAAGTCGAGTGATGCTCGACATGTTTCGGACTATTTCGTACTCCTTTTTCCAAGAGCGCTCGCCCCGGCGGCAGCGACACGAACACTGCGCGCCAGCGCTCTGCTCCCGCGGCTGTTCGACGCAACTGACAGCGGCGCACAACTACCCTCGTTTTCATCGTCATTTTTATTATTGTCAAATGTCGGGCAGCACACAACACTGATCACGTCACTCCGTAAAGGAAAAAGGACTACGAAATAGTCCGGAACATGTCCAGCATCACTCGACTTTTATACGTGAGTTATCCGTATATGTGTAATAATGACAATTGTCATGTTGAAATAGGTGACAGCTGAGACTGTCGTGAAAAATTCCGAGACAATTTGTAGATACTTTGACTAGCGAGATTTGACTCGAACAAAATTCAAAAATTCAAAATTTATTTTTGCAATTGGCTGCCAAGGGCTCTTTTACATGTCTTTTTTGAAACTACCAACGCATTCGGAAAGACCATCATTGCCAAGAACGCACCGCAAGAAACTTGGCAGAAACTATTTTTTTTTCAAAACAAAATACATTAGGCTACTACAATACTCAGACGCGTTCATCCCTTATAGGCATATAAGCAGTGCTTGTAACCATACGTAAATGTGCCCGCCACGCTTCGTACCAATACGGGTTTTGTTGTCAATATGCCTACCCGCTGTCAGAACCGACTGCACGCCGCTGACAATACTTAAATTCTACTTAAATTAAATATGTACATTCATAAAAGGGATGTATAAGGTCCCCGAGCCTTAAATTATATTAGTCTATAGTAGAGATGTATAAAGTATCTACTAGTCAAACACACTTACATACAAACATTGCAAATTAACTAGATTGTTTTTATAATATACAAGATTATTAGAGAGACATATGAAACCGTAAGCAACAGATGTAAATAACTACGAGACTTAGTTCCCACAAAAGAAACTCTTAAGCATGACACATTATGAAGAACTGAAAACAAACATTCCGTCTCACTCACTCAACAAGCCATTAACGCTTGCGCAAAGAGGACGACGACATCTAAACCGAATCATGAAGTAAATGATCACAAACACATGTGCCCCTCATTTGCTTGAGACTTATTCTGAAATGTCTAAGTAATATAGAAGCTGGGAGACAACAGAACTATACAAACTATTAAAAACTAAATAACAATAAGGAACACTAAAACTAGGAAAGTTGATTTAAAGTAAAGTATGTTAAAAATGATTAAAAATTAACCTAAAAAATCCCCACTGTTTTGAACTGCAATGGCAACCCTTTGAACCAGCTACGTACCAGAGCCAAAATAATACAGACTAATTGAGAACCACCTCCTTTTTTTGAAGTCGGTTAGAAGGATCGGAAGCCCGGAATCCCGGTACATTACTATCCCGGGAGTAGGAAGGTAACAGTTTTTATTTATTTACACCAAGTGCTCTGGTTCTTCCACGCTGGTCTGGGAGCAAAGAAAAAAACATAGAATGCACTAGTTGCTTCTCTACCCACGCAGGTAAAAGGCCATCAAGGAAATGGTTGAACATCATAGGAATCGTGTTATAGGCGATGCTACTGGCAACCCATAACTATTTTGATTCCATTTTCCACCTCCCACGACGCTAAATGTGGCCTGTTGGTACCTGTTACCTTAGGCTCTGTCTACCTCGGATAAAGACGTGATTTGTGTATGTATGTAAGTGCTCTGGTATGGGTAGTGAGATCACCCTACCCCGCCGAATAGGGTTCGATGCTTGCTTGTTTAGATGTGCCGGGTCAAACAGGCAAGTGGCTTCACTGGGCTTGCGGTTATAATTAGAACGCTTATTAAAGCATGTGTGAGGCCATTACGATCTCAGCATTGCATCGAGGAACCCACCGATAGAGTGGTACGGGCTATTTCATATTCAAATTATTTATTTCGCCTGAAGTGGTACGAGAGGTTGTTAACAGTTTCACACCTCTCGTTTAGAAAAGTAAGTTTTGCTCTCTGTCGAGAGGGTCTCTGTCAACTTTTCTGTTCATGGCTTTTTTCTAAGTGTTTTTTTTTGCAATTATGTATTTACGTGTGATGAGGGATTCAAGTGTTAACGCCCAAGATAAAAATAATTTTGTTTCCGAGTGGCTCATACAACTTTTCACACCGAACATTAAAAAACTTGAAAAAATAATTCTAAATATAAGATACGAGCTACCAGCATAGAAAATGGTAGGTACTTAGAAAAGCCTTGAACAGAAAAGTTGCACTTTGATCCCTCTCGACAGGGAGCAAAGTTTACTTTGCTGAATGAGAGGTGTGAAAAATATAATAATGCCACACATTTCACCGGCAACTGGCATGCAAAATCATGGTACCTAACAATAATAACGGTAGAACATTAAAATGAATTGGGAATACTAGATTGCAAAATGTCAGTTTCTACCATACTGGTCTGGGAGTGAAGAAAAAACATAGAATTTACCAGTTGCTTCTCTTCCCGCGCAGATGGTAAAAGCCCATCGGGAATGGGCGAAAGTCTTAGGAATCATGTTATAGGCGATGCGGCTAGCAACCCATCACTATTTTGATTTCATTTTTTTGCCAACTATACGCCCACAATCTTGCAAAACGTAGCCTGTAGTCTTGCCACCTTAGGCTCTGTCGACCTCGTAAGGGATAAAGACGTGATGTGTGTACCACAATAAATACAAACAAACCAGTCCCTAGTGCAAATCATTGGACGTGTTTGGATAGCGAGTGACAGACAGACAAGACCGCCCGCTGTCCAAACGCTTGTATGTTTAATTCACTACATTGAATAGCGTGTAACGTGGATGAAAACGTACCAGCAGAAATCTAATCTATCTAATAACTTTAAACGAAGTCATTCTTGTAGGGGAGACCGAGGAGAGTTGAGACAGGGGTGAATTGATACAAAGCCGATTTCTCTGAACTGTGACAGTTTATCGGGCTGGTAACTTCGCTAATTCGTTGCTCTTTCTACACTCCACAGTTTGTGTGAAGTTGTGACCTCGCTAACTGTCATAGGCGCAGAGAAAAAGGCTTTGTATCAACTCACCTCTGTCTCAACTTGCCTAGGTTTCCCCTATCCTACTAATATTATAAACGCGAAAGTTTGTAAGTATGGATGGATGGATGTTTGTTACTCTTTCACGTAAAAACTACTGAATGGATTTGTATACAATTTGGAACGGAGATAGCTGATACCCTAGATTAACACATAGACTAAGGTCCAGAGGTATAGCTGTCAAAGGCGGCTTTATAAGTTCGCCGTCGAAACAAAGTTTTAAATTTTGAATCTAATCAAGTTCATTAATTATAAATAACTATCATCATATCGAGCAGCTATGCCGCAATTTGTGGAGTTCCGTTTTGTTCGAAAAAAAAAACAGATTTCAAAGCATTCCCATTCATCGCAGAATAATCCATATTTGCGATCACTTTTCAACAGGTAAATGAAATAAATTATAAGTTTTGTCACTAAGCCCGCCGAAACCAGTGAAAAGTGTTATTGGACCGGGACACTAGCGCCTCTAGTGGCAAATTCACACGCGATAGCCCCCATTAGGTACGCAAAGTAACAATATTAAGCAGGGGACAATATTTTTTCTCTTATAAGAATCAGTAGTCATTACCTCAAAGAACGATTTAGTTACGTTACCTCTGTAAGATGTTCACAAAATTTTCTCCTTACTGTATGTACCTCGGTCTAATTCCAAATTCTATGTATATTCTTATACTACTGTTCAGGCTTTACGGTTGTGGAATTCCTTGCCTATAATCATATATATATTTAAATCTATTTTGAAGGAGCACTATCTGTCATCTTGTGCATGAATCTTGTAGCTGGCTTTTTTAGGTATGTGTGTATGTGTCTATTTATATCTCCATTTATTATAAATGTGTGTTTTCATGTATAATATATTATGTATTTCAGTACTTAGTATATTAATATAGATTCTAAATTGCACCACCTGTTCAGATCTTTTCTGATCTCCAACCCATTGTGCTTGCCTGGTAGAGATCGCTCTGTAGCGATAAGGCCGCCTATTGTTACCTTGTAATATTCTGTATACCTTTTTTTTGTTTTGGTTGTTATATGTGGTGTTCAATAAAGAGTTATTGTATTGTATTGTATTGTAGGCAGTGTTATTGATTCTAAGTAGAAATAAGTAACACAAAAGTTTGAAAATCTGTGAAATTTCCATTTCCCCGTTTGCTGAAGCGCGGTCATATTTTTCGTTTGTCTAAAATGGTTGTCTGGTAGATAAGACCGCGTGCTAAAACTATTTGTAAGCTCACTGTATTTTGAAGTGTACAACGAATACGTCGCCATTTCTATTCTTCGAAAAGAAAAACCGCGTCACGTAACAATGTGAAACCGAAGGTTCGAAGGTATTATATTATTGCTGATTGGTATAATTAAACGCGCATGCGCGGCGCCGGCGCCAGTCCGCTTTCTAATATCGACTGTACCACGCACAGTCCGGCTCGAAAGTGTCTCAATATGTATTGCTACCAAATTACGGCTCTGTCTACCCCGTAAGGAATAAAGAGGTTTATGTATGTATTACAGCTCGAATTAAACTGTCAACATTATTATTTTTATTATTATAAATTTCATGCTGGCCTGGGAGCAAAGAAAAAACATGGAATGTACCAGTTGCTTTTCTTCCCGCGCAGATGGTAAAAGCCCGTCGAGGGAATCAGCAAAAATCACATGAATCATGTTATAGGCGCTGCGGCCAACCCATTACTATTTTGATTCCACTTTTTGACTATACGCCCAAAATCTTCTTAAACGTGGCCTAGGTCTTGTCACCTTAGGCTCTGTCTACCCCGTAAGGGATAAAGACGTGATTTGTATATGTATGTGTGTATAAATATGTAATACCTATAGTAATTAACTAGTGATGCGTTGCTAGGTTGGACGAGAAGCAACTGGTACATTCTATGTTTTTCCTTTGCTCCCAGACCAGCATGGAAGTAACGTGACCCAACCTTCTGATATATTCCAAAATGACTCTATGAAAGACCTTGCATTTGTTTATTTACTTGTGGGTACGTCTGTACGCGTCTCCGCGCCTAGCAACAGGTTCCGTGGCTCTCGGCCATTTGCATACGTCGCGCCAAAAACTAATACTTATAAACTTTGTTTGTGTTTGGCTTTCATGCTGTGACATTGATAAATAAACGGGTTGCAAACTAACTTGATTTGTATAACCGCGTTTAAGTTTTCTCGAATACTTAGGAAATTGAACGAACCAGTTTAAACCGTACGGCCAACAACTTATTGTTAAGCCACTATGGAACCCTGTCATATTGAAGTTGCCAAGCTTCAGCAACGTGTTTTAAACACTAACCTTCACAGTTCACTCTGCTAGGCTGTGGACTCAGTTACCGACCTCCATCAGGCAGTCTGCCTCCGTGGCGTCGTTCAAGGAAGGCTTGAGGAAGATGTGGCTCACACCATCTCCTTAGATATTGTATGTGTGTACTCTTATTTTATTATGTATGTATGCATGTGTGTATGCATATTTAGTAGTTTATTTTATGTTTTGTTTTTTGTACTTAGATATGTACGCTCTATTGTGGCTTTCACTATCTGTAATTTTAAACTCACTTTGTCGGTCCCTCGTTTAATGCTCCTCTCATCTACTCAAAGGTCAACTGCTAGAGATCCCTTATAGGGATAAGTTCGCCTTTGTGCATATATTAATGTCATTTTTATTTTTTTGTGAATTGTATATCTGTTTCTTTATATTTGTACAATAAAGCATTTACTTACTTACTTACTAACAAGGAATCATATCTACGACAGCGTTCCAATGTATGCTCAAGAGTTAAAGTTGTTGACAGTAGCTTGAGCCGTAGTAGACTATAGTGGTTTTGAACTAAGGCCAATCGAGCCTTCAGAGCCTTTAGAATAGTGCGAAATTATAGTTGATATGAATGAGCGAGAGAACGACATTTTTGGTGAAGGAAAACATCGTAGGAAATCTGCAAACATCTGCGAAGACATTCAATGGTGTGAGAAGTGCCCACTCCGCACTGGGCCCGCTTGGGGACTGCAGCCAAGGGAGGACCAGATACCAGGGATGTTACGGATATAAAAAAAAACTAACAACAATTACAAAAAAAAACAGTTATATACAACTTTAAACTTATTTTTACTACAACTACTATTTACTTACTCATACTTATTTTTATATATAATTTCGGATCCGGATATGGATATGGATATTGGTAAAGTATAATATCGGTTTAGGTTACGGTTATGGATATTAAATTATTTCGGATTATCCGATAGTTTCGGTTACGGATATTAAATTTTTAAGGAACTATAAAATGAAATACGATACGACTAAACGCGGGCTGGTCTGCCGGCCGGCCAAAAACAAAAACTTGTCACGACGTGTCGTATTTACTAAGTAGTATTTAGTTAGACTCTGCCCTATCCGAAACTATCCAAAACTTTTATATCGGTTTCGGTTACGGTTACGGATATTTTTTTATTTCGGATATCCGATAGTTTCGGTTACGGATATGGATATTGGATATCAGTAACAACACTGCCATGTAGTTACGTTTGGTGAGTAGAGAAATATTTAGCATTCGTACCTAAATCACTTAAAATTGTTTAGGTATTAATTGATTTAGCGCTGTCACGGGTGACTCGGCAATGTGTGGCACATGTTTTGTACTCGTTACCTATTACCCCAATAAAATGTCTGACAAAATCTGAAACAATCCGTATAAATCGTGAACACGTGACGTCGGAAACTGATGATTTTAAAATTGACAAATTACTTTTGCTTTATATCACGATAATACCAATAAATGCTTATTCAAACACGTGAATATCGATTCACGTTTGTAAGATGAACCGATGCGTTGGCATTATTTGAAAGTTTGTGCTAGCGTTACATATTTGAGACAGCGAGTATTAAAAAATCGACGAAGCTGCATAAGCGATATACTAACTGTACTTAGGTACTTATGTATATTAAAAGAGTTCAAGAGCCTTACCATAACGTCTTAAGCCGATTCAATCCCGATTCAGTTTAGGTTCGCTCGCTGTCAGATCCTAAAAATGACAGATAAAATCTGAATTAAGTCGGAATTGAATGAGGACTATCGTGTCTTTGCTCACCAGTTGGCGCCACTGTTGACTAAGGTCTAGAGGTAGATAGCTGTCAAAGGCGACTTTATAAGATCGGCGCCGAAACAAAGTTTCAAATCTTGAATCTCATTAAGTTTATTAATTATAAATAACTATCATCATATCGACTAGCTTTGCCGCAATGTTGTGCAGTTCCGTTTTGTTCGAAAAAAACTGTTTTCAAAGCGTTCACATTCGTCGCCAAGTAACCCATATTTGCGATAATTTCGCGAAAGAGATCACTTTCAACAGGTAAATGAAAGAAATTATAATTTATGTCATGAAGCCCTCCAGAATTAGTGAAAAGTGAATGTTATTGGACCTCACGCGACACTAGCGCCTCTAGTGGCAAATTCACACGCGTTAGCCCCCATTGCATTAAGACGTCATGGACAATAGCGATCAAAGTTTTATTTCGAATAAAAAGAAAAGTCTTGATGGGCTGACAATTGGCATCGGAATCAGCTAGCTGTCACATTCATACAAGAACTGTCAAAATGAACACGATGGCGATTGCGAGCGACTTACCCCCTTATTCATAAACGCTCTGTAGGCTTCTGCTAAGTTAGCAATCGTTTGTCCTTATCTGTCATTGTGACATTTACCTTTCACAGCGTTTATGAATAAAGGGGTTGGACAATAAGCCTCTCTCAAAAAAAAAAAGAAAAAACATAAAGCCTACAGATCTAAAAAGCTTTCAATTCGCGAAATACTCTATCCCGTGGGAATTTCTCGCGGTTCCACAACAACCTAGTTCTACAATGCTAATGGCTAGAAATAGATACCGCAATAATGGCTGCCGTTGGACCCTAATTCAGCCGTTATGCAACTAATGCGTATATAATTGTCGAGCGAATCTGACGAGCGTTCAACTTTGCCAACACGTGACTTTGACGCTGTCATATAATATAGTAGAGATCTGCTATGACAGACACACCATTAATATAATCTACTAGCTGTTGCCACTTCGTCTGCATAGAACTTGTTTATCGCAGGAATTACGCAATTTTCCGGGATAAAAAGTAGCCTATGTGGTATTCCAGATTATAATCTATCTATGTTACAAATTTTATCCAGATCTGTCCAGCCGTTCTGGCGTGAAAGAGTAACAAACATCCATCCATACTTACAAACTTTAGCGTTTATAATATTAGTAGGATACATACCTAATTATAAATCAGTAAAAAGTTCGTGACTGTATTATTAAATAAATTCCTCGAAAATAGGGTGCTAACGATTAGGAAAGAGTAATAAAACACAAAAAGGTAGATTTTATAATTTGTATCGGTCTGTATGTATGGATGTGTTCATTTACCTATGTCTGTGTTCGCTAATCTCCGAAACTGTTGGATCGATTTAAATGAAATTTTGCTTGGTAATACCTTATATCCCTGGTCAATATTTTAGATACTTTTAATCCCGGAAAACTAAAGAGTTCCCGTGGGATAGCGATTATTAATGGGTAAACCAAAAAGACAATTTGTGAATTTTTGGAGTCCCAAAGGCTCCAGCTGATCTATCCGTCCGCCTGTTTTTTGAACCAGAATATGTAAGTTACATTGCAAGGAACATAATTTTGAGCATTTTTCGCAAATGTATTCTTTTTACGGCAAGAAAGGTAAACGGACAAGTGGACCACCTGATGGTAAGTGAGGACCAGGACAACCATCAAAACAGAAAAAAAACAAAAAACATATTTTTTTGCAAATTGGCCGCCAAGGGCTTTTTTGTTATGTCTTTTTTGAAACTACCAGCGCATTCAGAAATACCATCATTGCCGAGAAGAATGCGCTGTAAGATGGCAGGAGGTGTAAAACGCCTCCACCGTCAAATAAATTAATGGGAAATATCTCCAATGCCGAAGAGAAAAAAAAAATATGAAATATACATTTCATGTTAAGTAAGTTACCAATACGCGTTTGAATTCCGAAGGCAAGCTTATGTCTGCCGCCCCCAATGTTGGCTTTCATGCACTCATGTCCTGCTCTGAAAGCAGAGCTTTAGCAACCTAGGGGATTGAGAAATAATACCTCACTTTCCTGTAATTTCAGCGACTGTGTCTCTACGTCCGAACACAGCAGCGCGAGCACTGCTACTTTGCGGCAGGATTAGCGAGTATGATGGTACTAGAGATTTAAACGAACCCTACATAGGGTGGTACTACCCGGATAGATAGGTTATTTGTTCATCATCGGCCTGTAACAGCCCATTACTGGATATAGGCTTCCCCTAAAGTGCGCCATTTTACCCTTTGGCTTGTCGCATCCATTCACTAACAGTCATACATACATACATACATACCGTCACGCCTCTTTCTCAAAGTGGTAGGCAGATACTATACAATCATGCTAAATGTGGCCTTTAGGTCTTGTTACCTCAGGCTTTGTCTATCCCGTAAGGGATATAGATGTAATTTGTGTATGTGTGTATGTACATAACAAATGTCCTTCGAAGCTGATCTGGGAGTAAAGAAAAAACAAAATGTACCAGTTGCTTCTCTACCCGCGCAGATGGTAAAAGCCCATCGAGGAAATAGACGAAAATCTTAGGAATCATATTATAGGCGATGCAGTTAGCAACCATCACTATTTTGATTCCCCTTTCCACGTATACGCCCTTAATCATGCTAAACGGCATTAAGGTTTTGTTACCTAGGCTCTGTCTACCTCGTAAGGGATAAAGACGTGATAGACGTATGTATGTGTATGACATAACAAACAGAAATGACAGTACTAGAATTAGACACTTACATTTTTCATATTGGGGTAGGTTCGCGACACGGGTCGATGACTCTACAGCACACAGACACACGATAACACCTTTACTTCCACCAACTTGCCAATACAACGCCAACGTAACCTCGAATCGACTCCACCTAACACAGAGGGCTCAAAACAGTCTGATTCTCATTCGTGCAGCGGCAAAGTTAACTTGGTTGCCGCTGTTGATCGAATGCACTTGCTTTAGTGTGTGTGCGGGCTAGGGTTGTGCAACGATTGCGATATTTTGTCGAAATGGTGTCCATTATTATGGTGTTTGCCGGACCATTACCGGCGCTTGCGAAACGTGGGTTAATTCATCATTAAGAGTGAATGAACTGGCAAGGATTGTCTTACTCGGTTACGCTTAAGCAATTGGTGATGCATGATTTATTATCTGAAGGTCTGAAGTTGATCAAGGGTGTGAAAGAGCAATTAATTGGCATCATATCTTTTTTCCATTTGGTCTGGGAGTAAAGAAAAAACACAGAACATACCAGTTGCTTCTCTTCCCGCGCATATAGTAAAAGGCCATCGAGGGAATGGGCGAAAGGGCGGAATCATGTTATAGGCGATGCGGCTAGCGACCCATCGCTATTTTGATTTCCCTTTCCACCTACACGCCCTTAATCACGCTAAACGTGGCGTTAAGGTTGTGTTACTTTGGGTTATATCTACCCCGTAAGGGATGAAGACGTGATATAAGCATGTATGATTTTTTTTCGGGGATGTTTGTGATGTGTTTCTGTTGTCCCTCATTAGGTCACCTTTGACAGCTATACCTCTGGACCTTAGTCAACAGTGGCGCCAACTGGCGAGCAAAGTAACGATAGTCCCCATTGATTACATTGATGTTTATCTGTCGTAAGTCCTTCAAGGCACAACCCTAAAGCCTCGGGCACTGCACTCACCCACACATACAAAGCGCCCGCTTAGCAACCGAAGTGAAGGCAGAGAGATCTACTACATCCACTTCTACCACTGCAGAAACGTTCTATTTCACCCACACTACTCTGCAACCATTTCGACAAGCATTACGCGTTGTGAAGCTGCAGTATGCAGCGTGGCGCGAGGATACGCAGCAGTGGACGTCGTGGGACTTTGTATTGCAGTTCTCCCGTGAATGTTGATAGTATGGTACCGGTTCATAGAATCGCAACAGTTCTGGGTTGCCTAGCAGTACCCAGGTTTTGTATAAAAACTTGTTGGCACACGAAGTTATATTTTAAAAGGCGGACGTCCCCATGTAGGTGGGGACAGGGTTTTCTAAAACGGTCTAGAAATGCATTCTCGGTTGTATATGGTAAAAGATGTGGTAAGACAGATTTTACTGGATTTCTTTCGCTCAGCACGAGATTTATTCTCGTCCCTTAATAGGCGGTGGATTTAAATGAAAAGATACGTTTGGTTGATTTATGTTTGCTTCGAAGGAAACTATTAATTAACTGATAGTTCGGTTTCCTTTAGAGCTGTATGAAAGTCGGTTATGTAACTGTACTTAGCTATAAAGTATTATATTTCTGACATGTTTTTCTAGGAGCACAAACGAGACAGATGCGAAGAATGGTGATAGTAAGATACACATATTTGTATAGCCATTTGATTACTCTTGCTGTGGGTTATCATTTGAGACATCTTAAAGCATGCTACGATATCCAATATAAACAAACATAAATCACGTCTTTATCTCTTACGGGGTAGACAGAACTTAAGGTTACAATACAAGACTTAAAGGCCACGTTTAGCATGTTTGTGGGCGTATAGGTGGAAAAGGGAATCAATATAGAGATGGGGTTGCTAGCCGCATCGCCTATAACATTGATTCCTACTTTCGCCAATTTGAATCGAATCGAATTGAGTTGAATTATGTAATTCTTATAATTTCGTAGATATTGCTAGAAGAAAAATGTCCTTCACAGTCGGTTTGCAGTCTCGATGCATTTTTCGATGGGCTTTTACTATCAGCGTGGGAAGAGAAGCAACGGGTAGATTCTATGTTTTTTCTTTGCTCTCAGAGGGTGCGGATCAGAATGTATAAAGTTTAAAATGTATAATGGGTTAAAATACATAATGGTTAAAAATATATAATGGTATTTTCTGTAAAACTATTAGATAGATGAAGTTATTTGATAGTGTAAGCTATAGACTGGTTTAGGTTAGATTAGGTTTATTTTATAACAATCCTATTAATACGCCATTTCCTGAGAAAACCGCATTATATATTTTGAACCATTATGTATTTTAACTCATTATGCATTTCAAACTTTATGTATTTTAATACGTACCCGCTCTCAGACTAGTGTGGAGGGGACGGTTTATACCTCGATGCAAACTGCAATGTCTGCGTCATTCTTCATCTCCATTTTTAATTTTTACGGCTTTATTTAAGTTATATAAGTCTAAGTAATAAAAATATATGTAACTTGGTCGTTAGTTGTCACGTGTCTGGACTCGTGTCGCCCCAGTTCGCTCGAAAAATGTCGTGCGTTCGACACACATGTCGATAAAAGGTCTTACATGCAAAAAAAATCATTATGGGACATAAAATACTTTTCTCAAACATTGTCGTAAATGTAGTCATTGTATTCTAAGTATCAGAACACGAAGGGCCTCGTTGACGGCCGAATTATATTGCAGGCGCGATTTTCTAACGATAAATCGGATTGCTGGACTGCTTTTCATTTGTTTTTAACTTTTTTTTAAAGTCAAAGAGACTATGGAATAATGAACAACAATGTCATACAGCCAAGTCGATGGCCGAGGAGTGGGTGTTTTGTTCAAGTCTAACGTTTTTATCAACGTCTCAAACAGCTTACGGTGACAGATGACATAGGTACCTAAAAAAAAAACTTAAGAAAAAAGGCGGGAACGTGAAAACCACCTAAGTTGCGAGGAAGTTTAATGTAAAATTTATTTTCATTTTCTCTCGATGTTTGAGAAAAACATCATACCTGCCTCAGCTGGAAGAGCAATTGCTAAATTCGTAACTTTAAAAAACACTCACCTGCGATTCGTGTCTTAAAAAAAGTTACCCATCCAGCAATTGGCTACTTTCCAGGCCTCGGCATTAATCTACTATACAATTATCAAGGCCGTGTTCGACAAATAACTCTGTATAAGACGTTAACATTTTAGTATGCATTTGATGAAAACATCTAGAACTTAGCAGATGCTTGTTCTATTCTTATCTACAGCAATATAACATAAAACAATCATGAAATAAGACGGAGAAATAAAACATTTTATAGCTCGCCTCGCTCTACGTTGCGTATGGTCATGGACTGTCTAGATTGTAAAGGAACGCCTACTTTAATTACAAACTACTAGGTATTTATCTGTGTGATGCTAAGTTCGTGAATGGTGTGCCGTTAGTAAAAGTCTACTACGTTTATGTAACATTGTATTTTACTGAGTGTTTGTAATTTGAGGTGATTGTTTACCGCGTCACTCCTTCGATAACACGATGCATTATGCCACCTCACTTTGAGTGTCTCGAATTGCTAAGTACACGAATCGTATTACTCTAGTCTGGAAGCAAAGGAAATAACATTGATTGTATTAGCTGCTTCACTTCCCGCGTAGATCATAAAAGTCCATCGAAGGAATAGGCGAAAATGTTGGGAATCATGTTATAAATGCTGGCTACCCATCACTATTTTGATTCCCCTTTCCACCTACACGCCCACGATCATGCTAAGCGTGGCCTTTAGGTCTTACCTTAAGCTCTGTCTATCCTGTAAGGGATAAAGACCTAGGCTTATTGTCTAACTCGCTCGCAATCGCCATCGTGTTCATTTTGACATTTCTTGTGTGAATGTGACAGCTAGCTGATTCCGATGCCAATTGTCAGCCCATACGTGAACTGTCAAAACACGATGGCGATTGCGAGCGAGTTACATAATAAGCCTTCAGGCAGTTGGGCGTTATTGAGATAATTTCTTATCTAGATAATTATTTCAAATAAAATCATTTCAAATAAATTTATTCGAAGATAAATGCAATCACGAATAGTGCGTTGACAACTTTTTTATTTAGATAAATTATCTGGATGAAGATAACCGACCTCGTTTGTTATTGAGGTAAGCTTGTAATAATAAATGTATACAGAATGTCACGTCGGGTCAAACCGTCACACTGACATTCATCTTTTATTTAAAATCCCAACTAATTTATCTAGATAAAAATGAAACTGATCTAGATAAATTCAAAATAACGAACGACGGATTATTTAGTCACTTCAAATAAAAGATGATTTAGTTATCTTCCCGGATTTTCGTAAATAGACAATTTTTGCCCAACAGGTAGACCAAAAATCACTATCACCACTACATAGTATAAAACAAAGTCGCTTTCTCTGTCCCTAAGTCCCTATGTATGCTTATATCTTCAAAACTACACAACGGATTTTGATGCGGTTTTTTTTAATAGATAGAATGATTCAAAAGGAAGGTTTTTATGTATAATTCTACGCAGACGAAGTCGCGGGCAGAAGCTAGTAAACTATAAAAATACCTGGATACTCTCAACACCAATGTCACAAATCGTAAGTTTAAAACAGAACAATAAAATGTAGTTACGTAAATTGTCATCGCCCGCTGTAACAGAACCCAAGTCAAGCGACGTTTTTAATCCACAACCAATCTAAACTTGGCCCATTATTTAACGGAATTAATCTAAAGTTTGCTAATAAAACTTATAACTCTACCTTTATGATGATTAACCCGCTACAACTAGTTTGGGCCCGAACTCCGGCCTTTGGTTGCGATGAATATTAAGTGAAAAGGCTTTTTATCAGCAGTTTAGTTAACGTAGACAAGGATCAGTCACAGAGTTAAAGTAATTGACGTAGTCGGTTCCCTAACATAATTAACATACACACGTCAAATCACGTCTATATCCCTTACGGGGTAGACAAAGCCTGAAGTAACAAAACCTAAACGCCATATAGCATGATTGTTTGTAGGCGTATAGGTGGAAAAAGGAATCAAAATAGTGATGGGTTGCTAGCATCGCCTAAAAATGATTCCTAAGATTTTCGCCCATTCCCTCGATGGGCTTTTACCATGCGCGAGACGAGAAGCAACTGGTACATTCTATGTTTTTCCCAGACCAGCTTGGAAGTTAACATAAGTTTTTCATATCCATGCTGGTCTGGGAGCAGAGAAAAAACATTGAAGGTACCCAGCTACTTCTCTTCCCGCGCATGGTAAATTCCATCGAGGGTACGGGCGAAAATCTTAGGAATAATTTTATAGGCGATGCTAGCAACCCATCACTATTTTGATTCCCTTTTCCACCTATACGACAATCCTGCTAAACGTGGCCTTTACGTCTTGTTACCCTAGGCTCTGTCTACCTCGTAAGATACAAAGACGTGGTTTATGTATGTACCTATGTAATTAGATAAAGTCATAATTTAAAAATGATTTTATATGTTTTGTTTGTTTTGTTTGTCATATTTCAAGACACTTCAACAGTTTAGTTCTTTCCGACTTTGTCCGATGGCAAATCATTATTAATTACTGTACTGTTTGCAGTAACAATAAAAATAATTTAAGTTCGGTGGAGGTGTAAAACGCCTCCACCGAACTTAAATTATTTTTTATTGTTTTTTTCCACAACTACTTTGTTTTACTTTGACTAGTAGAGACTTTATACATCTCTATTATAGACTAATATACAGGCTCGGGGACCTTATACATCCCTTTCATAATATAAAGTATTTAATTTAAGTAGAATTTAAGTATTCTTACTGTATTTTATTACGAAACAATTACTTTCTGCCAAGTTCCTTGCGGCGCATTCTTCATGCAATGATGGTATTTCCGAATGCGCTGGTAAATTAAAAAAAGACACGCAGCAAAGCCCTTGGCGGCCAATTTGCAAAAATAAAATTTTGATTTTAGATTTTGATTTGATTTATGTTATCTCAATGTTGCAGGGTTGTATTATGTTATTAAACTATAAAAAAGTTTTGCAAGCTATAAAACGATGAAACCGCAGTTCAGCAAGTTATATCGAGTGGAAAAGTCGGCCAGGGCAACTGCTCGGGTAGGTTTATACTGATGTCGTTGAACATTAGGAATATAGGAATCATGTTGTAGGCGATGAGGCTAGCAACCCATCACTATTTTGATTCCTTTTTCCACCTTTACACCCGCAATCTTGCTAAATGTGGCCTGTAGGTACCTGTTACCTTAGGCTCTGTCTACCCCGTAAAGGATGAAGACGTGATTTGTGTGTGTGTGTTGAACATTATTCACAGTTCACTCTGCTAGGCTGTGGAATCGGTTACCGACCTCCATCAGGCAGTCTGCCTCCGTGGCGTCGTTCAGGGAGGGCTTGAGGAAGATGTGGCTCACACCATCTCCTTAGATATATTTTACCCCTTACGGGGTGGACAGAGCCGAAGGTAACAAGACTCAAAGGCCACGTTTAGCATGACTGCGGTGGAAAGGCGAATCGAAATAGTGATGGGCTAGCCGCATCGCCCATAACATGAATCCTAAGATTTTCGCCCGCCTCGCTGGACTTTTACCATGTGCGCGGAAAGAGGAACAGCTGGTGCGTTCCACTGTTTGTTTATGTACATAATAATCTATACTAATATTATAAAGAAAAAATTTGATTGTTTGTTTGTTTGTTTGCATTGAATAGGCTCCGAAACTACTGGACCGATTTCAAAAATTCTTTTGCCGTTAGAAAGCTACATTATCACTGAGTGATATAGGCTAGTTTTTACCGCGGGAAAATACCTTTTCCAACGGGAAAATTAATTTACCGCGGGCGAAGCTGCGGACGGAAGGCTAGTGTGTTATGTACCTAGTAGGCATACGTTACACCAATTTGGCACCAATCATTAACGTGTCGAAACAGCCTTCCGGCAAATGGCGGATGGCAACAACCGACTGCGTTAGTCTGTGGTCCAAGACTCAATTAATATTATATTAAACTAGCCTTCCGTCCGCAGCTTCGCCCGCGATACATAAATTTTTCCATAGGAAAAGGTATTTTCCCGCGGTAAAAAGTAGCCTATGTTACTCAGTGATAATGTAGTTTTCTAACGGCAAAAGAATTTTTGAAATCGGTCCAGTAGTTTCGGAGCCTATTCAACGCAAACAAACAAACAAATTTTTCCTCTTTATAATATTAGTATAGATTAAACGAAAAAAAAAAACATAGGATGTACCAATTGCTTCTCTACCCGCGCAGATGGTAAAAGCCCATCGATTGAATGGGCGATAATCATAGGAATCATGTTACAGGCGATAAGGCTAGCAACCCATCACTATTTTGATTCCATTTTCCACCTACACGCCCACAATCTTGCTACATGTGGCCTGTAGGAACCTTACCTTAGGCTCTGTCTACCCCGTAAGGGATAAAGACGTGATATATGTATGTAAATTAAACGAAGGAATGCTGCCACTTATTTAGGCAACATGCTTAATTTCGTAGCCGATGTCCAATCCGGTCAACACAAAACTTCTCAAGCTAGCAATGTATTTCGAATTGTCATACTTGTCGCCTATCGCGTTTGTGAGGTGGAGCCCTGGCCCCTATTGTGTGGCTGTGACAATTCTGTTTACATTACAAACTAAACTAAAAACTGGAATTCAAGACCAAAAAATCTACGACAAAGTTGCCACTGAAATAAAATATGTGTACAATAGTACATTCCTTTTTTTTTAAACACACGATAGAATATTATTTTTATTAGTAATTTCGATCCTATAATTTAAAGAAGTAATTTTGTTTACTTACTTTTATATAAATACTAGACGCCTGAATAAAAACTTAAACATTTCGTAATTTTTGGTTGAAAAACTGGTATTGTGCTTGTATTTCTTCAGGTATTCATAACATTTGGTGCAATAATTTACAATTAAGATAAAATCAAACTAATATTTGATTTAATTTTTTACATACATTTAGATAATCAACTAAACTGTAGAGTAATAGTGTGTAGCGCGCTTTATGGGGTTTATGGTGGCCATTTTTATTCGGCAGCGGCCATGACACCATGGTTTGTCATTCTCATTCGACATCTGACGTCTGTTCAGAGGGTTCGAATGTTCTTTTTGCTCCGTGGTGATTTCATCCTTGTTGAGTTTTTGTTATTTGTTAGCTTGTTTGTTAATAATAAGTTAGTATTTTTTTTCACAAAATCCATATTTAATAGCAATACAAAGAATCATATTAAAAAAGGTTGGCGAAACCTGAAAAGTTTGTTTGACAGTGACATAAGTGACATTGACAGATTTGACAGTGACATATCTGTCGTAGATTTTTTGGTCTTGAATTCCAGTTTTTAGTTTAGACGAGATTCCACGCCGCTTGGCTTCGTAATAGACCACGCATTGCAATTCGAATTGTCACTTACTACAGACAATTGTGGAATTATTACACATAAACGGATAACTCACGTATAAAAAGTCGAGTGATGCTCGACATGTTTCGGACTATTTCGTAGTCCTTTTTCCAAGAGCAATAATAAAAATGACGATGAAAACGAGGGTAGTTGTGCGCAGCTGTCAGTTGCGTCGAACAGCCGCGGGAGCAGAGCGCTGGCGCGCAGTGTTCGTGTCGCTGCCGCCGGGGCGAGCGCTCTTGGAAAAAGGACTACGAAATAGTCCGAAACATGTCGAGCATCACTCGACTTTTTATACGTGAGTTATCCGTTTATGTGTAATAATGATTAAGTCTCACGGTAGTTTCATGTTGAAATTGTGGAATTGGTGGAATAGGGGGTATCTTCGATGTTTTCCTGCACTACCAGGTGTTTGACGGATTCACTTAAGCGCACGATATTGGATGCCTAACTCTAGATCGAGTCAGGTCAGCAAATACAAAAGTCTCTCGTGGCTTGCGCCGCGCATGCGCCAACAAACAGGCTGTTGGCCAACCACACCTATCTGCGTCTGCGCAGGTTACGCACTCCCACTGCTACCATTGGCTCACAGATACAGTATAGAAACAGTCAGTAAAAAAGGCCGAGTTCGAGTCGGACCCGACAAAAACTTTTTTTTTAAATACACTATTTGGCTCACTCGACTAGACTCAGTGTCCCAGACATGCCGGGATGTGGGTCTTTATCCCTTACGGCGTAGACAGAGCCTAAGGTCACAAGACCTAAAGGCCACATTTAGCATGATTGTGGGCGTATAGGTGGAAAGGGGAACCAAAATAGTGATGGATTGGTAGCCGATTCCTAAAACTTTCGTCTATCCCCTCGATAGGCTTTTACCATTTGCGCGGGAAGAGAAGCAACTGGTACATTCTATGATTTTTCTTTACTCCCAGACCAGCTCGGAATTATCATAGTATCAGTGAGTATGGATGCTTTATCTGCGTGTTAAAATTCGATTTTACACCGCAATAAAAATTATCAGTAGAACTATATGTGCTTCCATGCTGGTCTGGGAGCAAAGAAAAAACATAGAATGTACCAGTTGCTTCTCTACCCGCGCAGATGGTAAAAGCCCATCGAGGGAATGGGCGATTATAACAGGAATCATGTTATAGGCGATGAGGCTAGCAACCCATCACTATTTTGATTCCTTTTTACACCTTTACACCCGCAATCTTGCTAAATGTGGCCTGTAGGTACCTGTTACTTTAGGCTCTGTCTACCCCGTAAGGGATGAAGACGTGATTTGTGTGTGTGTGTGTGTGTATGTAGAAATAGAAATGGTCCATAGTAGGGGCAACAGAGTAGTGCGTTTAACGATGTATCACTGAAGCGGGCTGCTGCCGGCGATTACACGATGTTTGCGTAACGCACCCGCTGCGTGGTGTTCGCTGTTGCTGTTGCTATGCAGACACGTTAGAACAGGACGGTCTTCCAAATAATTAGAATAGTTCCTATCATATGAAAATGTCTCTAGAGTTAGCTTTAGTCAATTTGCAAGGTGACATAATAAAAATACAATAATTTTTGCTTTGTTTTATTTTAAAATGTACTAATTAGTCCTTATTTTTATAAATATAGACTCCTTAACAAAAATCTTTTTTTTTTTAATCTTTTTTTTTTTTTTTATCTTATCTTTTCAGTACTTAGAATTTACCTATATATTATATTTATATCAGTATATATATTTTAAATTGCACCACCTGCTCAGATCTGTTCTGTTCTCCAGTCCATTATGGTTGCCTGGTAGAGATCGCTTTGTAGCGATAAGGCCGCCTATTGTTAACTTGTAATATTCTGTACACCTTTATGTCTGTTTTGGTTGTTACATGTTGTGTTCAATAAAGTGTTATTGTATTGTAAGATAAGTCAACTAGCGGCATCCATTAGAACACCGTTTCGTATCTACAATTGTATGCGATCGCATTCTCTTAATGTCAAGAACCTCCATTTCAACGCCATTGAACGCAGTTTTTCATACAAACTTCCCAAGCCTATCAACTGTAGGAAACAATCAATAAATTTCCCAACGCTTTGCACCTAATTAACGCGAAATTACACCTAGCTTTAACCCTTCTGTAATGTAATTACGCCTTTTGTTATACGATTCTTAGTGACGAATTATGAACGTAAAAGTGAATAATTAATTTGAAGTTACGACCGCCGAGGCGTAAATTTGGGACGCATAAGTCGTTTGAGTTTGGGTTACGTGTTTTAATTAATAAGTGCGTCATTATAAAAGAACACACCAAGGCTAAAAACACACACCAAGGCTAAAAGTAAACGATGGCAAATATTAGAGCGGGACCAAAGATTCTAAGCAGCCATGCCCTAAATAAAATGGTGATGGTGATCATTGGAGCACCACGCTAAGAAAATGATTAAATTCTCCATCCCATCTGATTATGGCTGGAACAGCCGATCGCAGATTAAAGAGGAAGAAAAAAAAAATATATAAAAGAACAGGACAAAGGACAAGAAACGTGTTGTCCTGCTCACACTAAGTTGCGAGTGAAACTGTCTCATGTTTACTTTCCACTTTGTAAGATCATTTAAAGGTTGTTTATAGACTACAAGCCCATGGACAAAAAAAACATGTGAAATGAACCAGCGTGGATGAAGCTTAGAAGGCTGTTACTATATCATAAAATAACTCTGAGCGCTATGCCGTCATTTCTGAGCGGTACAGATATTTCTCATACATTGAAAAAAAATTGCCCTAACGTCCGGCACCACCACTTTAAAGCGGCACTAGGTTTTTCGACATTTATTTTTAATCTATAGAAACGCCGTAAATTAATAATTAGTCGTAATTCCTCACTTGTACCTGAGAAATTCCATAAATGTACCGCTCAGAAATGACGGCATAGCGCTCAGAGTTATTTTATGATATAGTAACAGCCTTCTAAGCTTCATTCACGCTGGTTCATTTCACATGTTTTTTTTTCCATGGGCTTGTAGTCTATTATGACGTGAATCGAAATGTTATTCTTCACGTCTTTGTGTCTTATTCTCCAGAGCCAAAGGTAACAAGACTAACATAAAGGTACAGTGTGACTGTGGGCGTAAAGGGAACGAAATAGTGATGGGTTAGCCGCATCGCCTATAACATGATTCCTAAGATCGTCCATTCCCTTGACGGGCTTTGATCTGCGCGGGAAAAAAAGCAGCTGTAGCATTATTTTTAGGGTTCCTTACCCAAAGGTTAAAACGTGGCCCTCGTACTAAGACTGCTGTCCGTCTGTCTGTCGGTCCGTCTGTCGTCAAGCTGTATCTCACAAACTGTGATAGACAGTTGAAATTTTGAAGTAATCGTGTGTTCACGTTGGGAAAGGATTGTTTAGTACGTCTCTGTGTGTCGTACACACACAATCTTGCTAAACGTGGCCTGTAGGTCTTGTTACCTTAGGCTCTGTCTACCCCGTAAGGGATAAAGACGTGATTTGTGTGTGTGTGTATGATCCAATGATAAGAAGAGTCCTTTTGAAATTGACCTATTAAGAGTTTAAAAATAAGCGGCGTAAATGCGTCTGTTTGTCTGAAGCGTGGGCTGAGGCAAACCAGGGACGGATTAACAAGGCGTAAACATTCAAAGCGTACGCGAGTCCGAATTACAAGCGACAGCGTTTTGTAGTCATGAAAAAACTAGCAGTCCGTGACATTGTCTGCGGAGAATTTGTTTATTTTGCGCCTTCTGAAATGTAACGATTTTCCGGGATTAAAACCATGCTAAGAATTATCTCCATACCGAATTTTATCACGATGGTTAAGTAGTTTACGTAAGACAGTAACAAACAAACGAAGACACATTTGCATTTATATTATTAGGATAATTAAAAAAATACATTATGTTTTTTTTTCAGAATGTACTTTCTGTTGGCTGTACTTGTATTTCATGTATCTCACCATGTGTATAATCAATTTCAAACCAATTCAACCACAGAAAGTGAGTCAAAGACTTAATAAAGCCTAATCATTGCAATTAACAAAATATCATCGCATATCATTCCTACTAAATAGTAACATATTTAACTTTCTGTTCTCCAAGTGTCATTACCCTAAACACCCGCTCCCGCTCCCGCCTCCGCTCCCGCGCCCTCCCGCGCTTAGACCATCGCACATTAACGGCGCCCCAACATGCAGTGTCGAAAGCATTGCATTGTTGAGTTGCATACAATGCGTACGACGTGTTGCTAACCAGATGTGAGAAGTGTGGATGCGGTATTCAATGTATTTATCTCTCTTTTCTTAACGTTGAGCGTCCGCTTCCGCTCCCGCTCCCGCCTGTGCCCATCAAAGCTTTTCATTGTTTAGCGTATATTGCACGTTACGAAGTATACGTTGGAAGGCATGGATAATTATGAGATACCTTGTATGTCTTTAGATCTCCGTGGTAGGACTTGTGCATCTTTCATCTCGACCGCTATCAGGGTCCTATCTTGTAATTAGGATGAAGCAAATGCCTGCCTAGAGGTCTTGGATCTTAGAAAAATACCGTAATGTTTGGTCTCGTCGCTAGTAGAACCTTTAACCGTTGGCCGGGGCTTAGCTGAATTTGTCGAACAACATCATGCATCTCGCAGCTGCCTCGCGAGATGGCTCGCTCAGTTAGAACCTGGGCTAGTGAGAGAGTTAGAGAGAGAATGAGACAGGTTCTCAAGCGACCATGGAACGAAAGACGTGAGACAATTGTCATCAGTCGAGCCCAGGCCAACGGTCTGTTCTACTAGCGACGCGACCAAACATTACGGTATTTTTCTAAGATCCCAGACCTCTAGGCAGGCATTTGCTTCATCCTTCTCAGTAATAAGGGGTAATTAGAGCTAATGGGTTAAACCTTGTTTAGCCGTTTTGCGGTTAATTACATACCGACAGATAGTTTGTTTATAGTTAAATAACTCATTTGTTTGCGGCTATTACAGATGATTGCTAGGCAAATTACATCAATTGTTTTGTTACATTGATGATTTTTTTAACGTCCTTGTATGAAGTCCTATTGCTGGGCAAAGGCCTATCCTCCACAAGTCAGAAGTCAGTTGGCAACACTTTTCTCTACAGGTACAAGTTAGGGATCTTCAAAAAACGAGACTACATTTTTTCTTAAATGGCCGGCAACTCGCCCGTAATCCCCTATGTTAAGGGTATACGTGGACGATGGTGATTACTTGCCATCACAAAACCTGCATGCTTGTTTTCTTTTCGTTAGTTATTTATTAGAAAAAATGCAATCTCAAGCCACTCCTCCAGGCCTTATTCATTTCTTATTTTCATAAATGAAGACATATGTAGAAGAACAAGGGTGATCGACATAGCCAAGCGAATTAGCTCGTTGAAGTGGCAATGGGCATTGCAGGCCATAGCACGGAGAACGTTGGTACCGAAAGGTTCTTGCGTGGAGACCGCGGATCAGCAAGCGCAGCGTAGGACGTCCACCAACGAGGATGGGTGACCTGGTTAAAGTCGCGGGTTCACTGTGGAAGCTGCTTCCAACCGAGGCATTTGGTGGTCTTTGGGGGAGGCCTATATCCAACAATGGACTTCTCATGGCTGATATGATGATGCTATCAAATGAATCAATAATTTTTACTTCTTGATTTTTTATGTTTACTTTAGAGTTTTACTGTTAGAAATTAAATTGACGACAAAAATTCGCATTTATCATAAGGTCACGTGACAACTAGTAAGAGATAGAAAAACATTGAAGGCTTACCCACCGGCTATGGGTGGTGTAGGGGCACGCGTTACGATCCGGGTTCGACTCCCGGCCATAGCTTTACTTTTCGGATTTTTCAGTGTTCTAATTTTCAGTGTCTAATTTTCAATTGTAGCCAGTGTCCCATTCCTAATTTTGTATTTAAATATTTAGTGTTACCTTTCACGAAGCTACCCTCTGTTATCTGTGCTAGCACGACCCATAAATAACGAAGGCGTTTTATTATTATCCCATAAATATGGGAACCCATTAATATTTGACCATAAAGTCAAGCCCTGACATATAGGGCAGGAGCACGCGATGTTATGACTTGTTTTTACACGAGCCCGGGGATTCGGAACGTCCTTGTTTTGGTAAAAACCGGGTAACGCTTTTGTTTCTATGTTCACGTCAAAATCGTGGCCGATGAAATGAAATGAAATGAAATGAAATTTATTGCGTATTGAATTAAGGTTTCAGATTGCAGGCACAGTTGCTTAAATATGAAAAAGTTTCACTTAATCCTACCTTTACAGGTGTACACGTTTTTTTTAATATAATAAATTTAAAACAATTATTTATAAATTAACATTATCAGATAGGAAATCTCTTACACTATAATAACATTTGTTCAAAAGCCATTGTTTCGTCAGTTCATTGTCATTGTAAGTCGCTGTCTTTAAATGCGTCCGGTAGCTCATTATATATGTTAATACACATCATATAGGTATTTTTGGAAGATAGTTTGAGTCTTTTCAAAGGCTTATGGATTTTCTGTTTATACTGAGATCTCAATGCACGGGTAGACATGTCTTGTCTCAGATTGAATAAGTTCTTGTACTTAAAAACCGATTGCATTGGAACTATGTTTTTTCTTTTTATTATTGCAAGGCTTCTCGTTGTTGATTAGCTTACTTTCATTACTTCCATGCTACATGCACTTATCATGGACATTGGTAGTACAGAAGCATTAAAGGTCTTCGCACATTAGACCAACTCCACGCCAATCCGACACCAACTCAACTCACACTCTCGATGAGTAGTCAACTAGTTGATCCACCCAATGGTCACTAGTGGGCAAAGCGTTGTCAACAAGTGGACAACGCGGTGTCAACGAGTGGACAACGCGGTGTCTAACCAAATGGTTGCCCGTCACGCGTCAGTCGCAAACGCATAGTCGTTGCGTGGACAACGTGTGGTCGTTGCGTGGACGACGTGTGGTCGTTGCGTGGACGACGTGTGGTCATTGCGTGACAAACGTGTCGGGGTTGACCTTTAGTGTACGATGCGTAGGCCACTCGTTGTACACTACTTTATAATCATTTTTTGAAATTAAACCTAGAACATATGACACAGGGCTTAAATTTAAATGTCTAGCATAGAGTCGAGTCGCCGTTGAGTTGTTCTAATGTGCGAAGACCTTAAAGCTGCCAGCCTAGAGGACTAAGTTGGAATTACCCAATGTGCACATAATGTCACTGGCTGTACTCTCCACGCCAGAACAGAGCAATGCTGTAATTCTATTTCCTTCCATGCTGGTCTGGGAGCAAAGGAAAAACATAGAATTTTTGCTTCTCTTCCCGCGCTGGTGGTAAAAGCCTATCGGGAATGGGCGAAAATCATAGGAATCATGTAATAGGCGATGCGGCTAGCAACCCATCATTACTTTGATTCCACTTTCTACCTAAACGCCCACAGTCTTGCTAAATGTGGCCTGTAGGTCTTGTTACCTTAGGCTCTGTCTACCCCGTAAGGGATAAAGACGTGATATATGTATGGAGCCTAAAGTAACAAAACCTTATGACCACGTTTAACATGATTAAGGGCGTATAGGTGGAAATGGAAATCAAAATAGCGATGTGTTTCTAGCCGCATCGCCTGTAATTATGATTCCTTAGACTTTCGCCCATTCCCTCGATGGGCTTTTATCTGCGCGGGAAGAGAAGCAACTGGTAAATTCTATGTTTTTCTTTACTCCCAGACCAGCATGGAAGAAACTACTAATGATAGAATATAAACATAAGGATCTAAGTAAACTGAATTAATTCATCTTGAATACTTGTTTGTGTCTTCCATGCTGGTCTGGGAGCAAAGAAAAAACATAGAATTTACCAGTTGCTTCTCTACTCGCGCAGGTGGTAAAAGCCCATCGAGGGAATGGGCGATTATAATAGGAATCATGTTATAGGCGATGAGGCTAGCAACCCATCACTGTTTTGATTCCTTTTTCCACCTTTACACCCGCAACCTTGCTAAATGTGGCCTGTAGGTACCTGTTACCTTAGGCTCTGTCTAACCCGTAAGGGATGAAGACGTGATTTGTGTGTGTGTGTTTTTTTTTTTTTTTTTTTTTTATGTCAATAGGAAGGCAAACGAGCAAGTGGGTCACCTGATGGTAAGTGATCACCACTGCCCATAGACACCCGCAACCCCGGAGGGATTGCAGATGCGTTGCCAACCTAGAGGATTAAGATGAAATGCCTCTTGTGCCCGTAATTTCCCCGGCTGTCTTACTCTCCATACCGGAACACAGCAGTGCAAGCACTGCTACTTAGCGGCAGGATTAGCGAGTAAGATGGTGGTAGCGATCCGGACGGACCTTGCACCGTGTGTGTGTGAATACATGTTTTGTAATCCCCTGTATATCCCGGGTCCTAGGGTATGAGTTAGCTACTAATAAATAAGAAAATCCGGAGCCATTGTGATAAAACAATGGCGCCCGTAAATCTGTGCCTCTGCGGGGCAAAGCGATCGATGGGACGCGGGGAACTCGTTGGGGGCCCCAACGATCGCTGTTATTAGCAAATTCTACCAAGACCTGCCAAGATCTGATTACATGCATGCTACATCTGGTGTCCCCCAAGGCAGTGTCCTTGGACCATTGCTGTTTCTCATTTACATTAACGACTTGCCAACACTTACCAAACATAGGGTTACCTTATTTGCAGACGACTGCTCAATAGTGATACAGGGGAAAGAAACACAGAACTACGAGGATACCATTAACCGGGTCTTTACGGACGTAACTTCATGGCTGGTAGACAATAACTTAAAGGTGAACCTACTCAAGACTAAGTTCATGGAGTTTTATGCACCGCAGGGAAAACCAAAAGAAATAAAACTTAATTATGACGGCTACTCAATCGAACGCGTATCATCTATTCGCTTTCTAGGTGTTGTTCTTGATTGCCATACGAACTGGAGAGAACACACTGAGATGTTGATTGGGAAGTTGAATAGGTTTGTGTTTGCTCTGCGACGGATCTCTCAACTCTCATCACAAAAAACTGCCCTTCTGGCATTTAATGGGCATGTGATGTCAAATTTGCGATATGGATTGATACTCTGGGGTAACTGTTGTACTGTTCGAAGAGTTTTTCAATTACAAAAGAAATGTGTTAGAGCTATATGTGGTGCACAACAAACGGAACCCTGTCGACCCCTCTTTCATAAACTTAAAATAATGACATTACCCTCATTATACATCTATGAAATTTGTCTATTTGTAAAGACCAATATGAGCCTTTTCAAAAGTAAAGCATCCGTGACAAAGCATCTGTCTCGCCGCGGCGCTCTTCTGTGCTATCCTTCGCGGTCAAAAACAGCTTGTTTTAGTAAAAGTGTTCTATGTATGTTGATAAGAGTGTTTAATAATCTACCCATAGAAATAAGAAATTCTGACATGCCTGAGTATAAATACAAATTACGTAATTTTTGTTTGGATAAGTGTTATTATAGCATTAAAAATTATCTAAATCCAATAAACGAATAGCCTTGCATTAGACCTGTTAACACAATAATTAAATAACTAATATACTTCTGAATTTGACATAATGTAATATTTTAATCTGATTTAATAATCTGATTGATAATGATTTTTAATTTGATTGATAATGATTTTTAATCTGATTTGATTTGATTTGCATTCACAAATGTTATAATGACCTTGTAGCCCTAGTTTATAAGTAATATTTGCATGCTTGTTTAAGTAAAACATGTGAAACTCTTTTCTTTCATACCACCATATATGTACCATGTTTTATGCAAATAAATGATTATTATTATTATTATTATTATTAGACTACAAATAACAAGCGTTTTGCAATAAGCTATCTGAACCTCTAGCAAAGAATGTAAACTCTATTTGGATTGAGATAAATACTTACATAAATCACGTCTGCATCCATATTCATTACAAACAGCCTAAATTAACGATCACAGAAAATTCTTAATAGCGCCATTCAGGATTGCTAGGGGCATATAACAGCGACATCTATGGGTTTTTAAGGTAACTAAACATAAATAATAAAAATAAATAATAAATATCATGGGACAAATTACACCAATTGACCCAGCCCCAAACTAAGCAAAGCTTGTACCTACTATGGGTACCAGGCAACAGATAAACATACTTATATAATGTAGATAAATACATACTTAAATACATACAACATCCATGACTCGGGCACAAACATTCGTATTCATCATACAACTGTCTGCCCCTACCGGGATTCGAACCCAGGACCTCTAGCTTCATAGTCAGGGTCACTAACCTCTAAGCTATCCGGTCGTCAAACATGACACAAATTATTTACAAAAACACATACTGAGCCTATAAAACACCGTTGAACAGAAAACATAGAATCTACCAGTTGCTTCTCTTCCCTCATCATCATCATCATCATGTTAGCCGAAAGACGTCCACTGCTGAACATATAGGCCTCCCCCAAGGCTCGCCAAACAGATCGGCCCTGCGCCATCCGCATCCAATGCGTTCCAACTACCCTCACCAGGTCGTCGCTCCATCTTGTTGGAGGCCTACCTACACCGCGTCTTCCGGTCCGCGGACGCCACTCGAGAACCTTTCGGCCCCATCGGCCGTCAGTTCTACGGGCGATGTGCCCTGCCCACTGCCACTTAAGTCTAGCGATTCTTCGAGCTACGTCCGTGACTTTAGTTCTTGCGCGGATTTCATCATTTCTAATGCGATCCCGCAGAGAAACTCCTAGCATAGCCCTCTCCATCGCCCTCTGAGTGACTTTTAGCTTCCTTATAAGACCCATCGTTAGCGGCCACGTCTGTGCCATAAGCCTTCTCTTCCCTGGCAGATGGTAAAAGCCCATCGAAGCAATGGGCGAGTCTTAGGAATCATGCTATAGGCGATGCTAGCAACCCATCACTATTTTGATTCCTTTCCACCTATACGCTCTTAATTATGCTGATCGTGGCCTTAAGGTTTTGTTACCTTTGGCTCTAGGTGATATATGTAGGTACTAGCTTCTGCCCGCGACTACGTCTGCGTAGAATTATACATAAAAACCTTCCTCTTGAATCACTCTATCTACTAGAAAAAAACCGCATCAAAATCCGTTGTGTAGTTTTGAAGATATAAGCATGCAAAGGGACATAGGGAGATAAGGACAGAGAAAGCGACTTTGTTTTATACTATGTAGTGATGTCGACGCAGTCCTTTCATTTTACTCCGTTATTTAGTTACAATGGTGAATTACCTGCTAAATAAAAGTATAATAGAACGATCGACCGACAGCGATAGACCAAGGGCTTATCGGAACACGCGTATCCATTTATTGTACGATAGTCATCGGGAAAGTCGGACGCGTTTCCACTGCCGTTAGTAACTGGGCTTTTGAAAGCACCTGTGTGAAAATACCACTCGAATCTGAATTTGCAATACGAGTAGCATAGAATAATCACTACATAGTATAAAACAAAGTCGCTTTCTCTGTCCCCATGTCCCTATGTCCCTTTGTATGCTGATATCTTCAAAACTACACACCGGATTATGATGCGGTTTTTTTAATAGATAGAGTGATTCAAGAGGAAGGTTTTTATGTATAATTCTACGCAGACGAAGTCGCGGGCAGAAGCTAGTAATAAATAAAATAAATAAATAATAAATATCTTGTGACAAATTACACCAATTGACCCAGCCCCGAACTAAGCAAAGCTTGTGGTATGGGTACCAGGCAACGGATAAACATACTTGTATAATGTGGATAAATATATACTCAAATACATATAACATCCATGACTCGGGCACAAACATTCGTATTCATAATACAACTGTCTGCCCCTACCGGGATTCGAACCCGGGACGTCTAGCTTCATAGTCAGGGTCGCTAACCACTAGGCTATCCGGTCGCCATCACAGCCGAAAACAATCACAGCTCTCGTTAATCTTGTGAGTTTGTCAAAACTTTGATTAGAGCTGTAGTTTTGGAGATACAAGCTGGTTCATTTTGTTTTATTATTTTTTCTCTTCAACATTGGAGACATCTCCAATTAATTTATTTGACGGTGGAGGCGTTTTACACCTCCACTGAACTTATTTTTTTGTTGTTGTTTTGACTAGTATAGACTTTAAACATCTCTACTATAGATTAATATAATTTAAGGCTCGGGGACCTTATAAAAAGTAGCCTTTGTGTTATTCCAGACTATAATCTATCTATGTTCCAAATTTTATCCAGATCTGTCCAGCCGTTCTGGCGTGAAAGAGTAACAAACATCCAAATATACTCACAAACTTTCACATTTATAATATTAGTAGGATTTAATTTAAGCATTCTTACTGTATTTTTTTTCGAAGAAATGACTTTCTGCCAAGTTTCTTGCGGCGCATTCTTCTTGGCAATGATGCTGGTCTTTCCGAATGCGCTGGTAGTTTCAAAAAGACACGTAAAGGACCCCTTGGCGGCCAATTTGCAAAAATAAATTTTCATTCCATGCTGGTTTGGGGGCAAAGAAAAAACATAGAATGTACCAGTTGCTTCTCTTCCCGCGTAGATGGTATAAGCCCATCGAGGGATTGGATGAAAATCTTAGGGATTATGTTATATAGGCGATGTGGCTAGCAACCCATCACTGTTTTGATTCCCCTTTCCACCCATACGCCCACAATCATGCTAAACGTGGTCTTTAGGTCTTGTCACCTTAGGCTCTGTCTACCACGTAAGGGATAAAGACGTGATTTATGTATGTATGTATGCATGTAAATTTTCATTTTCATTTTCATATATTACTTTGAGACTTTGGGGCCTTGGTCAGCCGACATGAAAGTTTTTGTAAAGGCCCTGTCGTCCCGGTTGATCGACGCCTCAGGGTCCCAAGAGCTGGCGTGTATTTATCCCAGCGGATCGCACTTGCGGTCCAAAGGGGTAATGTCGCTAGCGTCATGGGGACCCTGCCGCAGCCAGTAGGATTAGACGGGGTTTTCTTTTAACTTTTCTTGTTTATAAATATAGGTTTTTGTAGCTTGCAAATTATAAATTTACCAGCGTTTTCTTCCTACGCTACAATAAAACGAGATTTCATCCTTTACCCGGCCTTGCTTGAATTTATGCCGAGTTATTTTGGTGTTTGGGGTCACCAGCGTTATCTCTGCATGCCAAAATCGTATGCCTATTCCGAGGCCGCTCGACAATGGCTCGGTTTGAATAACCTTAGCTATTGGTGTCAGTGAAACGATGCAAATCGAGCGAGGAGCTGCTTAAATTTGCCCAAAACTTGTTAAACAGAGCTGTTTTTACGACCAAGCTTTGCACGAATACCGTAAACCATAGACTAATTTACGGTGTGACTTTAAAGAGTGAAGACACATAAATCAGCAGCGAATCGCATTTAGCTGGATGATTTTGGACACACTATACGCATCGGAAGTATTAAAGTATGCTGTTATATGTGTTCAGGTGCTAAAAGGAGTTAACGCACGTTTTTAAAAGTATCTTATAGCATGCTTTCATGCGCTAAAGTATGCTATTTCTTTGTTTGATACGAAGCCTTTCTCATTCTGCGCCATATGCGATTCTTCCATGATACACAGACACATGGACACACTGCGCAATACGATCTTGGCTTGTTTAAAACGAAAAGATCGCGGACTGCCTGGGCGCACGTAGCAGACGGCCGCTCGTCTCAACGCGGCACTCGCGACTGCCGGCACCGCGAGATCCGCTTAGGGGCCTTGTAGCGCGCGTCTATGTGTGCGTTCGTTTCGACCGTTTTGTTCGTAGTTTCCTTTCTGTTTTAGCTTATATATTTACCGTGCCGTGCATGGGGCAGTGGAGCCGCGCCGCGAGGAGACACACTCGGCCGCGCAGCGTCCCTTTGTGCATCGCAACTGGGTCGGTTAATTCAATTTATCTGACGTATGATAATGCTTTCACAAATTAACTGCGTGCCGTTAAAAATGTGAGGTTTGTGACGGATATACCTACGTAGGTATGCCGTGGTAGCCCAGCGGCTTGACCTATGGCCTCTCAAGCAGAAGGTCGTGAGTTCGAATCCCGGGCTCGCACCTCTCAGTTTTTCGGAATTTGAAATTGACCAAGCTCTCTCATTGTGAGAGGAGGCCTGTGCCCAGCAGTGGGACTTATAGAGGCTGGAAATGATACGGTTGAGTAGGTTTTCAAAATTTTAAGATAGAAAATCATGTGCAATTTCACTAGCTGTTATACTATACTGTCTCTGAGACAAAACATAGCAGCGCTAGCACTGTTGCTTGGCAGAGAGTAAGAAATCCCAACCTGGCTACGCCCGTGGTGTGAATTATACTGTTTTAAAAATAAATTTATTGGTTAAAAGGTTTTAAATCTGTTTTTGTTCAGCGAAAAATTCGATTTAAATTTATTACGTAATCTAATTGGCTAATCGATTCGCTGCAAGTCAAAACATTCACAATATCGGAAGTAACTGCGCAGAAAAATACGCAAATAGTTTGGGGTCATGGGGTCACGGATGAAACTACTAAATAAAAGACGATCGGCAGTTCAATTATCTGTTTGTAATGATGTAACTGATTACTGCAGTTAAAATTGACGATAACAAGAAAAAATCAAAGTCAAGACGTCAGACAAGCGGACTTGCAAATGTTTTGAATTACATTTGAATCCAGTGGCAATCAGAAAATTGTAAGGTCACGCCTCTTTCCCACAGGGGTACGCAGTTACTTTGTTCCACTTGCTACGAAACGCCTAAGCTGCGCTCCCTATCACACGTAGCGCTCCTCGCTCTCTCTCTCAAAAATAGCGCAGAGATGACAGTCTCGCCCGTAATAAGCTATTATTCTAAAAGAAACTTAAATCTCGCAACTCAGTTCTTCCACCTTAAAAAGTTGTGAGATCCATGCAATACCAAGTCGGTTAATTTATTCAGTCCCTACTAAAGAGACCTCCTGTCTTAAGTTATTACGTAACTAGCTTCTGCCCGCGACTTCGTCTGCGTAAAATTATACATAAAAACTTTCCTCTTGAATCGCTCTAACTATTAAAAAAAACCGCATCAAAATCCGTTGTGTAGTTTTGAAGATATAAGGATACATAGGGACATAGGGACAGAGAAAGCCACTTTATTTTATACTATGTAGTGATGATTAGCTAACCTTACAACATATAATGCCCAACGACCGTTTCACTTTTGCTAAGACACACAACGCTGATGATCTATTTTTCATCTGTCTTTTTTTTCTATAAAATTGTGTATATTCTCTTATATTTGTGTCTTGCAAAATGGAATAAATGTCCTTCTCTCTTTCTTAAAACATTCATGGGTCTCGATTTGTCTAAAAAAGCGCAAACTATGCAAGATTCATAATGCGGTCCCTACCCTCCCTTTAGCATGTTGTCACGTCCATGATATGTGGAGAACAGGAATGTCCACCGAATGAGATGGAAAAAACCGGCCAAGCACGAACCGGACTCGCGCAACGAGAGTTCCATGCTAATCCGGCAAATGAATAAAAAATAAAAATAAATGAATAAAGAATTCACTAAACGGGGAACAATTCCGTAATCTGGCAACGCTTGTCCAGACGCCAAAGACATTGGATTTGCAAAAATAAGATTACTTTTAGAAATGAAAATGAAAATGAAAATTTATTTTTGCAAATCGGCCGCCAAGGGCTCTTTTACATGTCATTTTGAAACTACCAGCGCATTCGGAAAGACCATCATTGCCAAGAAGACTCCGCCGCAAGAAACTTGGCAGAAAGTCATTTTTTCAAAATAAAATACAGTAAGAATACTTAAATTCTACTTAAATTAAATACATTTATAAAAGGGATGTACGTATAAGGTCCCCTAGCCTTAAATTATATTAATCTATAGTAGAGATGTATAAAGTGTCTACTAGTAAAAACAACAAAACAAATTAAGTTCAGTGGAGGTGTAAAACGCCTCCACCGTCAAATAAATTAATTGGAGATGTCTCCAATGTCGAAGAGAAAAAAAAGCAAAACTATGAAATATACATTTCATGTCGATTGTAGTGTGTATTACATGTCGATGTAGAGGTACGGGACCCTAAAAAGTGACATAACATCACGGCATAACAGTGAGAGGGACAAAAGCATTTGTCATTTCACGCCGTGAATATATTTTGGGATGTAGGATTTGGTCTAGCACCTCTAGAGTTGAACTTTCTCTGCTTTCACTTAATTACGTAATTAACCTCTCGGATGCTGCGATGCGGATGTAAGTCAAATATAAGGATATCTTTGCCTGGTTGGTAGTAACCCTGCCTGTGAAGCAAGCGTCCCGCGTTCGAATGGTAAGGGCATATTTGTGTTATCTCCAGCTTACATACGTCCCACTCCTGGGCACAGGACTTCGCAATTTAACGGGATAAAAAGTAGCCTATATGTTATTCCAGACTATAATCGACCTCTGTTCCAAATTTCATCCAGATCCGTTCTGGCGTAAAAGAGTAATGAACCGACATACATCCTCGCAAAATTTCGCATTCATAGTATTAGTAGAAAGTAGGATTAATAAATTAATGGGATGTTGTTAGTAGCAAAAATATTTGAAGGAAGACGCGAAGACACACACATACTCACAAATCACGTCTTTATCCCTTACGGGGTAGATCGAGCCTAAGGTGGGAAGACCTACAGGCCACGTTTAGCGAGATTGTGGGCGTAAAGGTGGAAAATGGAATCAGAATAGTGAAGGGTTGATTCCTATGAGATGCGAAGAGACTTGTATTTTTTCTGAAAGGAGGCTTCTGGGCCGACACCTAATGATGATAAAGTCGGTACAACACGTACATTTACCCGAAACCATATGCGGCCGCCATTTGTGATTATTCAGCGCCGACGCTGCCGACGCGGCTGGCACCAGCGAGGGAATTTGATAAAACGACACGGTACCACGAAATAGAGGCACTGGAAACGGCGAATTTTATCCCAACAACCGACAGCCAGAGCTGGCCACACTCGATATAAAAAAAATCATTTTATTATTTGAAACTTTTACTCATTTACTCCTTTATTTTATTAACACAACCATGATATTACAATACATACATACATCACGTCTTTATCCCTTACGAGGTAGACAGAGCCTAAGGTAACGAGACCTAATGACCACCTTTAGCAATCTTTAGCACGACTTCATCGTACTACATTATAAACGCGAAACTTTGTAGGTATGGATGGATGGATGTTTGTTACTCTTTCACGCCAGAACGGTGCACAGATCTGGATGAAATTTGAACATAGATATTTTATAGTCTGGAATAACACATAGGCTACTTTTTATCTAGCAAAATTGCGTAATTCCTGCGGGATAGCGATAAACGAATTCTATGCAGACGAAGTTGCGGGCAACTGCTAGAAACAATAGTTATATCTAGACTTCCTTTTCTGGTGTCTGTGTACAGTAACAAGGTTTGCAGGTGTCGCCGGGACCCTCCCTACGATTCCTACATGATTTGACAGGTCTGCGGCTCGATTCTACGTCGCGTTTTATCCCAACAGAGTATTGAGTTTCAGGAGAGTCCTCGAGTTTCTTGTTGTGTGGTTATTTTGCCTCTTACGGTTTTAGACGTAGTAAAATATGAGGAAGTGTTGTAGCTATTTCTGTGATTATTGTACTTTCAGGCTTAGTCTGTTTTTTTTTTCAAGATGCAAACATATATAATACACCAGCTGTTGCCCGCAACTTCGTTTGCATAGCATTCGTTTATCGCTATCCCGCAGGGATTACCCAATTTTCCGGGATAAAAAGTGGCCTATGTGTTATTTCAGACTATAATCTATCTATGTTACAAATTTTATCCAGATCTGTCTAGCCGTTCTGGCGTGAAAGAGTAATACACATTCATCCATCCATACTTACAAACTTTCGCGTTTATAATATTAGTAGGATACATTGCAAGTGATAACAAATTATATGGCTATCTATATATATTAGTATACCAATGATTTATTTCGCAGAAACACTGCTATGGGTGATGTGAGGGTATAGCAGGCGTCACGGATTGACGAGGATCCGGGTTCGATTCCCGGCCATAGCTTTACTTTCGGATTTTTCTGTGTTCCTGTCCTTAGTTTAAAAATGTTTGTCACAATGCTACTTCGTCGTAGCGTACGACGTCCTGGACGGGTGACCTGGTTACAGTCGCGGGTTCACGGTGGATGCAAGCCACTTCCTACCGAGGCAACTGGAGGTCTATGGGGGAGGCCTATGTCCAACAGTGATCGCTTAAAACCATGCCCATTTTATTGTCGTAGCAGTTTAAAAAACAAACTGTGCGTAGCAAAAAGTGTTTGGCACCTACTAAATGAGATTCTGGACCCAATTCCCCGTGAGATAGGATTTGTCCGGGGTCCCAACGACGTTACGGGAGTCGAACCTTGTTACCGCCGGCCAGCAATCGAATCAGGACAAGTGCCCGGAGCCAGCGGGAGGGGTTGGTAAAGGGGGGAGGGGGACGTATTTAGTTTATGTACCTATTTGTAGCATATACAAGGTCTCTTAAAATACTTTCATACTGGTCTGGGGAGCAAAGAAATAACATAGAATGTACCAGTTGCTTCTCTGCCCGCGCAGATGGTAAAAGCCTATCGAGGGGATTGGGCTAAAATCTTAGGAATCATGTCATAGGCGATGCAACCCATCATTATTTTGATTTCATTTTCCATCTATACGCCCACAGTCTTGCTGATCGTGGCCTTTAGGTCTTGCTACCTCAGGCTCTGTCTACCCCGTGAGGGTTATAGACGTGTGTATGTGTGTGTGTATTGTAATGCTCTAGCTGTTGCTGTCCGTCTTCGCAGAATTCGCAGAATGAAAAATACTGGAACGAAATAGGCCCATCCATGAGAACTACACACACACACACACACACACACACGTCAAACTTATAACTCTCATATTTTAGCGTCGGGAAGTAAAAATAAAAAGTAAAATGAAGTTTTGCGATCTTGAGGCATGTTTATACTACGCCTTGCGTTGTGCGTTTGAACTCACTGTACCTGATTTTACTCTTAAAGATTTTCTGTTCTGTTAAAGTTGCATTGAACTTTGGCTTGACACGCTACCGCGTGTCTAGTTTCTTTTTTAGCGTGTTGTTTTCAAAATTTTCCAGTGAACTCAACGTGGCTTATAAACAATAACAAACTATGCGGTGGTAGTTCACCCAGTAGAATGTAAACACGCCTGAATTATAAAACTTATTAACTGCATGCGGAAGTAACCCCGAAAAATAATTACACTGTGGATTCGCGTGATTCCCGAACGTTACCGACCTGCGTTGGCGGACAGAAAAAAGTGTACACTTTCGAATTGCTGGCGGAAAAACTCGGAACTATTTTTTTTGTGTGGATTTTTTTGGGGTTGCGTCGACGGTGGCGCCGCGGTCGACTGAAGGGTTTGCTATGTGGGGACACAAAAGTTGTGTCTAGTGATGTAAGTAAGGGTAGTTTTTAATTTATTTAAATTGTGTCAGGGGAGCCGTGTTGTGCTAGAGTGGTTTTGGACAAGATTGATTATAGAATAAATAAAGTTAGGTATATATACACTCACGATTAGGTACGAGTATAGTCCGCTTTAAATATTATAGCGGCGAAAGTGAGTGGAAAGAATTGCCCGCGACTTTGTCTGACAAGAATTCTCTCTTCGCTATCCCGTAGGGTAAAAAGTAACTTATTTTATTTAATAATGTATTTTTTTTAAACTAGTACAATGTTATTTATTGTATAGTAAATAAAAAGCTTTTTATTGAGGCAAAGGCGTCAGCTTCATTACATAGTATAAAACAAAGTCGTATTCCGCTCTCTGTTCCTATGTATGCTTAGATAATATATATAGAACCAACGGATAGAATAAGGAGACGATATCGCAGGAAACTAGTCACCTAATATAATAAATCAGTCATTCTTTAAGCGCGAACCTTTACACAAGTTACATCTAAAATGGCTGGAATCCATTGTAACCCAGAAACCTTTTCCTTAATACATCGTCCTCTTAACACCAAACGTATCGTTATCACGTCGGAAACAATACAATATGTGCAAGTAGAAGCCCCTAGGGAAGCCCGACGGTAATATCGATAAAACGGGTCTGGGAAGAAGAAAAAGTACACGCCCGTAAAGATCGCACGTCGGTCTTCTCGGCTAAATTCGGCTTCGTAGAGCGTTGTCTCGCTCTAACTTCCGTGAAGACAATTGTCTCTTTCTAAAGACCGAAGTGCAAACTTTATGGCCTGGTACTATTATGTGTTCTTTTGCATGTCTTTTTGAAACTACCAGGGCATCCGGAAATACCATCATTGCCAAGAATGCGCCGCAAGAAACTTGGCAGAAAGTCATTTTTTCAAAATAAAATACAGTAAGAACACCTAAATTCTACTTAAATTAAATATATTTATAAAAGGGATGTATAAGGTCCCCGAGCCTTAAATTATATTAATCTATAGTATAGTAGAGATGTATAAAGTCTCTAGTAGTCAAAACAAAAAAAAAAATAAGTTCAGTGGAGGTGTAAAACGCCTCCACCATCAAATAAATTAATTGGAGATTAAGTTATTGGAGATTAATTAATTATTGGAGAAGAAGAAAAAAAATATAAAACAAAATTATGAAATATACATTTCATGTTAAGTAAGTAACCAATAAGCATATGGATTCAGAAGGCAAGCTTACGTCTGCCGCCCCGCCCCCAATGTTGGCTCTCACGCACTCATGTGTGTGTGTGTGTGTGTGTGTGAGTAGGTATATTGCCTTATTGAAGACATACTTTGTTAGCAATGTCGATATCAGTCGATGTCCGTGTAGCGTCTCTCCGAGGGTTCTGGGTTCCGCGGATGTGCGTAAATCTCATTTGTCAAATGATTGTCACGTGGCCGGCAAATAAACGATGCAATTAGCTAAGTGCTCTTTTTTGTGACGTGGCTCGGATGTTTTATGGATGTCTTAGAAAGGGACGAGAGATGCTATCTCGCCTTTGACATCTTTTCTTTTCAATAGAAAATGGATCACAACTTTGACATGCTTTGGTTTAGGTAACTTCTTCTTCTTATGGTGCCTCTCCAACTAGTGAAGGTTGGCAGTCAGCTCCGCATACTTCACACGGTCCCTGGCCAGGTTGAAAAGCTCCGGTGCACTTGTGATTCCAGTCCATTCCCGGATATTTCGCAGCCAAGATTTCTTCCTGCGCCCAACAGCTCTTTTTCCAGCCACTTTGCCCAGGTTTAGGTAACAACACACACATACAAAAATCACGTCTATATCCCTTACGGGGTAGACAGAGTCTGAGGTAACAAAACCTAAAGGCCACGTATAGCATGATTGTAGACGTATAGGTAGAAAAAGGAATCAGACTCGTGATGGGCAAGCCGCATCGCCTGTAACATGATTCCTAAGAATTTCGCCCATTCCCTCGATAGGCTTTTACCATCTGCGCGGGACGATAAGCAATTGGTACATTCCATTTTTCCTTTGCTCCCAGACCAGCATGGAAGTAACAAGTTTGGCAAAATTCAGCCATGAATGAGTGTGGTATATCATTTCTTGTAATTAGTATGTTCATTCTTATTTTTATAGTTAGACCTTAGGATGGAGTTACTGTGGCATGGAGTACAAATTGTGTGTTACCTTACCAGTACCTACCCTGACGACCTCCCCACTGCGTGCCACTGGAGGCAAATCACATGAAAACCGAAGATTGGCGAGAGACATTAAGAAAATAGACGCACTGTAGCATCGCAGTGTCCCCAAGTGTAAAGCTTAGTGCGGCAACATTCCACGCGCGGACAAATATACGTGGCGCGGTTGCTTTTATTTACACTTGGGCACCAGTGTGGTGAAATGCTGACAGCATTTTACATTCTGGGATAGCTATATGTATAGCTAGTTGTAGGTAGATGTATAGTAACAAATGCATTTATTTAAACCAACTAATCTAAAATTACAACACATAAAATTAACATCGAAAAATAAATGTATAGTTAGTTGTAACTAGATGTTAAGCTAGCTGTAGCTAGATGTATAGTTAGCTGTAGCTAGATGTATAGCCAGTTGTAGCTAGATATATAGCTAGTTGTAGCTAGATGTAAAACAAACTGTAGCTAGATGTATAGTTAGCTGTAGCTAGATGTAAAGCTAGTTGTAGTTAGATAGGGGCGTATGGAGGAAAGGGGAATCATAACAGTGATGGGTTGCCAGCCGCATCGCCTATATCATTATTACTATGATTATCATCCATGAATTGAAAACCTCTTTTGCTTTGGGATTACATCGATCAACAGGGACTAACACAATTTTATGTTCATGTGAACTTTAAGTACCTATCGTAGATTGAAAGATTTAAAGAGGAGTTTAAAGTCATCCACTTAGTTTATCAACATCATTTAGTTAAGTAACACCAGGCCCTTATTTACCAACTTGACAATTGTCGGTGACTATGACAATTCGAAATGCAAGGCGTAGTCAATATGAAGCCAACCAGCGTGGATACTGTCCACGTTTGTTATATAAACAGAATTGTCGCTTGTCACCGACAGTTGTCATGTTGGTAAAATAGGCGCCTAAATGTATAAAAGTAGAGTGTTATTAGTAAGTACAGTCCGTGAGCTCTTAGAATGTCATTCCGCTCTCGGGTAGCATCGGCCGATTTAAGTATCAAACCCATAAGTGTGAGGGAGACAGCAAGACGATTGGGATTCTAAGAGCTAACGGATTATATTAAGTAATAAACTGCTTTAGTGAATAACTGCAAACTATAGCAACCATAAATTTAGGGGTATATGAGGGTAATATCAAGGATATTGAGCTCGGGGGAGGTTTAAAATGGCGGGGATATACGGTTGAAACACAAGTAATTAAGATTTTAATGGCTGCCTTCAGTGAATTTAACGCATTATTGTTATATTTTAAGTAAAGTTTTATTTTAAGTAAATAAATGCTTTATTGAACAAAACGTCAACAATAAAGGTGTAATAAGTAAATGAGTGTTTCTTGTATAATGAATTGTGTATTTTCACTACTTAGTATATTAATATATATTCTAAATTGCACCACCTGCTCAGATCTGTTCTTTTCTTCAGTCCATTATGGTTGCTTGGTAGAGATCGCTCTGTAGCGATAAGGCCGTCTATTGTTACATTGTAATATTCTGTATACCCTTTTTTTGTTTTGGTTGTTATATGTGGTGTTCCATAAAGAGTTATTGTATTGTATTGTATTGTGTATTATGTGGCGACGCTGGTCTGGGAGAAAAAACTTAGAATGCATCAGCTGCTTCACTTCCCGCGCATCTGGTAAAAGCCTATCAAGGGAATGGGCGATCTTAGGAATCATGTTGTAGGCGATGCTGCTTGCCACCCATCACTATTATGATTCCCCTTTCCACCATACGCTCATATCTAGCTACAACTAGCTTTACATCTAGCTACAGCTAACTTACATCTAGCTACAGCTAACTTACATCTAGCTACAGCTTGTTTTACATCTAGCTACAACTAGCTACACATCTAGCTACAACTAGCTACACATCTAGCTACAACTTGCTATGCATATAGCTACAATATATAAAATAATGTCTTTATCCCTTACAGCGTAGCCAGAGCCTAAGGTAACAAGTCATAAAGGCCACGTTCATTATTGTGGGCGTATATGTCGAAAGGAGAATCAAAATAGTGATGGGTTACCAGCCGCATGGTACAACATAATTCCTAAGATTTTCGCCCATTCCCTCGATGGGCTTTTACGAGTTGTGCGAAAAAATATGCCGGACATTCTATATTTTTCTTTGCACAAATCAATGCGTTAAGAAGTATGGAAGGTGTATCCCTGAAAGATAGAGTAAGGAATAGTATGATAAGGCAACGTGCTGGTGTGAAAGAAGATATTTTCACATAGAGCGGATGGATGAAAGTAGACTAACTAAACAGATCTATATGGGGAGTGTGAATGGTTGCGTTGGGAGGGGAAGGCCTAGACAAACGTTCCGGGACCAAATAGGAGACGTTTTCAAAAAAGGTTAGGAGTACCCGAAACCGGCGAGCATGTATGAAGAGATTGATGAAAATAATCTCTGCCTACCCCTGTGGGAAAGAGGCGTGACGGTATGTATGTATGTATGCAAAACAATACAACTCTTCCGTTAGACGTGAAACGAACCCTCCTGAGACAATCGCGGAAAAAACATGACCCACCTTCGGTACAGTCGGGGGAAAAGCCGCAATATCGTAGCATGGAACGCAAGAAATTTCAATTTACGTTTGACAGTCACTAACATGCCTGTCTATCCATCTCCATGACAGCTCCTAAAAAACTGTAACAAAGAGCTGAAATATACGGGTATATAGTACATGAGGTAACGTTAGGGCGTAGTATAAGTACCGCACAGAAACAAAGGTAGATCCCTATTTATCGCATGAAACTGAAGTACATATTACTTTCCATGCTGGTCTGGGAGAAAAGAAAAAGCATAGAATGTATTCGTTGTGTGCCAGTGCCAGAATAGAGATCTCTCTCCATGCAGTTATGCCTGGGAACCGAAGTCCGAAGGAAGAGAGTTGAGAGTTGTATTTATGCAGCCGCATTGAGAAACTTCGTTAGCGGGATGTAGAACGATGTGACAGCTGTCATTAGAACTGGCGCTAGCTACTCGTGTGTCGTAGTAGTTATGTGGAGGCCAACTAGGTGGCGCTAGGGTCGCTACAGTTGGTTTGGATGGTAAAACCCATCGAGGGAACGGGTGTAATTTTTTAGGTCGGAATACCCTGGGCTCTGTCTAGTCCGTAAGGGATAAAGACGTGATTTATGCTAGTTACTGGCGTGTTTAATAAGATTGAACTTTGTTACATAACGTGTCAGTTCCAAGTAACAGATATAGTTTTCTGTCAAATATTAAAGAGTGAGAGTAGAGTAGTTTTAATTATATTTTTGTTACTTTGACATCGGCGAAGTTGTCGTCGCTATAACGACTTGATACGCCACAAATAAGAAGAAGAAGAAATTTTGCGTGCCGTAGTCGTACAGTATGAAGCTTTGACTCTGTGGGTTATTGATAATGTGGCAGCAGGGAGTTTGTGAAGATTGAAACAAAGGAGGTATGTTCGGGGAAGATAATTTGCCTTGAGAAATTACAATCTTGGTTACCGGAGAACACGGCGAAGGTAAAGAAAGGGATTTTTTGCGAAAGGCTGATTTAATAGAATGAATTTGTTGACGTAAAATCAAATAAATAAAATATAATATAAAATGAAATATTATCAGCGTCAATGTTTGTGTGGTGTAAGGGATAATGAAGTGTGTGGGATTTATATGTGTTTTATTGGCAGTAGTGGAGGGAGTTGATGAAAAACATATATATTTCACACAGGCTTGGTTATCTTGCACGTGAGTAGCGGAGTAGCAAGGTAAATATTTTTGTTCATTAAAATGGACCTCCGCAAAGTAACGCCTGATTCAATAAAATATGTAAAATCAAAGTAGCAAGAGCAAAAAGGTACAAGCCGTGGTAGCCTGGTTTGACTTATAGCCTCTCAAGCTGAGGGTCGTGGGTTCGAATCCCAGGCTCGCACCTAAGTTTGTTGGAATTTATGTGCGATATCTCATTTGAAATTTGCCATGAGCTTTTCGGTTAAGGAAAACATCGTGAGGAACCTGCATTCAACTGCGAAGCAAATCAATGGTGTGTGTATAGTAATTATTACGCAACTTTGGTAACTTCTATTTGGTAAATAAATAAATAAAATAAATAAATATCTTGGGACAAATTACACCAATTGACTCAGCCCCAAACTAAGCAAAGCTTGTACTATGGGTACCAGGCAACGGATAAACACTTATATAATGTCGATAAATAAATACATACAACATCCATGACTCGGGCACAAACAATCGTATTCATCATACAACTGTATGCCCCTACCAGAATTCAAACCCAGGACCTCTAGCTTCATAGTCAGTCACTAACCACTAGGCTATCCGGTCTGCGTTAGTCGAGTACGCATTCGCGAAACCCGCTAAGTACATGAAACCTTATACAACACTGGATGTTATTAATAAGCAAAACTCCAATCACTAACAGCGCATACCGAATCGCATAACATAATTCAATTATCAAAAACATGTCCTATTATGACATCTTAAAATAAATCTGGCGCAGCGCGAGTTTCATAACAAGATACAATGTTTTGACTTCCGAGCGTGCCATACTGATAAAATGACGTCGGATGTAACATGTCAGATGTTTTTACGTCAATAAGCTATAAATAAATAATTATATTAACAATTGTCAACAATTGGCCACTTGTTCTCTGTACGTAACCATTTTACATAACCAGGACATTCTAAGGTAAAATAAAGACTCTTTCTAAATTAAAACAAACATGTTCGCGGCTTAGGGGTGGGCCAAGGATCCCCGCTGCAACTAAACGTATATTAATCCAAATTAATCGTCCTTGGTGTTGAGACCCTTGGTCCGTGGGGTCCTAGCGCTATTAGCCTCTTCAAAGATATTTCGAAGAGGCTGATAGACGCTACGGGTGACCGCAGAGCTGGCAGCTTCCTTGGACAGCGTATTAGTATCGCTGTCCAAAGGGGGAATGCTGCCAGCGTCTGCGGAACTATGCCACGGGTGCCCCTCCTTTTTTAATCATTTTATTTTAAGATTAGTTTTAGTTTAGTTTTTAATTTAATAGTTTAATTTGTTTTAATTCCATTTTGTATCGTATTAATAATAAAGTTGATAATTGTAAAACCACGCCATTTTCTATGCTGGTAGCTCTTTAATTTCATTTTACCTTAGAATGTCCTGGTTACGTAAAATAGTTATGTACGGGGAACAAGCTCAATTGACCTAGTTCCAAACTAAGCAAAACTTATATAGGTGACAAACTTAAGTAAATATTTTGTATGTGTGAGTAATGTCTGCGAATAGACAAATTGCCGTTGCAAATTAGAAAAATGACTTAAGTCCCATATCAGTTCTATACTACTACATACATATAATATATATATATTCATTCATTAATATAATAATATATTCTAAATTGCACCACCTGCTCAGATCTGTTCTGTTCTCCAGTCCATTATGGTTGCCTGGTAGAGATCGCTCTGTAACGATAAGGCCGCCTATTGTTACCTTGTAATATTCTGTATACCTTTTTTCTGTTTTGGTTGTTACGTGGTGTTCAATAAAGAGTTATTGTATTGTATTGTATACAACAGGTCATTTACTTAAGTTTTTCATATAAAAGTATGTTTATGATACATACATAGACAAATCACGTCCGTCTTTCATCGGGTAGACAGAGCTTATGGTAACAGGACCTAAAGGCCTCCTTGATTCCACCTGGAAAGGTGAATCAAAATAGTGACGGGTTGCTAGATATATCATGCGCCAAAACTTAAAGCGTGAACGTGTGGCACTACACGCGTTCCCTAAATGTGGCACCAAGGTGCCAACAAGGTGCCAACAAGGTGCCAAAGAGTTGCCACGAGCCACACGCGGCAGTTATTTTTAATTGTTTATTAATATTTAATATTGGAGCGAACATTTAAAAATGGAACCAGCTTGCATGCGCGGATATTTTGGGGTTGAGACGTGTTTTTGTCTTACGTAATGGGGACTATCGTTTCTTTGCTCACCAGTTGGCGCAACTGTTGACTAAGGTCCAGAGGTATAGCTGTCAAAGGCGACTTTATAAGATCGGCGCCGAACAAAGTTTTAAATCTTGAATCTCATTAATTTTATTAAATAAATAAACCTCTGAATTAGCTGCTCTTTGAAGCCGTTTAGTCTTGCGCCTCTTTTTCTTAATTCCACTTCCAAAGTGTTCACATTCATCGCCAAATAATCCATACTTGCGATAATTTCACGAAGGAGATCACTTCTCAATAGGTAAATGAAAGAAATTATAATTTATGTCACGAATCCCGCTAAAACCAGTGAAAACTGAATGTTATTGGACCTCACGCGACACTAGCGCCTCTAGTGGCAAATTCACACGCGATAGCCCCCATTGGTTGCCTTGTATGACTCTAGAATTTTATTGTCGCTCTTAAGGTCCGGCCACACTAGGGCGTAAAAGACGTCGACGGTGCGTTTACGCAACAAAATGAACGAAGAAATGGTGAGAGAGCTTGACGCATGCGACACGTCACTGCGTATACGCAGCGGTGTGATCACTCCTTTATTGTTTATGCTATTACTAGCTTTGAGCAGCGGTTTTGCTTGTGTGAATTTTTAAATCCAATGTCTCCCATGCTGGTCTGGGAGCAAAGAAAAAACATAAAATGTACCAGTTGCTTTACGATCCGCGCAGATGGTAAAAGCCTATCGAGGGAATGGGCTAAAATCTTAGGAATCATTGTATAGGCGATGCGGCTTGCAACCCATCATTATTTTGATTCCCCCTTTTACACATGTCTACAATAATGCTAAATGTGGCCTTTAGGTCTTGTTACCTTAGGCTCAGTCTACCCCACGCATGCGTGACCGCTGGAAAGAGCTGCTGGAGGGTTCCCTCTATGGGACCAGAACCATAGGGGCAATCCTCCCGCATTTTCAGAGCTGGCTGGACAGAGAGCATGGCGCTCTAACTTACAGGCTTGTGCAGGTAATGACCGGACACGGATGCTTCGGTCATTACCTGCACAGGATAGGGAGGGAGCAGAGCGAGCTGTGCCATGAGTGCGGCGATCCTGATGACACGGCACAGCACACCCTCGAGGTGTGCAGTCACTGGGATGGGGACCGCCGCAACATGGTTGCTGCCATTGGAGTCGTTGATCTCTCGCTGCACAGCGTAATCACATCCATGCTGAGCAGTGACAGATCCTGGCAGACGGTGGCTTCCTTTTGCGAGGACGTAATCTTGCAGAAGGAAGCCAGGGAGCGGGAGCGCGAGGACGATGCCCACGCGCCCATGCTCCGGCGCAGACGAATGGGGCGAAGGCGGCGGCTGTTCGCTGCCCGCCTGAACCCCTAGTGGGGCCGGCGGGCGGGAGACGGGGATCTCCTGCTCGCATGCATTGCACGGTCCTTTACGCCTAGGACGGGGGGTCGAAGTAATTTTTGCTGCGACTTCCTCTTCCTTGATGCGGGTGGCTCTGGTTAAAGCCGGGGCAGCCGGGGGGCGCCGTCGGCTGGAATCTCCGGGATTCCATGGCGCCTTCCCAAACCTGGCAAGCGGGCTTTGCCGGAGTGTTTTTAGTGGGTATGCTCCCCCCGCCCCTTTCCGTGCGGAAAGAGGCCGGGGGAGAGAGACCCACATAACCATCCGGGCCTCCCCGGACCCGGTGGTACTCGTAAAGAGTTTTCACTCCGTTAAAAAAAAAAAAAAAAGGCTCAGTCTACCCCGAATTTCAAATGTTTCGCACATAAATTCCGAAAATTCGGAGGTGCGAACCCGGGCTCGAATCCACGACTCTCTGCTTGAGAGGCCACAGGACAAATCTTATATCTACCAAAAACCCAAGTGTACGGTGGCTCGTGAGCCAGCGAAACGCCACGTCCACACTAGAGTTTTTGAATACTGCAACGGGAAACTGTTACGGTTATTATTAGATGAGTACCCAGCTTTATGACTAGCCTCCGATAAAGGCACCAGACTGAAAACCAGCGCTGGGTTCATGTAGCCCAGCACACGCTGAGACTGGTACCCGTTGCCGGAACATAGCCCGCCTAGTGTGTCTCTTTGTTTTTTCTTCTTTAGTCTTGAATCTGTTGTCAACTTAACTTCTATCTGCTTATGTTTTGGTAATAAATGTTTTTTATTTAATCTTTAGTTATGAGAAAATAATGAAGTTTATTAGATATTTGGAACAAATCGTCGTTATGTTGTGATGTCATGTTGTGGTGTCGTTCTAATGAAAGACGCAAATAAATTCAGAGAGAGCTCGAGAAAAACAAATCGTTTCTGTGATAAATCTATCAAAGGCGGAAAAACATGCACCATTCTTATTTAAATTAACAGACTGTTATTTTCCTCCACGAATAATTACGGTTCAGGATATAATTCTGTTGTTATTTAATAATTATTTTAGGAGAGAAAGTAAACAAACATCCTTTGAACAGAACTGAAGTATGTTTTTTATTCACATATACACACACACACATGGAAGGCAATTTCCAAGTTAACAAAATAGATGGCGCCATTGTAGCCAATTGGAAGTATTTTGGCAATTGGGCACAATTATAACACATGAGGGGGGGGGGGTGCGAGTCGGGTTACCTCCACGTGCGGTCAAGAGCTGCTGTTCGTTGCACCCTGGGCATCGGCTAATGATTTCCTGGCAGTTTCTGAGGGATATCATTGACCGTTGGCTAAGAGCCCGACAGGGGGGAGGGGGTCTTTGTACGGTAATGGTACCGTACAACGTTGCCGACATTTTGTCACAAGATTTTCGAATTAAATTTTTGTTACTTTGACCTTGGCGAAGTTGTCGTCGCTATAACGACTTGAGACGCCACAAATAAGAAGAAGAAGAACAAGGGTAATACAGATCACATATTGATATTATATTATAGGTAGTATAAAGTAGTTTATTGACTGGTAGGTTTTAGGAGTTTATGTATTACAATTGGTAAAGTTATGTATTGTGACTCTCAGTGTTTGCAATTTTTAAACTCACTCGTCCATCCCTAATATAATACTCCTTTCATCCACTCAAAGGTTGACTGGAAGAGATCCCTTAAAGGGGTCAATTGTATTTGTCTTGTTTATTTTGCACAATAAAGAGTTTACATACATACAAAGTCGCGGGCAAAAGCTAGTTTGAAATAAGACGTTCCTCACGACCACAGTGGTCACGTACTGTCATAAAATGATTTACAATTTTAACCTCAATCGTGATTCTAAACGCAGAACGGCGCTAGTGTTAATTCTGTATAAGTATAATGCATTAACAGCTTTATCAGAGTGTGAAGCGTGCCCATCATTTCACCACTGGCGCGGGGCCAAGCTGCGCGTGCGGCTATTCCCGGCGCCGAGCGCGCCCGAACGCTCCCGAACACGCCCGAAGTTGAGAAAGTCAAAACAATTGAAAAATACAAGGGAAGCTGCCCTATTGAAGATATAGTAACTTATTCCATGCTGGTCAGGGAGCAAAGAACAAAAAATAGAATGTACCGGTTGCTTCTCTTCCCGCGCAGATGGTAAAAGCCCATCGAGGGAATGGGTGAAAATCTTAGGAACCGTGTTATTAGGCGATGCGGCTAGCAAACCACCACTATATTGATTCCTCTTTCCACCTATACGCCCACACAATCATGCTAAACGTGGCTTGTAGGTCTTGTTACCTTACGCTCTGTCTACGCCGTAAGGGATAAAGACGTGATTTATGTAGTATGTATGTATGTTCTACCGTCATGCCTCTTTGAATTTGGCAGGGACTACTTTGTTCCACTTCTAACGATCCTAACTACATTTAATCATCGTTTTAGGGTACTCGTGATATACAATACAATACAATACAGAATATTACAAAGTAACAATAAGCGGCCTTTCGCAACAGAGCGATCTCTACATGTTATACAATACTACCGCGTCTGTTTGTCTGTTCGCGATAAACTCAAAACTACTCTACCGATTTTCATGCGGTTTTTAGCAAGAGGAAGGTTTAGGTTTGTAATTAGCGAAGTTTTTATGTAAGTTGGTTGAAATATACAGTAGTTGTGGCAGGGTCGTATTAGTATCATTACATTGCATCCGTGCGACGCCGGGGCGGGTAGCTAGTGGTTTATAAGTTGTTATAATCCGAGCATTTTGCAATGTATTGTTAAGAATTCAAAACTGAACCTTCGTTATGGTAACTGAAAACAGACTTTGTTAAAGAGAACACTCATTGGTCAGGGCAGTGACGTTGACAGCTGACAACTGACAGATGTCAACGGCGCGTTTTGGCGCGCAGCGCTCTTGAAGAGACGCGGAGATTGTATTGTCATTCGGAGTCAAACAATTCGGACGCGATCAATAAGAAAAGACTATGCCCGTGAGGTTACTCACTGCAATAGCCAAATCAACGTTTAGCTTGACTGGTTTCGGTTTAATTGGTTTAATGCGATTGAACTGATCGAGTGTTGCCATACACACTTCCGTGTATTTGTCAGCTTGTTTGTGAAGTGCTTTCCACTGGCGTTCGTGTCGCCACAGTGTGTGTTTTTTTTTGTGTTTAGTTTTTATAATTTTAACTGGATCCCACAGAAAAACAGCGTTGCGGCTTCCCGCAACATTATGCTGAGTGGGGTCCATTTTACACCATATCGGTACTATTCTTAGTATATTGTATTTCTCCTTATTTTATATCTACGTGTATCGAATGTGTGTAAATAAATGTTTCTCTTTCTTTCTTTCTTTCTTTCTTTCTTTCTAGTTCTTCCCGCGGGGTCGTACTGAACTAGCTCAATGTACTCTGTGTTGTTGTCCAAGTGAATAAAACGATGTGCGCTACTAACCCGACTTTCATTGGATGTAAGAGAGGACCTTTACAGTATGAGTTGCAGCCACAACATCAATTATACAGCATGTTATAATTTGCTATAAATTACACAATTGGCTTGTCGCCCAGCCGGTTGCGTCAGTGCGGCACGTGTTGCTAGAAGTCAAAATATTAGTGGAAAAACAGACCGATAAAATTGTGATTTTAATTCGTATGGATTATGTTGTTTTGGTTTGTATTTTTGGTGTGTTTGACGTGGCGTTGGATTCTGAAGGTATCCGATCATTTGACCGATAAACACAATTTTATTTGACAACCCTGTAATAAAAAAACGATTTGAAAAACAGTGCCTTCTCTCGTCCCTGGTGAGCAGTAGATGTTCTACAGGCGTTTGTAATTGTGTCGTACAGACACATCATTCAAACAGATGACTCTTGGCAACAATAATTCGCATTGTAACAAGGTCACGTGACAGCTAGTAACAAATAAAAAAAAACGAAGGCTTACCCACCTGCTATGGGTGGTGCAGGGGTATAGTATAGCACGCGTCACGGAATGACGAGGATTCGATTCCTGGTTATAGCTTTACTTTTCGGATTTTTCTGTGTTCTAATTTTCAGTGTTGCTCAAAAATTTAACCCTGTAATATTTGATAAGCCGTAAAGTTTTTCAAAAATCGAAAAACCTTTTTTAGAAAATAAAAGGTTGCCAAATGAAGTGTTTGTCGAACGATGCATTTGACAAATGTTGTTTAGCAAATGACGATAAACCGATTCTGAAATCTGGTTTTAAAGGCTCTGATGAGCTATTCACGCGATTGAAATCTCGAGTGAGTTTAATATTAGCAACGATTGTTCAGAAGAAAATACACGATTTTCCTTGTCAGTACATTATTCTATGGCGTTTACTGTGAGAGGGTTCCTCAATGGGTCACGAGAGCTATTCTCAATAAAAATGCCACCCCCTCAATTTTTTACTATCTACAAATTGTAGGCCTTTGCCATCCCTGTAGGAGAGAAAAGATGTATCGAAATTTTCGTAAATTTTTTATGTTCTTCCTTTCCAACGCCGTTAAAAAATAGGAAAAAAATTAGGGTAATTTTTTGTCTCATTATTATTGAAGGAGCTCGTGATTTTAAGTAGGAATAAAATTGTTAGGGAATGTAAAAAAAAGGACAATTTCGACGCTTTTTTCTTTATTCAAAAGCCAGTTTCCATTCGCTGGTTCTCATTCATGTTTGGTAGAAATAGGTCATGCAGTTTGAAGACTATCAGCTCTTTGCCAATGATGGAAGGCATTTTTGGCGTAAAATTGTTTTTTACGTATTATTGATTACACAATTAATGCGTCCGCGACCAGTAGGTCGGGCAGCAAAGACAAACATAGAATGCACCAGTTGCTTCCCGCGCAGATGGTGTAAGCCCATCGAGGCATTGGGCGAAAATCTTAAGAATCATGTGGCTAGGCAACCCATCACTGTGTTGATTCCCCTTTCCATCCATACGCTCACAATCATGCTAAACGTGGTCTTTAGGTCTTGTTAAGCTCTGTCTACCCCGTAAGGGATAGAGACGTGATTTATGTACGTATGTATTTTTGTTATATTTTATTAAAAAATTTTTTTTTAAGCTAAACGATTTCAAGTCGGCCGCCATGTTTTCGTTTAGAAATGCTCGTATCCGGGAGTTATGAATGGTCCACGTTATGGTCGCACGATAAATTTATTCGGATTCCGGCACCGCTCCGGCGAGCCCCGCCCGACCGGAAGACGCAGATAGTACAAGCGTTTTAAGAAAATATATAGTTTCGGTATAGTCCACGAGAAAATTCTAACGAAATTGATGTTATTTTCAAAAATTTCAAGCGTCCGGTGTACGTCAATTTAAGTAAAGAGGAAATAGGAACATTAGAGCCGATGCACCCTGGGCAACAACGTTAGCTGTTGGTCGACTATCTGATAGGGTTGGTAAGTAAAATTTGTGAGCAGTGAGTACATGAGCACCTAGAAGGACATTCGGATTTCGGGTCAGAAGACGTTCACTGCTGAACAAGGGCCTCCTTAGCACACCATAATGAACGACAACTCGCCTGCATCTACCGGTTTCTCGCAACTTTCACGATGCCGTCGGTCCACCTAGTAGGAGGCCTGCCAACGCCGCGTCTTCCGGTTGGTGGTCGCTCGAGAACTTTTCTCCCCCAACGGTAGTCTGTTCTGCCCATTGCCAATTCGACGTAGGTACATACTCTTCAAGCTTCGGTGACTCTCGGTGGGTTTCGGGTACCACCGGCAGATTCAAACCACAAACCCATAAGAGCGAGTGAGACACGACATGGCACAAATACAGGGTAGACAGAGCCCAAGGTCACGCTTAGCGGGATTGTGGGCACGTATTTTTACCGCAGCAAAATATTACAACTTGTGACACTTTCTCTGTCACATTATGAGACTTTCTTTTTCCGGGACAGTTTGAAAGTAGCCATCACTCCACAAAGGGGACCCTTTTTTATCAAGGCGTAAAATCTGCATTCCTTACCGGAATCTAAGGGATAACAGGGAAGAAATGGACGTTCCTTGGAAGCCACTGTACAAAGGAAGTTGTTTTATCAATGTATATATGTATTCGTACCTAATTATTTTTCTCAAACATGCAACGATGTAATGTTATGTTCCTTATATTTCTAAACGACACTGTATAGAGTAAGATCCCAGGGCCAACATAACAGACGTCACGTATTTTCTGACGAACGAAATGTGGCCGATTGCGTAGTGTTAGTATGTACTAAGAACGCATGCCTACCTGCTAGCTTGCTTAGACGGCCAATTTTCAGGTATCAAGTCATCAAGGTACATAAAAACATTACGTAGGTACCTCACGTAAATTCTCAAAGCTGATTTTTAAGTATATTTTAGGCAATATCCTTAAAAATAAGTCTCCAACACTCCCAGACACTTTCCGTCGGCCGAATTGCTTTGCAGACGCTTTAAAGCTCCCAAAATAATTACGTAACTTCTGATGCTCCATTTTTATATATTATGTCCACCAGACAACTATTTTAAAACGTCTTACAAAAAGACAGACCGATCCAAGGGGCCAATCAACCCCTAAATTCAATTTTAATATCTCTGTGGGTAAGAGCGCGAGGGCATTATCCATGAGGATAATGCTGATGATGACAATGACGATCGCTCTTCCTGCTGAGGCAGATATAATGTTTTCCTCAAACATTGGGGGGAAATGAAAATAAATTTTGCACTAAACTTCCTCGCAACAGGTGGTTTCCACGTTCCCGCCTTTTTTCTTAATTTTTTTTATGTCATCTGTCACATTGATAAAAACGTTAGACTCGAACAAAACGCGCACCGACTTGGCTGTATGACATTGTTGTTCATTATTCCATAGTCTCTTTGACTTTTTAAAAAGTTGAAAACAAACGAAAAACAGTCCGGCAATCCGATTTATGGTCAGAAAATCGCGCTTGCAATGTAATTCGGCCGTCAACAAGGCCCTTCGTGTTCTGTTACTTAGAATACAATGACGACATTTACGACAATGTTTGAGAAAAAACTAATAAAACTACTCGTTAAATTCTCCCCTCGACCACAATAAACCGAAGTGAGAAATATCTCGACAAGTAAAATATCTCGAGCACCTATAAAGAAGAGTTAATATTAACTGAGTGGTTTATATTTTTTATCTCAACAAAATTTAACCGCCCGCCGTTAACGAGGTACTTGGCTTTATTAACGTACGAAATAATTAGTTTTTCTCCTAATCTAAACTGCCAATAATCTTTAAGATGCGGCGTGGCGCAGTGCAGTTAGTTTAACCAGTGGTTCCAAAAAAGCCCCTTTTAAAGAATTAGGAAGGAAATGGAAAACGAGCAAGAACCTGATGGGAAGCAAGGGGCTATCGCGTGTGAATTTGCCACTAGAGGCGGTTGTGTCGCGTGAGGTCCAATAACATTAACTTAAACATAAATTATAATTTCTTTCATCTTCGTGAAATTATCGCAAATATGGATTATTTGGCAATGAATGTTAACGCTTTGAAAGCGGAATTAAGAAAAGGGGCGCAAAAAGCGGCCTCAAAGAGCAGCTAATTCAGAGGTTTGTTTGTTTACTGTTTACAAACTTACAATCATTTAGCAATCTTGCTAAATGTCGCCTGTAAGTATCTGTTACGTAAGGCTCCGTCTACCCCGTAAGGGATAAATACGTGATTTGTGTATGTGTATGTATGTTACATAGTTATGTTTTGCCAAAACCATGATTGTATATACAACCTATGTTCATCAGGGATAATGTGAAAGAATTTTTCGTGTCCAGAAGTTTCGGAGCCTATTCAATGCAAAAAGAAAAAAAAGAACAGATAGAATCCGAAACACCACGCTGCGCTCAAAAACACGCAAGCTTAAGGTGGGGGAAAGACTACTAAGCTCAAATGGGTCTGGGTTGGACATGTCTGCCGCATGCACCCACAGAAGTGGGCCTACTGCCACTTGGTTGGTGCCAGAGTATGGCCAACGACGAGGCAGACCAAGAAGCCGATGGCGGGACGATTTGGATGCGTATATGGAGGAATGGCCTGATTGCGTTGGACCAAGAGTCGTGGTGGTCGAGAGGAGAGGCCTTTGCCCAGCAATGGGACACAGGCTAATAAAAAAATAGTCTTGATAATACAACACTACTCACACTAAAACATTTGAACGGAGAAAATTACAGATCAAATGAAACCTCTGGCGTTATCTAGTCTGTTCGTCAGCATAAACTTTTACGACTTAAGACGCGACTCGTAAAGTACAACGGGCGAGTTATTAGCGTGTAAGCTGTTTACTGTCGCTATCAGCTATCACCACGACAGTAACACTCCGCGAGCAGCGCCGGAGTATTAAACAGTATTACATCTTGGCATCAAAAAAGCCTATAGCATTGGATGAAAATCTTAGAAGCAATGTAATAGGCGATGCGGCTAGCAACCTAAAGACCGCCTGCATTCCTTACACTATAGACCGTCCCTTAAACGAATCCTCGCCGACGCGTCACAGGGGCGCGGGGTAGGACGACAAAGGGGACCGAGAGTACAGCGCGGACGAGGACTCACTTAAGCGGTCGGTTATGGAGGCGCGGCAATCTCCCATGGATTTACGCGTAATGGGCACGCTATAGTATTTCCAATCATTTATTTTCTCGGTGACAGCTCCCGTAGAATGTAACTGCGCTTTTTACGCAAAAATTAACTTTTAAATGCGAGGTATAAAAAATATGACAACTGCCTAATTTTGTTCCTTGGTCCCATATAATATATGCATCTAAGACAAATTGAGTCCATATATGCAGTAATATCTTTTTAAAGTACGATAAACCATAAACGTTTTAATAAAGTTACATTCTATGGGAATACAAATAGTGATGTTATGATTGAAATATCGATGTTGTATCGGTATCGTATATATTGAACTAGATGTGCTCCTGCGACTTGGTACGCGTTGTAATTTTTTACCGGGATAAAAAATAGCCGATGTTACTCAGGAATAATGTAGCATCCTAATGGTGAAATATTTTTTGTTTGTCCTACTGGTTTTTAGTTTATTCATTACAAACATACTGTCATTCGGCCATTTTGCACGCTTAGTAATAAATTAGCATTCGAGTCGGTTGTTTTATTGGCTCCATAGCTGAATACTTCTCAACTACTCGTATATATTTATATAAAATTGGATCGATATCGTATCTACTGATCACTTATTAGGTCACAACACTATAACTATCAAACTACATCTGTCATCGAGAAAATAAATTATTGGAACAACTATAGCTAGTGTAAATTGAGTGCGTTGTTCGTAGATGATTTACTGGTGTATACTGTGGTAGCTCGTAATCTCGAGACTCAAGACGCGGAAATGATGATATTTAATAGAAATTGAGTTCTTGAGTATTTGATGAAAATGAAAATGAAAATGAAATGAAAATGAAAATGAAAATGAAAATGAAAATGAAAATTTATTTTTTGCAAATTGGCCGCCAGGGGCTCTTTTACATGTCTTTTTGAAACTACCAGCACATTCGGAAAGACCATCATTGCCAAGAAGAATGCGCCGCAAGAAACTTGGCAGAAAGTCATTTTTTCAAAATAAAATACAGTAAGAATACTTAAGTTCTACTTAAATTAAATACATTTATAAAAGGGATGTATAAGGTCCCCGAGCCTTAAATTATATTAATCTATAAATAGTAGAGATGTATAAAGTCTCTACTAGTCAAAAATAAAAAACAAAGAAAAGAAAATAATAACAATAAGTTAAGTGGAGGTGTAAAACGCCTCTAACGTCAAATAAATTAATTGGAGATGTCTCCAATGTCGCAGGAAAAAAAATATATAAAACAAAATTATGAAATATACATTTCATGTCAAGTAAGTAACCAATAAGCTTTTGGATTCCGAAGGCAAGCTTGCGTCTGATGCGTTCGATGAGCAAGTTAGTCCGTTGCTGCACAGTTGGTTTATTATACGGTTGGGCTTTGTTTGCGATTTACTCGAAACATACATAAATACATAACATCAAGTAAAAAATGTTTATTTAATAGGATACAAAATGGAATTAAAACAAATTAAACTATTAAATTAAATCCGAATTAAAAACTATACTAAAACTAATCTTAAAATAAAATAATTAAAAAAGGAGGGGCCCCCGTGGCATAGTTCCGCAGACGCTGGCAGCGTTCCCCCTTTGGGCAGCGATACTAATACGCTGCCCAAGGAAGCTGCCAGCTCTGCGGTCACCCGTAGCGTCTATTAGCCTCTTCGAAATATCTTTGAAAAGGCTAATAGCGCTAGGATCCCACGGACCAAGGTTCTCAACACCGAAAGGGGCAAAGTTATATTCGGTGCTGAGACCCCTATATTTATTTATCTTGCCTGATTGGGCTGCTTCTGCAGCCGCGCCTGCTCTACTCTTGGTTCCGCGACTTTGGCGGGGCAAGCAGCTTAGCGGGTAGCGGCAAAGGGTTCTGTGCACTCCGGATCCTGTCCGCTCACATACATTTGCTTGTGTTTGATATGAACGCCTCATACCCCGCCCCGCTGCTAGCTCCGCTCGAGCGGCCACTCGGGCCGCACACTAACACAGACGTTGCTTTTTCTTTCACACGTTTGCAGTTTCTTTTTCCGACTGACTACTGCTGTTAGCTGATGCCTCTAGCTTACCGGAGACGCCAGACGGGCAGTTCAGCAAGTGGAACGTTCCAAACCAGGGCCGGATTTAGGGGGCGGGGGGGCACGGGGCGCCCCCTTCAGACGGTAGTTTTGAGTACTGTGGACACTGGACAGTACATATTTCAAATTTATTACTAACAGTCATTGTTGTTTTTTTGCCCGTTCGCCTAATTGTGCCCCCCCCCCCCCCCCCCGAAAAAATGCTAGATCCGCCCCTGGCCGAAACTATTTATATGGACCACATGAAAGTAACCTCCATTTCCATTGTTCCAGGTCCTTCGTAGCCAAAATTCTAAATTACATCCAGTTCTCGGCAAATACTCCCCGAGAAAGTGCTTTCAGGGAATAAATTGATTCCATGGCTCTTTAATTTACATCAAGGACTTATTTGAGGACTCTGAGTGCCGCGTAAGGACCTTCTAATCTGCCGTTAAACTTAATCGGCGGAGACGGCCGCCATACGAATGGGGCTTAATTACATCCATTAATAAGTAATTAAGTGATGTAAGTAAGGAAGTATTTACTTACTTTATTGTACAAATATAAAGAAACAGATACAATTCACAAAAAAATAAAAATAACATTAATATATGCACTAAGGCGAACTTATCCCTATAAGGGATCACCAGTTAACCTTTGAGTAGATGAGAAGAGCATTGAACGGATGATGATGATGGTGAATGATGATGGTGATGGTTGTGAATGATGATGATGAATGATGGTGATGATGGTGAGCGATTGTGATGATGACAGTGGTGAATAATGATGATGATGGTGATGGTGATGGTGATGGTGAATAATGTTGATGATGGTGAATAATGATGATGATGATGATGGTGAATGAGATGATGATGAATTATGATGGTGATGGTGGTGGTGAATGATGATGATGAAGATGGTGATTATATGGTGATGACCATGATGGTGAATGATGATGTTGAAGGATGACGATGATGATGATCGTGAATGGTGATGATGGTGGCGGTGATCGTGAATGTCATTCACCACCACCATCATCGATAGCGAATTACCAGATAAAAGGAGATTATAATATGTCTAGAAATATAACAAAACTTTTAGAGCAAGCTGAGCCAGAAGCATTAAGTAGCAAGTGAAAACACAAAATATTAGTACTATCCCTTTTCCCCCCGCAATCCCTTCTCACCCCGTTTTGTTTTCTATTAGGCTTTTGGTCAAGAAAAAAAAATTGAGAAAAACTAAATGCGTCTTACGTTAGGTCAGGTTAGGATTATGACAGTTTGCGGTGGTCACCGTAGTGCGCCCGCAACGCCCGCAGTTCAAGGCCTGGAGGGAACGTGTGTGTTTTTAGACGGTAGGCCTCTCCCCTCCTTCCATAGGGAAGGCAGCGGCGAGTTGGAGAGCCCGTCATACCTCCGTTCGTGCTGCCCCGAGCGCGGAGATGCATAACGCGCATTTTCCACACATTAAAAAAAAAAAGGATTATGACAGTTCTTTTAAAAAAATCAAATGGTTTGCCAGATTAGGGCTTTGTGAAATGATCTAAAATCCTAATACAAAATGACGATGATGACTTAAAACTGATTTGTATGGAACACCGGTGTCGTAATGCTTCACAGTAATTTATACGAAGCGTCGGCAGGTTAGTTCTAAATTGTAATTTACTGAAAGTACCTACAGGGAGGATTGAGGCAGTAGATTCACCGAAATGTATTTAGTGCACACGTAAACATTTACAAATACCTACACACTCGCAATCAAGTATCTACGAAATGTCAGAGACAATTAATACTTTAAAAGTGTCTAGAAAATGTATCATTATAAGTTACTAGCTTCTGCTCGCGACTTCGTCCGCGTAGAATTAGACTTAAGAACTGATGTTGATAGTATATTCAGCAATAATTATTAACGTCGCGACTCTAGGCAGCTACGACCTTTGCAAACTTTCATCACCTATTTTATCCCCTTAGGCGTGGAATTTATCAAAGTCCGTTCTTAGAGGATGCCTATGTCATAGTAGCTTTATGCATGCATAGTCTCAGCCCGATCGGTTTAAAATTGACAAAGTTTCATACAAAATTTCATCCCCTATTTTATCCCCCTGGGGGTAGAATTGATCAAAATCCTTTCTTAGCGGATGCCTACGTCATAATATCTACCTGCATGCCAAATTTCAGCCCGATCCGTCCAAAGGTTTGGGCTGTGCGTTGATAGATCACTATGTCAGTCAGTCAGTCAGTCACCTTTGAGTTATATATATTTAGATTATAATTTTTAATTGAGACACAACTAAAAAATGCAACGCTTCAACGGGTTGCACTCCGGGTGTGCCGGAAGTGAAAACTTAAACCGCGCAGTGGAAAAGAGAGGGGGATATTACTTCCTCTCCTACGCCGCGCCGGTGGTCTGCTCTCCCTTCGTCTTACGAATTTTTGATCAGGTCCTGACGCGAGTTTAACATTTTTTGCTCATCACAAAAAAGTGCAAGACGCCGCTGAAGAAGTTTTCACTTCAAAAATCCCTCACAGTTATAATTAGCCTCCATCTTTAACGCACTCATACTGAAGAAGGTCTGATTAAAAAACTGAATTTAGTCGGAATGTCCTCGACTTATAAATCTTGTAGAGATACGGTCACTGGCATGGTACATTGGACATACATTCTTATTTTTTTTCTTGCGTATCTTTTTCAAAAAGTTTTTTTTTCCTCGTTATATTGGCTTTAACAATTTTTCTGCGGCTTTTGTAAATAGCGGTTCCGCATGGCAACATTCCACGGGAACACGCGGTTACCCGAGCATTGTTCCCGGAGATTTAGGTTAATTGTGTCCCCGATTCCAAGAAGCTGCCTACCAAGCTCTGATATCCTGGTACATTGTTAGAACGTTTTTTGTCATTACTTCGTTAAGTACAATAAAATGGTTGCTGAATTGCTGATTGTTTGAGTTTTCTTTAATTGAAGAATTTGGGAATTGCTTAGATGAACAAAAATATTATTTACCTTGATACTTTCTCAGATATTGACCATGTAAAATGTAACCTGGGCAAAGCTTGATGTTTGCAAAACTCACAAAACGTTTTTGTTTTCTAGAAATAGAACTAAAAATGACAGCTAAAACCTGAACTGAGTCGGAATTGAATCGTATTGAGACGTCATAAGGCCCCCGTTTTTGTTAATCTCTTCAGCGAGTTACGCAGCGAGTTTCAGCGAAAAGCTACCTCCGGGTTCGGTTCTCGGATTTGTGTTAATTCTGTTCTCATTTTCTGGAAGCTTCGGCTGACTGCGAGCCATAATATCCTGGTTCATAAATTGACTATAACAATTACTGCGTATGATGTACTATGTAGCTTTAGTTTGTTCATACATACACATACACAAATCACGTCTTTATCCTTTACGGGGTAGACAGAGCCTAAGGTAACAGATACCTACAGGCCACATTTAGCAAGATTGTGGGCGTATATAGGTGAAAAATGAAATCAAAAATGAAATCAAAATAGTGATGGGTTGCTAGCCTCATCGCCTATAACATGATTCCTATGATTTTCGCCCATTCCCTCGATGGGCTTTTACGATCTGCGCGAGTAGAGAAGCAACTGGTATATTCTATGTTTTTTCTTTGCTCCCAGACCAGCATGGAAGAGAGTTAATTTGTTCAAGGATGGATAAAATAAATAGACAACTTTGTACCTAGAATTTTTACCAGTTCGTAATGAAACTACTGAAAGTACTTCCATGCTGGTCTGGGAGCAAAGAAAAAACATAGAACGTACCAGTTGCTTCTCTTCCCGCGCAGATGGTAAAAGCCCATCGAGGGAATGGGCATAGGAAACATGATATAGACGATGCGGCTAGCAACCCATCACTATAATGGATATTTTAAACTCACTCTTTGTCGGTCCCTCGCTTAATGTTCCTCTCATCAAAGTACTCAAAGGTTAACTGGGAAAGATCCCTTATAGGAATAAGTTCGCCTTTGTGTTTTTTTGTGATTTGTGTCTGTTTCTTTATATTTGTACAAAAAAGTATTTACTTACTTTCTATTTTGATTCCCCTTTCCACCTATACGCCCTCAATCATGCTAAACGTGGCCTTTAGCTCTTGTTACCTTGGGCTCTGTCTACCGCGTTAGGGATAAAGGCGTGATTTATGTGTGTGTGTGTCTGATTCAGAAAAAGATAAGTCTGATGTTTCATGTAGGTCTCGTTATCAAACATCGCATTTCTTCCCTAGCAACACGCCTTCAATGAATTCCATCACAATCGCGACACATTTTCATCATAAGTCAGACAATGCAGTTATCCGACGATCGCTTCGAGACAATAAGGCCGTGTCCGCCATTGCCCGAGGAGGCCATATTGATTCGATCTCGCATTGTTCGGGTGACCTCTTGGCTGAGGGGACTTTTAAAATTAAATATTTGATCTAGTGATAGCATTTAAAGCAGTTGTTTTGTACAGTACTAAATATAAAAATGGTATGCAGACGGTGATATAGAAAGCCTCAAGTCGCATGTTTGTTATCCTCGCCCTTGCCTCGTTCAACATGTACCTGCGATCTGGGACATTCTTTATTTCTCCACTATCACACATCACACATTCACACATTCGAACACTCATTCTATACATTCGACGAACTCTTTTCCTGGCAGTCAAAGCCTACAGCTTTATGATTAAAAAAAAATGTTTTTTATTTTATTGGTGCTCCAGTTTTATTAAAATTGTAAATTAAAAATGGCATGTAATAATGTAGTAACTACTTCCATGCTGGTCTAGGAGCAAAGAAAAAACATAGAATGTACCATTTCCTTCTCTTCCCGCGCAAATGGTAAAAACCCATTGAGGGAATGGGCGAAAATCATAGGAATCATGTTATAGGCGATGCGGCTAGCAGCCCATCACTATTTTGATTCCACTTTCCATCTCTACGCCCTCAGTGTCTTGCTAAACGTGGCCTGTAGGTTTTGTTGCCTTAGGGATAAAGACGTGATTTGTGTATGTGTGTGTATGTATGTAATAACTATAAGTATTACGAATAAATGAGTATGAGTATGAGTATGAGTATGAGTATGAGTATGAGTATGAGTATCGGAATGTAATGTACTATTATTTTGGATTTTTAAGCCCCGCATTAAAGATAATAATGACAACGGCACGTTATAAACAAAGCTAGGCAGTCGGAATCAATTCACGGCATTTGGCAAAGGGCGGCCTGAACTTTGTTCCCCGGCCCATAAATCAGCTTGTTTCCACCACATTTGCCGCGGCAAAGGGTTACGGCACGTAAGGCAAAGCCGTTTCGTCATTTTAATTTTTGTTAATTTTTTTGGTGCACAATCTACATACATACATACATACATATCGTCACGCCTCTTTCCCACAGGGGTAGGCAGAGACTACTTTATTCCACTTGCTACGATCCTGACATATTTCTTTCGCACAATCTGTGTGGGAATATCACATATACATGACATGATGACTAGTAGAGACTTTAATACATCTCTACTATCACTACATAGTATAAAATAAAGTCGCTTTTTCTGTCCTCATGTCCCGATGTATGCTTATATCTTCCAAACCACACAACGGATTTGGATGCGATTTTTTTTAATAGATAGAGTGATTCAAGAGGAGGGTTTATATGTATAATACATGCGTAATATACCGTGCGAAGCCGGGGCGGGTCGCTAGTAGACTAATAAAATGTAAGATTCGGGGACCTTATACATTCCTATTAAGCGATAAGACCGCCTGTTGTCGACTTTGTTCTTTGTTTCTGTATTGTTTTGTACTGATTTGTGGTATTCAATAAAGAGTATTTGTATTGTATTGTATTGTATCCCTTTTATAAATGTATTTCATTTAAGTATCGGAGTAGCTTAACGTATTTTATTTTGAAAAAAATGACTTTCTGCCAAGTTCGTTGCGGCGCATTCTTCTTGGCAATGAATGGTATTTCCGAATGCGCTGGTAGTTTCAAAAAATACATGTAAAAGAGCCCTTGGCGGCCAATTTCCAAGAATTTTGAATTTTGATGGCTGTATTGATGTTTGCCCTAGACTGGACATACCTACATAATTTGTCAAATATAAATTCTTCAGCACGTAACCTTTAATGACGTTAAAGGCAGAAATAGAAGCGAATCTACGTCGCCTAGGCAGTGAAGAACTCCATAAACTTACTTACCAGTTAGCTTGTGTAGTTAGTATGGCAGCTACAGGGAACGTTGAAGAGTACATGCTATATTATAGCATTAACACTTTGGTGCGGCCACCGCCCTTCATCGGCATGTTGTTCGGGGACTTGCATGTCTTCAGAGGAGAGAAAATCTTCTCTCTCTGAAGTTGTCACAGTGCGCTCAATTGGTTCCTTCCGCTATGGCTGTGGAACTCCCTGGCGCGCTTCTACGGGATCTTTCTTTTTCACTTGAATATTCTTTTGGTTGCCATTATTCTTGTAACTTTTGTTTTACTTAATAAATATAGTTGACTGTCTTACTGCCGCTGCCGCTAATGTTGCTGTTGCTGTCGCTTAATGCTCAAGGAATTTTCCATCACCCGTTCTTCATTATAACTCCATTTCGCCGTAGCCGAGTCACAACGGAACATGCCCTTGCAAATTTCGCAACGCGCAGGAACTCGCTTGCGATGATATATCGCTCGGGATTCTCTTTAAATGTTAAGTGGGGGGCTTAATGTCGGGGATGATCTGCCGAGACAGCTGGAGTCAGTAGATATATCAAAACCAGGCCACTACCTGATTGACTGCTGAGAAAATTCGAATCGAATTGTTGGGATCTTCGATCTAATCTTGAAATTTCTCTTCCATGCTGGTCTGGGAGCCGGAAACGTACATGCCAGATGATTCTCTTCCCGCGCATATAGAAAAGTTCGAGGGAATCGGCGATCGTTGTTTTGAAAAAAATATTTTCTGCCAAGTCTCTTGCGGCGCATTCTTCTTGGCAATGATGGTCTTTCCGAACGCGCTGGTAGTTTCAAAAATACATGTAAAAGAGCCCTTGGCGGCCAATTTGCAAGAATAAATTTTCATTTTTATTTATTTATTTATCAAACAATTTACCGAGCATTACAGTATAGACCAAAACACTGGAAACTTAATTTTAACAAGTAAAGGCACATCAAAACATACCATTAAAGACAATCATCAAATAATTTTATAACAAAAATATTTCTAGCCAAAAACGCTAATTTTATGACAAACTCGCTAAAAATAAAATAATTCTAGACAGAAGTGCCACCCAACGATCAGCGAACACATCAGCATCTTAGATCCTGGACAGAAACACTTATAGTTATGGGCGATGCGGCTAGCAACCCATCATGCACTATTTTGATTCCCCTTTTCACCTATACCCCGACAATCATGCTAAACGTGGCCTTTAGTCTGATTACCCCTGGCTCCGTCTACTCCGTAAGGGATAAAGACTTAATTTATGTATGCATGTATCTTAAAATATGTAATTTAATATAGTTGTGATTATAATTTGTTCCATGCTGGTCTGGAAGCAAAGAAAAAACATAGAATATACCAGTTGCTTTTCTACCCGCGCAGGTAAAAGCCCATAGAGGGAATGGGCGAAAATCATAGGAATCATGTTATAGGCGATGATGCTAGCAACCCATCACTATTTTGATTCATTTTTCCACCTATACGCCCACAATCTTGCTAAGTGGTCTGTAGGTATCTGTTACCTTAGGCTCGGTCTACCCCGTAAGGGATAAAGACGCGATTTGTGTATGTATGTGTGATTGTAACTCTCTAATCGTGCCAAAAACTGAGCTGAGTATTTAGAACTTCGATATCGTCCAGCGTTGACGTCATTAGGCATCTCATCTCCAGCCACTGGTGAGAAAGAGATAACAAACCGACTAAATATCCTCGCAAATATGCTACCCGTGCATAAACTCGGTTTTAATGACCACCCTCTAATGGCCGCCCTGGGGGCTCTTACCCGCAAATGACTAAGCCCGCTAATGTCGAGACGGCCGTATCTGCGTGTTGCGATCTTCTGAGGGTCATCATCAGGATAAGGTGCACAGGTAGGATTAAGGTTGAACATTATTTTATATATTTAATGTCAAATGCTTCGTTATTTAAGTTATCTTTAAACATAGTGTATCCTGTACTATAACGTCTGGGGCCCGCGGCAAATTTGTCAGATGGGCTCCTTCCTCAATATAAAGAAGTGCATCAGTGTCCCTTCTGTGCTCTAAACCAAGCCAGTTCGGGGCCCCGTAGAGCTAGGGGCCCCTAGCATTTTGCCACCCCTGCCACCCTATAGTTACGCCACTGCCTGTTACTTCTGACCAAACAAAGTTTAGCTGGATGGAGATAATCCAAGCTTGCTTTATCATCCATTCTACATATTATGTGTATCAAATATCAGGTCAATCGGAAGAGCAGTGCTTGGTACGGTGCACCCTGGGCATCGGCTAATGATTTCCTGGCAGTTTCTGAGGGATATCATTGACCGTTGGCTAACAGCCCGACAGGGGGGGAGGGGGTCTTTGACATAAGATTTTTTAATTATATTTTTTTTACTTTGACATTGGCGAAGTTGTCGGCGCTGTAACGACTTGATACGCCACAAATGATAAGAAGAAAATGTACACGATGGCGATTGCGAGCGAGTTAGGTAATAAGCCTACTGTTTAGTTAGTCTACTTAATCTAGATAAAATTTAATAATTACCGGCCAGAATTCCCTCACAGTTCAAAGACTTATCAGCCGTCCCTTTGGCCCCTACCCACATAAATAGTTCGCCAAACATTCGGTAATCGACAAACTTGCGATGTTCCTTATTAGTTTGGTTTGAAGTTGGCAGGAACTCCATCGTGGTTCAATTGATAAGCTTGGATGCCAAAGATAATAAGTTTTAGGGTGCTTTGTTAATTTCAGAAACAATGTAGACGTTTCACCAATGAACATTCGGCGAAAGCATCATTCGAGGAGCTGATCATTTGGCAAAAGTTTTAATTGGGCGATGTTAATTGGATATTACGAATGTATGTATTTAATGCAACCGTTACTTAATAGTAAAAGCCCATTGTGGGAATGTGCGAAATTTTACTTCCATATTGGTCTGGGAGAGAAAGAAAAACATAGAATGTACCAGTTGCCTCTCGTCCCGCGCAGATGGTAAAAGCCCATCGAGGGAATGGGCGAGTCTTAGGAATCATGTTATAGGCGATGTGGCTAGCAACCCATCACTATTTTGATTCCCCTTTCCACCTAAACGAATACAATCATGCCAAGCGTGGCCTTTAGGTCTTGTTACCTCAGGCTCTGTCTACCCCGTAAGGGATATAGACGTGATTTGTGTGTGTGTGTGTGTGTGTGGGAATGTGCGAGTCTTAGGAATCATGTTATAGGCGATGCGGCTAGCAACACATCACTATTTTGATTGCATAGATTTTATTCGTAGATAATAAACGTTGATTCAGAGTGTAATAAAATCCAAACAACAAGTTAATTAAAAAAAATGATTATTAGAACGTTTAGCTAATGTGTACCTACAGTGAGTGTATTTTCATGTTTTCAGCTGTATTTGGATCACGTCTTTATCCCTTACAGGGTAAACCGAGCCTTTTTTCCAGTGGGAAAATGCGCATACTCCCGCGCCATGGAGACAGCATGGGAGTTATGTGGGACTCTCCTTCCCCGCCCCCTTTCTTAATAAAAGGAGGGGGCAAGCATACCCATGAAAAACCCACCGGTATTCCCTCACCGCCATTGGCGCCACGGGAGCGTGATGGTGGCACCGTGAACGTCTACGCCAGGGCTCCGAGGGAGATCTGCTGTACTCAGATACCCCATTACCGGGTGTGTAATGATTGATATAAAAATATTTAATATATTTTCTATCGATATATCAACATTTGATATAATTTTAAAGGGTATAATCACTCATTGTGTATAATAAACGTTTGGTATAATTTTAAAATATATAAATTTATTTCGTATATTTATCGTTCGGTATAACGCTTATTTCTTATAACGATTATATGGTATAACGCTCATTTTATATACAAATCATAATATATAACAATCATAACCTAACCTAACCAACTTTTTTATAGCAGTTCGTTTTTGTTGGGGGACGCAGTTCAAACCTAACCTAACCTACTTTTTGATATGCCAATTGTATTTTATATAAAAATAACGTTATACCATAAGTTCATTATAGGAAATAAGCATTATACTTAAAGAATGTTATATTAAATGATATTATATCAAATGATCATTACAAGAAATGATAATTATGTCATATGTAAATATATTACGTTGTTATATGATTTAATAATTATATCAAATGAGCGTTATTGCTACTAATATTATACCAAAAATTTTTATATACATCGTTACGCACCCCCCATTACCACGGGGAGGCAATGGGGTTATGTGGGATTTTTACCCACTAAAACACCTGGGGTGTTCCTTCCTCGCCACTTTTCTGGTGATGCAACGGTTCAACATTATAACCCGTTACATCGCCAGCAGGCACATCCGTGGCCGGAATCTTCTTCTGCAAGGCCATTCTTGGTCTCCTTTTCCTAGCAATCGATCGCGTGTCAGGAACGCTTGGCACACCATGAGCTAACAAGACCTAAAGGCAATTTCCGAAAAGTAAAGCTATGGCCGGGAATCAAACTCGGATCCTCGTCATTCCGTGACGCGTGACCCCTACACCACCCATAGCAGGTGGGTAGTCTCCGAATTTTTCTACCTGTTACTAACTGTCACGTGACCTTTTGTTACTATGCGAATTTTTGTCGCTAAGCGTCATCTGTTTGAATGATGTGTCTGTACGACACAATTACAAACTCCCATGGAACGTATACTGCTCACCAGGGACGAGAGAAGGCGCTGTTTTTCAATGATAGGTACTATCAAATGAATCAAGAAAATTTATTTAGACCTAAAGGCCACGTTTAGCAGGATCGCGTATAGGTGGAAAGAGGAATCGAAGAATCTGCAGCATGATTCTTATAAGTGACTTTACCTAAATATTATTGCATAATAATTTGAGTTAACGCAATCCATTTTGAAACCAGGTTGGGTCAGCAAAGTCAACGCTCGGCGACCTTGCTCGTCCGGATGCGTTGCAGAACGCATTTCTGCATTGTGTGCATAATGTGCATCATTATGTAACTTGGGAATAAAAATTACATAAGACGTCTTTCAAGGTAAACAAAAATGTTTTGGTAGCATTGACCGCTAAGTAGTTATTGCATAAGTGACTATTTATTAAGTAAAACAAAAGTTACAAGCGAACAATATAAAAATACATACAAGAATAATGGCAACCAAAAGAATAGTCATGTGATAAAGAAAGATCCCGCAGGAGACGCGCCAGGAACTTCCACAGCCATAACGAGAGGAACCAGTAGAGCAGACCGCTATGACAACTTAATCTTCTCTCCTCTGAAGACATGTAAGAAAGAAAGGTAAGGGAAGACCTTATCTTTCTTTCTTTCTTTCTATTTGTGTATGTATGTGTATGTATAAACTTGCTTCTCTTCCCGCGCAGATGGTAAAAGCCCATCGAGGGAATGGGTGAAAGTCTTAGGAATCGTGTTATAGGCGATGCGGCTAACCCTTCACTATTTTGATTTCCCTTTCCATCTATACGCCCTTAATCATGCTAAACGTGGCTTTACGGTTTTGTTACCTTAGGCTCTGTCTACCCCGCAAGGGATAAAGACGTGATATATGTATGTATGTATGTAAACTGGACTGGATTTTACGAAATGCCGTGCAAAATTTACATGTACGAGTATGACCACTGCAAAAATCAACTCTTACAAAACCGAATATATAATTTTATGACTTAATCGTAGATAAACCAAAACGGCCGACAATCAACCGTAATTGGTGTAGATAAAATGCCGAGTTTACGATACGTGTCGCAATATTTATTTTATAAATGAATATCAGAGCAATTAAGGCTTATGGGATACGGCCCGAATGATTTAGAATCGCTGCTGAAACCAAGGTCCCTTCGTTAGGTTCCTACATACAATACATATTTATCACGCCTTTATCCCTTATGGGGTAGTCAGAGCCTAAGGTAGCATGATTAGGGGTGTACAGGTGGAAAGGGGAATCAAAATAGTGGTGGGTTGCTAGCATAGCCTATAACATGATTCCTATTTCCGTCCATTCCCTTGATGGGCTTTTAGCATCGGCGCGGGAAGAGAAGCAACTGGTACATTCTATGTTTTTTCTTTACTCCCAGACCAGCGTGGAAGAAAGATTAGGTTCCTAACCATAGATATACTAATACAGAGCAAAAGAGAAAGAACCATGTAATACGCGTGTGTCATAGAGAGAGATAGCTAGACGAGAACATTGTTTTACACATTGTACCCAAAAATGGTTTATTCCTTACGGCAGTGTCTTTCAAACTGTGGGTCGCGACCCCCTACGGGGTCGCAAAGCCTGGACAAGGGGGTCGCGAGAGGTCGCCGAAAGTACCTAATCAAAAAAAAAGTTGCTTACTATGCAAATGCAAAAATGTGTCGTATTAATTGAATATTTGTAACACAAATAAAATACCTACATGAAAAAAAGAAGGGGGGCGGGGGTCGCGAAATATTTTTTTCATACTAGGGGGTCGTGTTGTGGAAAAGTTTGAAAAACACTGCCTTACGGGGTAGAGAGAACCTAAGGTAATGGGTAAAAGGGGAATCTTGATGCGTAGAAAAAACATAAAATATTACAGTTGCTTCTCTTCCCGCGCAGGTGGTAAAAGCCTATCGAGGGACTGGTCAAAATCGTAGGAATCGTGTCACAGGCGATGCGCTAGCAACGCATCACTATTTTGATTTCATTTTCCATCTACACGCTCACAATCATGCTAAACGTGGCCTTTAGGTCTTGTTAATTTTGGCCCAGTCTACCCCGTAAGGGATTAAGACGTGATATATGTATGTATGTATTTTTTATGTTGAATGTATAACTAAACAAAACTAAATATAACATTTAATTAAAAAATTACAAACCCCCCCCACGCATGAATCGACCATGGGGGGTTTGAGCGTGACCTTAAGGTTTTGTAGCCTTGGGCCCTGTCAATCGTAGCGTCTATTAGATAAATAAATAAATAAGTCAAAATAATTACCGTCGAAATCTAGCAATTCGCAATTTAATTATTGCTAACCGAAGCTCAAATAAAACATACAACATAATTGCGGTTAACAATATGACCTAATTACTTTGTTTATACAGAGGAGAATATACACCATATTGCCGTCTCACAATTGCCAGGGTTCTGAAAGGGACAGACACACAACACGATCGAGATATTATGATTAATACCAGCAAATTGAATGTAATCGAATACATGTTTACACGTTCGGTGTGATGGATTTAATTTGTAATTAATTGATTCTGGCGTCAAATTACGAGGCACCGCATCCGTATTAAGATATTGAAACACTGTATACATACATACATAGACAAATTACGTCTATATCCCTTAATATATAGGTTACGTTATCCTACTAATATTATAAATGTGAAAGTTTGTGAGTATGTTTGGATGTTTGTTACTATTTCACGCCAAAACGGCTGGATAGATCTGGATGAAATTTGGAACATAGATAGATTATGGTCTGGAATAGCACATAGGCTACTTTTTATCCCGGAAAATTGCGTAATTCCTGCGGGATAGCGATAAACGAATTCTATGCAGACGAAGTTGCGGGCAACAGCTAGTATTAAATACTATAACACTGTGGTTAAGGAATAGTGTGATAAGGGAACGTGCTGGTGTGAAAGAGGATATAGTGACTAGGAAAAAGTATGCTTAGTTAGTTTGGTCACGCAGAGAGGATGGATGAAAGTAGACTAACTAAATCTATATAAGAAGTGTGAATGGTTGCGTTGGGAGGGGAAGGCCTAGGCGGACGTTCCGAGACCAAATAGGAGACGCTTTGGATAAAGGTCAGGTCAGGAGTACCCGAAACCGACGAGCATGTAAGAAGAGATTGATGAATGTGGATGAAGCGAAAGAAGTATGTCAGGATCGCAGCAAGTGGAACAGTTGCTTCTCATCCCGTGCAGGTGGTAAAAGCCCATCGAGGGATTGGGCGAAAATCTTAGGGATATTTGGGCGATGTGGCTAGCAAACCATCACTGTTTTAATTTCGTTTTCCGTCCATACGCCCACCATCATCCATACTCCATACCCCGTAAGGGATAAAGACTTGATTTATGTATGTATGTCAATGTATAATTAAGTGTTGTGTTTCTTATCTATTCCACGTAGTTATCCATAGTAGGAAGTTGACAACTATGTAAGTATTACAAAATGCAGGAAGCACTTTGTATGTAGCCCGTGCAAAAGTTATCGCACAGTTGAACCTGAGCCAAACCAGCGCTATTTGCGAGACTCCAAACAAAAGGAGTCCTGTGAACTTAACTACAGTTTGCCTCATACATACATACATACAGTCTTATTAATCACGTCGTTAGTCCTTACGGGGTAGATAGACACACATACTCTTGCCCAGCGTTAATTAAAATATTGAATTCAAAATTTAGGCTCGCTCCTGACGCGTCTTGGCTGTCTACTACGATTAAGTCATCTACGAGGTAGACAGAGCCTAAGATCTAAAGGCCACGCTTAGCATGATTGTGGGCGTATAGGTGGGAAGAGGAATCAAAATAGTGATGGGTTGCTAGCCCATTCCCTCATTCAGAAATCCTAACTAACATTTAGAGGGCTATTTAGTTGAACTAAGCCAACTGTACTCGTGGGCAAGGAAACCCGGTCACTTTTCGAACATCTTCCTATGGGAAGTGACCCTGTTTCTTTGCTCCTTCGTGGGTATACTTGTTGAATTATCTACATCTCCAGCCTATATATGTCCCACTGCTAGGCACAGGCCTCCTCTTAGAAGGCTTGGCCTATAGTTCCCACGCGGGCCCAGTGCGGATAGGGAACTTCACACACCATTGAATTGCTTCGCGGATGTGTGTTTCCTAACGATTTTTCCTTCACCGAAAAGCTCATGGTAAATTTCAAATGTATTTCGCACATCAATTCCGAAAAACTCAGAGGTGCGCGGGATTCGAACCCACCTTCTGCTCGAGAGGCCACTGGTCAAACCACTAGACTACCACAGCTTTTTTTGAAATACTGCTACAATTATGAGCCTATTGCGTCCCCCTGCTGAGCAAAGGCCTCCCCCCAACGCTGCCACTGCTCCCGGTCTGCTGCGGTACGTGTCCAGTCCCTTAAGGCGTCCAACTCGTCCCGCCATCGCCGTCTAGGTCTGCCGCCGCTTTGAGTTAGTGGGACTCCAATTAGTGGTTGTCTTGGCCCATAACTCATCCGGCATACGGCAAACATGACCAGCCCAGTCCCATTTCAGCTTTGCCGCCTTTTTACCAACGTCTGTGACTTGAAAGAAACAATCCTGAAATGTTTGCCAAACGAGTTCAGAACCCGAAGCTACGTGCTAAGGATCCATATCGTGTTACAGTACCTTTTTCCAAAACAGCATTGTATAACAGAAATAGTTTCATCATGTCAGCGAAAATTTACAACCAAATTCCAGTAGATATGAGATCGCTGACAAATAAAATATTCTTAGCCAAACTACGATTCTGGCTCAAAGAAAAATGTTATTACACCATGTCAGAATTTTTTGAATGTAAATAGCTTATGATTGTAATTTGTAATTGATTTTTTTTATTGGATTATTTTGTATTATTTTTTCTATTATTCTGAAATTATTTTTGCTTAATTAATTAATGATGAAATGTGGTTATTATGATTATTATTATTACTATTATTTAGAATACAATTTATTTATAAAATTTCGCATGCCAATGTATGGTGAATTGTGTTGCTCCACATTGATTTATGCCTAACAGCTTTGTACCATGATTCGAGCAAATAAAAACTTTGACTTTGACTTTGACTTTGAGTCATGGAGCGCAGGTCGCAGGTTGTAATATTGTGGACAAAATCGGAGACCTTGTACCTATGTGCCTATGTGAAAAAAGCAGATAACAATAACAAATTAGTCGCTTTTTCATATTCAAACCAGACAATGGTTTTGGTGACTCTTCGTTGCATAACTATCGGCCAAGCGACACAACAACAAGCCTAACAACTTCCTAAACTAATAGAAACGCCATGATTCCATGGTGTTTACAAAGCTTATCAACATGGCGACCCACTTCCCTCCGGAAGCCGGCGCAGGCAAATTAATTAACTATATTACAGGGTATCATAATTACCTACGGGCATGGAGCAGGCGTAAACATATGCTGGCAGGGTTGCTACAGCCGCCATTCCAATTTATTATTTTATATCAAGTTTGGTTGTTCGTTCACACTTCTCCAATATCTATGCAGCCAAGTGTTCAAAAATATCTAAACACGTTTCTTATATTACTGAAAATAAAGTCTGTGCAGATATTTTTTAACGGTTGGCTGTATAGATTAGAAAACTCAACTGTAAAAAAAAAAAATCTTTTATTGCCGTCATATTTAAGTATAGTTAGATACAATTAGAAGAAAACTTAACCTAAACTTCGACCACTTGGCAATGAGTACCGGTCTCAGCACATACATTAATCACGTCTTTATCCCTTACAGGGTAGACAGAGCCTAAGGAAACAAGACCTAAAGGCCACGTTTAGCATGATTGTAGGCGTGTAGGTGGAAAGGGGAATCAACATAGTGATGGGTTGCTAGCCGTATCGCCTATGACATGATTCCTAAGATTTTCGCCCGTTTCGATGGGCTTTTACCATCTGCGCAAGAAGAGAAGCAACTGGTACATTCTATGTTTTTTCTTGACTCCCAGACCAGCATGGAAGAGCAACATGCTGGAAGCAACTAAAGAGGAAAATAAAGTGTTACATACATACATATATAAATCACGTCTTTATATCTTATGGGGTAGACTGAGCTGAGGTAACAAGACCTGGCCTCGCATAGCATATAGGAAAGGAACAACATTTATGGACCAAATGAAAGAGAAAGTAGAAGTCGTGTCGTGTCAGGATGTCAAACCAAAAGACCCTGGAAAGGACCACATGGAAATTGCTCTGCTGACAAGAGCCTAGCTGTAAGTTAAAGAAGAAAAGAGAAAGAAAGGGGTATCTAAATTGTGATTTATAGACGCATCGCCATGATTCCTAGGATTTTCTCTCAATGGGCTATTACCATCTGCGTGGAGAGATAAGCAACTGGTACATTCTAGATCCGACCAGTATGGAAGGGAAAATGTCGGCAACGTTGTACGGTAGAACACGGTCAGAAGACCCCTCCCTCCCCTGTCGGGCTCTTAGCCAACGGATAACGATATGATATCGCAGTATCTGCGAATGCATTAACCGATGTCCAGGGTGCACTGGACCAGGTCTGCTCTTCCCCTCGGACGGATCCAAAGGAACGGCATCTCTTGACCACACGCGGAGGTAACCCTAATTTTATTATCTGTACGATTTACGCGCCATAGCTTGGCATTAGTGGCGATTGTTAAATACCTAACAATAACAAATGACACTTTAATTCAGTGCGGCGTAATACGTTGACAGTTTTTTTTTTTTTAATGGGCTAATTGCTTCCATGCTTGTGTAGGTGGCGCCATGGCTGCCACATCAGCCCTTCAAGTCGAGGTCACCAATGCGGGGAAAGGCTACAATGGAGATCCCTCTCCAGACAAAAGTTGTGCCTCCACGTCTGGGAGCAAAGAAAAAATATATAATGTACCAGTTGCTTGCAGTTGCAGTTGTTGTTGTTGTATTGTTACCTTGTAATATTCTGTATACCTTTTTCTGTTTTGGTCGTTATATGTGGTGTTCAATAAAGAGTTATTGTATTGTATTGCTTCTCTTCCCGGGCAGATGGTAAAAGGCCATCGAGGGAATGGGCGAAAATCATAGAAATCATGTTATAGGCACTGCGGCTAGCAACCCATCACTATTTTGTTTCCTTTTTCCACCTATACGCCTACAATCATGCTAAATGTGGCCTTTAGGTTTTGTTACCTCAGGCTCTGTCTACCCCGTAAGGGATATAGACGTGATTTGTGTATGTATGTATTGGCTATCTTGCACGTAAGTAAAGGTCGCGACATGTGAAAAGAAGGCTGGAAAGAAATGGACGGGGTGTGTTTACGCATAGAGTAACCATGCACCAATACGCTCCCTCCACTTTCTTCCAGCGTTCTTTTTATATATCGCGACCAATAGCAGAGTTTTGAATCCAAAATCTAAAAGAAGGCCCCTAACCAGAGGTCAGTGGCTCCTGGTTCCATTTCAAAATAGCCTAATAACCGGTCATCGCTGTTTCACGCACGATTATTGCATTATACCTACTTTGTTCCGATTGCATAGGCGGTCACCGACCTACCACAAGGATGCACTTGCTGGCTGCAGCTGCAGTGCACTCCGAACCTTATCTAGATGACTTACGGCGGTTTTAGAACGGAATCGTAACGGTCAGAGTTGCAAATTATGTTTCTGCTTGTTAACGACTTTACGTATGTTTGTTTTTAGAATAAACAAGTGAATAAATAACAAGTTTAAGTGCGATTTTGTATTAGTTATTTCTAATTAGGTATTTAGGTTTAAAAATGACAGAGCTAGTAGTAATAAGGGCATTGATTGTCACATAACCAATAAACCATTTTTTTAAATCTTCCATCTGGTCTGGGAGTAAAGAAAAAAATATGGAATGTACCAGTTGCTTCTCTTCCTGTGCATGGTAAAAGCCCATCGAGGGAATGGGCGAAAATTTTAGGAATCATGTTATATTTTATTGAATCAGACGTTACTTTGCGGAGGTCCATTTCAATGAACAAAAAATTTACCTTGCTACTCCGCTACTCACGTGCAAGATAACCAAGCCTGTGTGAAATATATATGTTTTTCATGCAATCCCTCCCTCCACTACTGCCAACAAAACACATATAAATTCCACAAGCTTAATTATCCCTTACACCACACAAACACTGACGCGTTTCGATCCCTCTACGGGATCATTATCAAAGTTTAATGAGCACAATCGCTACACATGCAAACCAACGTCGTATACATAGGCTTGGTTATCTTGCACGTGAGTACCGGAGTAGCAAGGTAAATTTTTTGTTCATTTTAATCATGTTATAGGCGATGCGGACAACGAGAAGAGAAGGTGCCGCGACACTATAAGCGCTGCCTACCTTGGGGACCCTCCACTGCACGCCCTAGGCTTTACCTGCCCCTGGATACCTTCAAGGCCTCCTGGTAGGTAGGGTGGTGGGACATATTTAAGAACATCAGAACTTATTTTCTACCGTAATTAATGGAGAATCTCAAACACACTCAGTTCATTCGCGAATCTGCCGAGGCTATAAATACATCAGGTCTGGCCAGGTCTGTGACCCTCCTTATCATAAAGCACAAACACAATACTACAGTAATTAGTAAATAAACTATACACAGCTATTGATAAAACGGTGCTACGCGTAAATTATTTATCCTACTATTATAAATTTAATTTATCGTTAACTTACGTTAATGGCACATCACTATTTTTCAATTGCAAATAACAGGCAACACATAGCATGTAGCAGTGAAAAATTATAATTTCACTAAGTTTTGAACCACATTACATCGATAACTGGTCTGCGGAACCTGGACTGACTCAACCATTGACTCAGGTGGTGCTCCAACAAACTTAATTCTGCGCGTGAAGAAAACATAATATTAATCTCCTTATAAACTTGTGACTCTGTCGCTGTAACTAAATACAGCACAAGCCTGCATTCACGTACATGTGTGAAATATGACAGGGTAAGAAACGTTTTGTGCTCAAGTTCTTTGGCAAAAGCGACCGCTTTGGAGTAACGTTGATGGTGTTTTAACAAACAATGATCAATTGAAACTGATTGCAATAATGAACGTGTGCCGACTGTGTAAATACGAGTTTATATATTTGTACATAGACAGCGAATGCTGAATCAATAACTATTTTTATTAAAAAGAAAAATTGCTTGCAAAATTTAGTTTGGTACACTATCATAATTTCTACACGACACATAAAATTAAGAATAAATTATTAATTCCTTTGATACTACGTATCATATGAAAAACAGCGCCATCTCTCGTCTCGTCCGAGTTTGTAGTTGTGTTTGTAAAAATTGGCATAGTAACAAGGTCACGTGACAGTTGGTCACAGATAGAAAAATTCGAAGGCTTACCCACCTGCTATGGGTGGTGTAGGGGTATAGCACGCGTCACGGAATGACGAGGATCCGGGTTCGATTCCCGGCCATAGCTTTACTTTTCAGATTTTTCTATGTTCTAATTTTTGGTGTCGTTTAGAAATTTAATGTCTAACGGTAAAACCGTATAAGTAAACATTTTTTTTTACTACGAACTGACCTGTGATTGACCTCTATCTCACTTGGTGGAAGGTGCAGATGAGGCCAAAGGTGTAACTCACTGGTTCAGTAATAACCTACGACATGCTAATTGTAGTGTCGTAAGCAGGAACTACTTGAGGGCGCGTGCGCTCGTCGCCGTGCACGAAAAAAGAATGAGGTCTAAGGAATGGAGGATTGACTGGAAGGGTAGATTGAACGAACGAGTGAACTAAAAGTTCGTTAAATAGTCAATTGATTGTCTCTTAACACTGTGCAAGTCGCCTGTAGGTTTAAAGGACTACCTGGTTATATATTATATTTGAAGAATGAAACGACGAAATATAATAATAGTATAGTAATAGTATAGAAGTAAATTTCTTGATTCATTTGATAGCACTATCATAATGCCATTTTTGGAAAAATCTAAATGAGAAACTGGATAGTGACTGGGCTTACTTTCTACACTATGTTAGTGACACTGACTTTGAAGCTAGAAGTGCCGGGTTCAAATCCTGGTAGGGGCAGGCACTTATAATATTATATACATACATACACAAACCACGTCTTTATCCCTCTCGGGGTAGACAGAGCCTTTGGTAACAAGACCTACAGGCCACGTTTAGCAAGACTGTGAGCGTTTAGGAAAGGGGAATTAAAATAGTGATGGGTGGGAGCAACCCATCACTATTTTGATTTCTCTTTCCAGCTATACGCCCTTAATCATGCTAAGCGTGGCTTTTAAGGTTTTGTTACCTTAGGCTCTGTCTACCCCGTAAGGGATAAAGACGTGATGTATGTATATGAAAGAAGAAAAAAAATGATATCTGCGTCTAAAAACATTCTGAGAGGTCTGTGCCCAGCAGTGGGACGTATGATGATGATGATGATGATGATGATGATGATGATGATGATGATGATGATGATGCTGATGAAATCGGCACATGTTTTCGACATTGCAGTAAACCTTGTGAAACGCTAATATTGGTCCAAGTGCGGATCGTAATTAATGGTTCGAAAACAATTTCTGTAATAACACAGAGCATATTTAAAGACCGCAGGAATATTTCATTCATGCTAGCCACCATTTGCTCAAACAAACTCCTGTGTAACGCGCCAATAAATCAAATTTTATTTTTGAAATATATTAAAAAAACAATAAATAGTGTGACAAGGGAACGTGCTGGTGTGAAAGAGGATATAGTGACTAAGATAGAAAAAAGTATGCTTAATTGGTTTGGTCACGTAGAGAGGATAGATGAAAGTAGACTAACTAAACAAATCTATATGGGGAGTGTACATACATACTGTCACGCATCTTTCTCACAGGGGTAGGCAGAGACTACTTTGTTCCACTTGCTACGATCCTGACATACTTCTTTCGCTTCATCCACATTCATCAATCTCTTCATACATGCTTGTCGGTTTCGGGTGCTACTGACCTGACCTTTTTCCAAAACGTCTCCTATTTGGTCTCGGAACGTCCGTCTAGCGGCCTTCCCCTCCCAACGCAACCATTCACACTCCCCATATAGAACTGTTTAATTTGTCTACTTTCATCCATCCGCTCTACGCGCGAGGAGCAAAGTAAATATATAGAATGTACCAGTTGCTTCTCTGCCCGCGCAGATGGTAAAAGCCCATTGCGGGAATCGGCGAATATCGTAGAAATCATGTTATTTACCAATGTATAAATGACTCAGCTTTACTACATCTGTGTTTGTTTCTTTACATTTGTATTCGCACCACCAGCTTGAATAAATTAAATAATTATTTTCTTCATTCTATTCTAGATTCGGTGAAGGACAACGTCGAGAGGAAACCTGCACACACCTGCGAAGCAATTGAATGGTGTGTGAAGTTCCCAATCCGCACTGGGCCCGCGTGGAAACTATAGCCCAAACCCTCCAATAGAGGAGGCCTATGCCATGAGGCACGCCGAATTACGCGATAATTAAAAAAAAAAAAGACTACACAATGTACTGAAAATGTAGCGAAACGGAATAAAGGGGGCTATTATCTCAGTCTGAAATAAATTATTATTATTTATTATTATTATTCTGTATATTTATTTTTATCTCAAGTTACGTTTTACAATATTCATATAAAAAGTAATAAAACAATATTAATACAAAATATAAAAACATTATAAAAACCTAACCTAGGGTGCCGCCGGCAGCGAGGCGAGGCATAAGCTAAATAGGCAGGCGGGAAATGTCCTAGGGACTGCATTATGCATTCACGCCACTGGCCAGGTCTTCCTCCCTTGGAAGAGCCAGCGACAACTCGCTATATATGCTTCTCGCTCTCTCTTTAAGCCTCCCGCCCGAAAAAGTTAGGGACTACTGTATAGTCGCTTGGACGCTTGACGGGTTAATAGGTAGATCCTTGACGGCATAGTAACAAAGATATTTTCATTGCCGGTTCATAATCAGCTGTGCGATAACAGAGTCGATTAGGTACTTATTTCTGTTGGAAACAGAAATAACAATTCAAATCACCTTTATTCAGGAAACTGAAGTGTATTCACGTTGTTTGTTCGGTTCTTCTTTTTCTTATTTATGGCGTATCAATATCAAGTCGTTATAGCGACGGCAACTTTACCAATGTCAAAGTAACAAAAATATATTTAAAAATCTTTTGACAAAATGTGGGCAACGTTGTACGGTAATGGTCAGAGACCCCCTCCCCCCTGTCGGGCTCTTAGCCAACGGTCAATGATATCCCTCAGAAACTGCCAGGAAATCATTAGTCGATGCCCAGGGCGCACCGGACCAAGCACTGCTCTTCCCCCGGACGGATCCAAAGAGGAACCGCAGCTCTTGACCACACGTGGAGGTAACCTTGCTAGGAAAATACTCCTGTCAAGTCTCTGACGTAAAATACTCTTCTTAGCTGTCAAAGGTGACGGTAGACGGTTTTAATTCGTTACCTCGTTCGTGGTAGCACACTCTTTGATTTCTCCGGGGCTATTTTGGCTAAGTTTACCCCGTAAGGGATAAAGACGTGATTTATGTATGTATGTATGTTCTTCCATGCTAGCCTGGGAGTAAAGAAAAAACATAGAATTTACCAGTTGCTTCTCTTACCGCGCATGGTAAAAGCCCATCGAGAGAATGGGCGAAAGTCTTAGGAATCATGTTATAGGCGATGCGATGCGACTAGCAACCCATCACTATTTTGATTTCCCTTTCCAGCCCTTAACCTCTGTCTACCCCGTAAGGGATAAAGACGTGATATATGTATGTATGTATGTACAAAAAAGACATGTTATCTGCCTATATTTGTTATTAAAAGTTTTCTACTAAAACTGCAATTATTTCATTATGTCCACTTTGTGCATTAAAAAAAAAAGTTTTGGTACCATGACCCATAATTGTAGCGCTAGTTATTTAATTCTTCGCTATTTAGTTTTACGAAATAGTAAAAATATTTGGAAATGATTCAGTCGAAACAAAGTTAATTCAATTTTTGGGATGATAATGGCCCCATCGAACGGTGCGATGATTCCGCCAATGTCGAGGTTGGATAAGACACGGCCAGACTCTTGATCTTGTGCGGTAAGGTTGACAGTGTTCGGTGAGAAACAAAGTTATCGATTTTAGAAAATAACGTGACATTGTACCGGCGTATATATTATGTGAAATGTCAAGACAATTTAGGTTACCTTTTCTTAAAATCGTAATCAATTGAGTAGTCCTGGTAGCTTTAGTTTATATTTTTGTAAAGTACATTCAAACATACATACATACCGTCACGCCTCTTTCCCACAGGGGTAGGCAGATACTACTTCGTTCCACTTGCTACGATCCTGACGTACTTCTTTCGCTTCATCCACATTCATCAATCTCTTCATACATGCTCGTCGGTTTCGGGTACTCCTGACCTGACCTATTACCAAAGCGTCTCCTATTTGGTCTCGGAACGTGCGTCTAGGCCTTCCCCTCCCAACGCAACCATTCACACTCCCCACTTTCATCCATCCGCTCTACGTGACCAAACCAACTAAGCATACTTCTTTCTATCCTAGCCACTATTATCCTCTTTCTCACCCGCACGTTCCCTTATCACACTATTCCTTATTCTTTCCTTCAGTGATACACCTTCCATGCTTCTTAACGCTCCCATAAAGTACTTAAAAGTAAAGTACTTTAGTAATTATTAACAAAATAAAGCATTATATCGTATTCGCTGCGATTTATATGTCAAAACTTAGGCACTAGTTCTACAGACGACGAGCGAGAAGCAAGTATAGCAAGTTATCGCTGGCTCTTAAAACTAAGGAAAACTATACTCCCGAGCAAAAATAAAGAACGCGTCGCTATTCACAAAACTTTGTATGAAAAATGGCCAGTTATTTTTGCGTTAGTGTAGCGGGGAGAAACTATAAATATATTTTATCTCTTTCACCGACATGGGATCTATAATCTTTTGTTCGTTTCTTGAGAGAAAATCGTTGAAGCTCGCTTCCACTTCCATGTTGGTCTGGCTGAAAAGAAAAAACAGAATGTACCAATTGCTTCTTCCTGCGCAGATTGCAAAAGCCCATCGAAGGCGACTATTTTAATTCCCCTTTCCACCTATACGCTCACGGTCACGCTCAACGTGGCCTTTGGGTCTTGCCTTGGGCTCTGTCTACCCTGTAAAGAATACAGACGTGTTTTGTGTATGTATGATCGCTTCCTCGCCCTCGGTAGGACCAATGCCTTAGTCTAGAAGCACTTGGCTGCCGATGCTAATAGTATTATTGCTGGCTAGACACCATTGGACGCACAACAACAACCTGCTATATCTAGTTCTGTCTCCTTTTCTGTCAACGATGTTTTCTACGTCAGCCTTTTGACCAAACAAACATTTATGCAGTAAACATAATATACGTCACAAATGTCAACTCTTATTTCGCAAAATTGGTTTTTCGTTGTACCTACTCGTATATCAAACCGATTTGCACCTGCTCTTGTGACTCATCTTCATCTGTCCTCAGCCTGAGTCCTTTGATTTATAAACATCTTTATCCCTTACGGGGCAGACAGAGCCCAAGGTAACAAGAGCCAAAGGCCACGTTTATTCTTAACATTTTGCCTATTCCCTCGATGGCCTTTTACCATATGCGCGGGAAGAGAATGAACTGGTACATTCTGTTCCTTGTTAACTTCCAGATTAGCTAAACAAAGATTTTTAAATTGGTAATCAGATTTAACTGTCAGTTTGCGGAGGTCCGTGCTAAACTAAATAAAAATAACATCTTTCCTCTTTCAACATGAAACTACCGTGAGACTTAATCATTATTACACATAAACGGATAACTCACGTATAAAAGGGTAGTTGTGCGCCGCTGTCAGTTGCGTCGAACAGCCGCGGGAGCAGAGCGCTGGCGCGCAGTGTTCGTGTCGCTGCCGCCGGGGCGAGCGCTCTTGGAAAAAGGACTAGGAAATAGTCCGAAACATGTCGAGCATCACTCGACTTTTTATATGTGAGTTATCCGTTTATGTGTAATAACATCTTTCCTACTCGAAATGTGAGCTCATTGCCCCTCTCCCGATTTAAAAAATGAAATAACCAACTTCTTTCCTCTAACCTAACCTGCTATGGGTGCTGTAGCGGTATAGCTCGCATCACGGAATGATGAGGATCCGGGTTCGATTCCCGGCCATAGCTTTCGGATTTTTCTTTGTGTTCTAATTTTCAGTGTCGTTTGCTAATTTAACTTCTTCCATGTCCAAGTTTTCTATGCTGGTTTTGATCCCGCGCAGATGGTAAAAGCCCATTGAGGAATGGTTGAATGTTTTAGGAATCATGTTAGAGGCGATGCGGCTAGCAACAAATCACTATATTGATTCTCCTCTCTACTTATACGCCCACAACCATGTCTAATAATATTCTTTCTATACTTCCTTAAATATCTGTGGCCTTTATCTTTGTCCTTAATTAAATTGATAACTGATAGCCGATAGCAACCACTCTTACCATTCCGACACGTAATAGGACTCCCGACTGAACTGGTTTAATCCAGTTCATCCAACCTACATTATTATCATCCTTTTCGCAAATCGTTGGTTAGCGTCAAATTGCAATTTCAACTTTAAAACAACGTAGCTGGGTGGTTTTTGCTCGGTTCGTTTTACGGCGCTTAGTTTAGTTGGTAGTGGACAAGTAATTTATCCAAATAATGTAGTTCTGATAAAGTAAATGCAGAATGGAGGCCGTCGTTTCGCTGTGTGCGTTATCAGAGTTTGTCTTGATTGTTTTAAAGGCTTTGTGGCCTGACTTCCGCTGTAGATTGTTAGTTGAAGGTGACAGATCTGAAAAGCGTTAACCATGTGGTCACAGGAGTCTCCACAGCACATGCACAGGGTAACAAACAAGTCCCAAAGGCAAAGGCCACGCTTAGCATGATTGTCGGCGCATAAGTGAATGCGGAAAGGGCTAGCCGCATCGCCTAAAACATTCCTAAGATTTTCGCCCATTCCCTCGATGGGCTTTTACTATCTGCGCGGGAAGAGAAGCAGCTAGCGTGGAATGCAGGAGTAGGTACTAAGTTGCAACATAAAAAGAAAACCAAACGCATTCAGCACAGTTTTCTTTGCGCCTTTTCTGAAGACACGAAAATTAAGAATAAGTCTTCGACATCCGACTTTGTAATAGATTTCCGATACATTCATTCGACGGTGGAGGCGTTTTACACTTCTGGTGAACTTCTATCCATTTTCGTTTTGTTTTATTTTGACTAATAGAGACTAATCCTCTTATTCATAAACGCTTTGTAGGCTACTGCCAACTTAGTAATCGTTTGTCCTTATCTGTCTCTTTGACATTTACTTTTCACAGATAAGGACAAACGATTATATATTTGGCAACCGATTTCAGAGTGAACAGCGTGCACGGCAAAGGAATTGGAATGGAATTTGGATTTGGAGACGGGAAAAGCGAGTGACTGATTGTCACTCGACCGCTACCGGTTCTGGGAACCAGCAGCCAAGTAACTAAATAAGTTATCCATTTATTTTGACACCAATGTCGAACTAAAAATTTAACTAAGGATCTATAAAAACAAAGGCCGCGAAAGTAACAATGGACACGGACTACAATTGAAATAATTGCTCTATAATGAGTCATTAAATCAACTTAACCATTGCATTGTAAATGCTTTGTTTTGCTTAGCTATTTATTCAGTCTTTTTTTACTAAATTTATATAAAGATGTTTATTTTTACGAATGTTTGCTTCCATGCAGGTCTGGAAGCAAAGAAAAAAACATAGAATGTACCAGATGGAATCATGACTTTTATAGGCGATGTGGCTAGCAACCCATCACTATTTTGACTCCACTTTCTACCTATAGTACGCCTACAAACATGCTAAACGTGGCCTTTAGGTGTTGTTACCTTACGCTCTGTCTACCCCGTAAGGGATAAAGACGTGATTTGTGTGTGTTTGTGTACTTTTACGGCTTTACCCGTTACAAATTAAATTTCTACACGACACTGAAAATTAGAACACGGAAAAATCCGAAAAGTAAAGCTACAGCCGGGAATCGAACCCGGTTCCTCATAAATCCGTGATGCGCAGATTCCGTAATCCTGGTGAGCAGATGTTCCACGGGAGTTTGTAACTGTGTCGTACAGACACATTCAAACAGATGACGCTTGGCGACAAAAATTTGCATAGTAACAAGGTCACGTGACAGCTAGCAACAGATAGTAGATCCCATCGTCTATGCATGTCTCGATTTTTGGAAGCACATCACTCGAAAGTGGTATAAATCTGTTTATATCTTCAAAACTACAGCTCTAATCAAATTTTTACTTGTATTTCAAATTCAGTACAATTTTCCACCACATTCGAGTGACATTTTCACATAATGTGCTTTCAAAAATCGGACACCAGGGCACAGTATATATATATGCTAAAGCAGTAGGGAAACTACGAACAAATCGGTTGAAACGAAACACGCACACAGGCGCGCGCTTTACACGGCCCCTAAGCGGACCTGAGCCTGAGCGGAGTGGACGAGGTCCCCTTAGGGGCTGTGTAAAGCGCCTGTGTGCGTGTTTCGTTTCAACCGATTTGTTCGTAGTTTCCTTACTGCTTTAGCTTATATATATACTGTGCCAAGGGGTTGTTTCACCTTGTTAAGTTCCAGTTATCTATAATGACGTCTCTGTTTGTATCGTAGTAATAAATAGAGACGGCCTTCCACTCTCTTCCATCGACTTTCTTCTCGACTTTCTTCCATGCTGGTCTGGGAGTAAAGAAAAAACATAGAATTTACCAGTTACTTCTCTTCCCGGGCAGATAGTAAAAGGCCATCGAGGGAATGGGGGAAAGTCTTAAGAATCATGTTATAGGCGATGCGGCTAGCAACCCATCACTATTTTGATTTCCCTTTCCACCTATACGCCCTTAATCATGCCAAACGTGGCCTTAAGGTGTACCTTAGGCTCTGTCTACCCCGTAAGGGATAAAGACGTGATGTATGTATGTAAATAGAGACGGAATCATAGATAACTGACACTTAAGATAACTGGAACTTAGGAGAGTGGTGAGACAGGTCCAATCTCAGTAAAAATTGCCTTTCATTCAGGAATACGTTTAATTCAAACTCGTACACAAGACGTTTTCAATTGGCATTGTTCATTTTTTTTAGTATGCTCCAATTCGAAAACCATTTCGAGGAAAACCATCAATTATCCGATTTATCTTGTCCGATTTCAAAAATACTTTATGATTGCAGATATTTTTGTAAAAGTACTTTGAACCTTTTGACCGAACGACCGGGTTTTTAGACAGAATCCAGCATCGAATGTTTGCCACAAAAATGAAAAAAAAAGTTTGGCTACGGCAACTGTCACGTGTCACTGTCAAATCTACAAAACCATAGACAAAGCCGTTTTTTTATAGCCAGCCGAACGAAGGCGATTGGGATTCTGTCTAAATTCACGAATTATCATACAGCGAAAAAATATTTATTATTAATTAACAAAGCTACGTAAAAGCATAATATTCAAATTAGTTGCTTGAAATAGTCCATTTTATCAAATAAAGGTGTTAAAAGCACAGCTTAAAAAAAATGAACAATGCCAATTCTCCTCCCCATTGTTCCCAATCTAGATCATTCGTTACACACATACATATTAATGTGTTTTTGACATAGAAACAGCGAGCCTCGTCCTCTGCAATAACTTGCACTTAATTTAAAGCTATTGTTTCCTCATTATTTGAACAGCCGAGTGCAAAAACGTGAATCATACGTATTAAATTCTGTCACATGTATAAATTTGTTTGTGTCGCGTGCACCCTTGTCGCTGTCAATTTTCGTTAGTTGCCTGAATGTGTTAAGAAGGTTGATCCGTTTTTTAACTGCGAAAGGGTTCCGATATGAAAACGTGCCTTGTGAAATTGTTTATATTTACTAATGCTGTGACTAATCTAAACAGAATTTAGTTATTTAAGTTATTAAAGTCAGTGTGTGAGAGATAGAATGTACCAGTTGCTTCTCTTCCCGGGCAGATGGTAAAAGCCCATCGAGGGAATGGACGAAAATCGTAGGAATAATGTTATAGGTGATGCGGCTGGCAACACATCACTATTTTTTGATTCCCCCTTCACCTATACGCCCTTATCATGCTAAACGTGGCCGTAAGGTTTTGTTACCTTAGGCTCTGTCTACCCCGAAGGGGATAAAGACGCGAGTTATTTATGTGTAGCTAGCAACCCATTACTATTTTGATTCCATTTTCCATCTATACTTAGCCCCACAATCTTGCTAAGCGTGGCCTGTAGGTCTCGTCACCTTAGGCTCTGTCTACCCCGTAAGGGATAAAGAAGTGATTTGTGTATGTGTGTGTTAGAGGGAAAATCGAGTGAGCGAAAATCTTAGGAATCATTTTATAGGCGATGCTGCAACCCATCACTATTTTGATTCCCCTTTCCACCTGTACTCCCACAATTTTGCTAAACGTGGCCTTTAGGTCTAGTTACCTTAGGCTCTGTCTACCCCGTAAGACGTGATTTATGTATGTATTCAATAAAATAAAAAGTTACCGTACTTGTTCATAGTAAAGATACTAATCTGTTACTAGCATCTGCCCGCGACTTCGTCTGCGTAGAATTATACATAAAAACCTTCCTCTTGAATCACTCTATATCTATTAATAAAAACCGCATCGAAATTCGTTGTGTAGTTTTGAAGATATAAGCATACATAGATACATGGGGACATAGGGACATAGGGACATGGAGACAGAGAAAGTGACTTTGTTTTATACTATGTAGTGATTGATAGTAAAATGTAAGCAAGTCTCGTCTGTGTCTTATTAATCAGGTAAGTAAATGAATTATTATTAAACCACGTCTTTATCCCTTACGGGGTAGACAGAGCCGTTTTTTTTAACGGAGAGGAAATCTTTATGGATGCCCTAGGCACGGGGATGCCTAGGGTTACGTGGGACTCCCCAAGGGGTATACCCAACCTAAAAACTCTCCGGCGTTGCCTAAATCCGGTGTGACGGGGACGCAGTGGGATGCCACCACAAATTTGATTGTGATTTATGAATATTTTTACACATACATACATTTACATACAACACGTCTTTATCCCTTACGGGGTAGACAGAGCCTAAGGTAACAAAACCTTAAGGCCACGTTTAGCATGATTGTGGGCGTTTAGGTGGAAAGGGGAATCAAAATAGTGATGGGTTGCTAGCCGCATCGCCTATTAGACGATTCCTAAGATTTTCGCCCATTCCCTCGATGGGATTTTACCATCTGCGCGGAAAGAGAAGCAACTGGTACATTCTATGTTTTGCTTTACTCCCAGACCAGCATGGAAGTTATGAATAATGTGTGTATGTAAAAAAATTCAGCCAACTGTCGTAGTTTATGGTCACCGTTTCTTAAAAAATAGTTCAAAATGACAATTGTTTCAGAACGAATTCTCCTAAACATTTTGAAACGACATTCCCTTCAAATTCAATCCCCCATCAACTCCATACATTACACGCACGTCAAAACCATAAGAACTCCATAAAAAACATCAGATCTAAACATAACTGTGAGTTACGTGCAGCGTTGCGTAAGGTCGGACGGGCGTTTCTATTTGTCGAGTCGGATACATACAAACATACAAGCGTGACTTTGAGCAGATAAAAGTAGGGTGGCTGTCGGTTGCGAGTTTTTACGGACCATTAAAATAATAAAAACGAATGATACATTACCACCGTTAAGTTTGAGGCAAAATGCCGGAAACAACCACTTTTGTATCGAACCTGTATTCATTTGTAATAATTATTATTTTTTGCCAACATTATTCTTTTTCTTCCATGCTGGTCTGGGAGCAAAGAAAAAACATAGAATGTACCAGTTGCTTCTCTTCCCGCGCAAATGGTAAAAGCCCATCGAGGGAATGGGCTAAAATAGGAATCATGTTATAGTCGATGCGGCTAGCAACCCATTACTATTTTGATTCCATTTTCCACCTATACGCTCACAATCTTGCTAAACGTGGCCTGTAGGTCTTGTTACCTTAGGCTCTGTCTACCCTGTAAGGGATAAAGACGTGATTTGTGAGTGTGTGTGTATGTGTGTGTGTGTGTGTGTGTGTGTTATTCTTTTTTTTGTGCTCAAAACGCGTCTGACCACAACCACATTTAAACAAAGATGTGTTTAAAATCATTTAAAAGATAGCCCATTTGCGCACCAAAATATCCAACAAAAAAGTTAGTAGCCATGCTAAACGTCGTCTTTAGGTCTTGTTCCTTTAGGCTCTATCTACCCCGTAAGGGATAAAGACGTGAATTATGTGTGTATGTTAAAAGTTAGTGTAACATTTTGTACCGTATCGGGCACATGCTTGAAACTCACACACTTCCCAGTGTGTTATTACAGCCGCTTTTGTAAATTAGACCACAAGTAAATACAATAAAGTTTACAATTAAATACCTTCCAAAGAATCGTGTTTTAATATAATACATACATACATATATCACGTCTTTATCCCTTACGGGGTAGACAGAGCCTTTTTTTTAACGTAGAGGAAATCTTTATGGATGCCCTATTAGGTACGGGGATGCCTAGGGTTATGTGGGACTCGCCCCCCGAGGGGTATACCCGAACTAAAAACTCTCCGGCGTTGCGTATAGCTGGAAAGGGAAATCAAAATAGTGATGGGTTGTTAGCATCACCTATAACATGATTATGTTTATGTTTATGTTTATTTAATCATTCAATATAAAATTATATCACTTAAAATTAAATGTCAAGGAATACCTAAAACTAAGACTTTCGCCTATTCCCTCGATGGGCGGTTGCCCTCTGCGCTTATTATAAAATAGTAATAAAATTAAGTAAATATTGTTAATTATTAATATTAATCTTTTTTGGATTACAAAATTGTTAAATTAGATACGAAGCCCTTCGTGTCTTGAATTTCGCTGTTTTTTTTTACTGTCCCATTTTTTATGCGTTCATGGTCACACTACACGCCCGTATCTGTCGGTGAGTTTGTCCGCTTTCTAAGTAGAGACAAACTGTTCTCGCTTCATATTATAATTAACCGTGCTTTGTTGTGCCCATAAACAGAACATTGTCTTTTATGTAAGCCTTTGTGATTCTTTGGATATTACGAGTTGACTTACGCAACCGAGAGATGGCGGTAGGCATGTTGACAGTTTTTTTTTAATTCTAATCGAGCGTTTTAAAAAAATAGTCCACATGAAGATTTTTTCTAGAATTTAAATATTTTGAGTTTTCTTACTGAGATTCTTATACAAGAAAGAAAGATAAGATTTTCATAAATCATAGGAATCACGTTATAGGCGATGCGGCTAGCAACCCATCACTATTTTGATTCAATTTTTTGCCATTTATACGCCCACAATTTTGCTAAACGTGGCCTGTAAGTCTTGCCACCTTAGGCTCTGTCTACCCCCCAGGGATAAAGACGTAATATATGTATGTACGTAGGTAAGATTTTCTTTTCGAAGCCAGCAAAGAATAAAGTTTCAGTTTACAAAATCGATTAGTCATAGTCCTGAACAACAGTCATCGATTTGTCGACCTTGAGAACACCTGTTCTAGAAATGGAACGAGGGCAAGAGCCGGGTTCAAACCCCGACCCGGCATTGTATGCTAACCACTGAGTCACCGGCCCCAACTACAATACGGGATGATGAATACGTTTACGATTGTGGGTACAATTTTAGCGATAGTTTAAAGACACATACATACATACATACATACATACCGTCACGCCTCTTTCCTACTTTATTCAACTTCTTACGATCCTGATACCTCTTTCGCTTCATCTACATTCATCTCTTCATACAGGCTCCCCGGTTTCGGGTACTCCTGACCTGACCTTTCAAAACATCTCCTATTTGGTCTCGGAACGTCCGTCTAGGCCTTCCCCTACCAATGTAACCATTCACACTCCCCATATAGATCTGTTTAGTTAGATAGCTTATTCTTTTAATTTAAGATATTTTTTGATTATGTGAAAAACTTGCATTTTGAGCGGACATGATTTTGCTTATAATCTAACTCGCTCGCAATCGCCATCGTGTTCATTCTGACAGTTCACGTATGGGCTGACAATTGGCATCGGAATCAGCTAGCTGTCACATTCATACAAGAACTGTCAAAATGAACACGATGGCGATTGCGAGCGAGAGGGGGGTGCGAATCGGGTTACCTCCACGTGTGGTCAAGAGCTGCAGTTCATTTTTGGATCCGTCCGGGGGCAAGAGCAGTGCTTGGTCCGGTGCGCCCTGGGCATCGGTTAATGATTCCCTGCCAGATTCTGAGGGATAACATAATCCTTTGGCTAAGAGTTCAACAGGGGGGTAGGGGTCTTTTGCCAGTGTTCTACCGTACAACGTTGCCGACATTTTAGTCACAACATTTGTGAATACTCTATATATTACTTTGACATTAGAGAAATCATCGCATCGATCGATGGGGCCATATTAAAAAAGAACAAGAAGAAGATTGCGAGCGAATTAGACAATAAGCCTATTGGTTAAAGTGGTGGGTTCACGGTGGATGCAAACCGCTTCTAACTGAGGCAGCTGGAAGTCTATAGGGGAGGCTTATGTCCATCAGTGGACGTCCTGTGGCTGATAATGATGATGATAAAAGACCTAAATTAGTGACACTATTCGGTCGTGGCGTAATAGCACCTTAGTCGCTGTGTTGAGTTAATTGCAGTAGTATTTTGTTTAGTTTTCCTGTTGGCACTGTCAGTCACACATTGTCCTACTCAAAGAAAATACTATTGTTTTGATGATGCGACAGTGTCATTGAAAAACCGGGTTCCTTGCTTAAAATACTAGAAACTCTATATTTAAAAAGACTTTATAAAGGTGCAATCACACCGGTGCGTATTCGCGGCGGTGTGTTCGCTGGTTAACATTATATTGTCTGCTTTCCATGCTAGTATAGCAAAGAAAAAACATAGAATGTACCAGATGTTTCTCTTCCCGCGCAGATTCCATTTTCCACCTATATGCCCGCAATCATGCTAAACGTGGTCTGCTGTAGGTCTTGTTGTCTTAGTCTCTGTCTACCCCGTAAGGGATGAAGACGTGATTTGTGTGTGTGTGTGTGTGTGTGTGTATATATATATATATTCTGACATCTATAAAGCCCCAGGCCAAATACCTAAAATTTAAGTCTGCGATGTAGCCGTGGTTGCCTAGTGGTTTGACATGTGGCATCAAGCAGAGGGTCGTGGGTTCGAGCCCGGACTCGCACCTCTGAGTTTTTCAGAATTTATGAGCGATATTAAATTTGAAATTTACTATGAGCTTTTCGGTGAGAAAACCTGCACACATGTGTGTGTGAAGTTCTTAATTTGCACTGGGTCCGCGTGGGAACTATGTGAGAGGAGGCCTGTGCCAGTGGGACGTATATAAGCTGAAGATGATGATGATGATGATGTTGTACCTGTTTCCTGTATTGTTTATTATAGGGTATTCAAAAACTATAATTTCATTGTACCTACAGTCCTTGAATGCTCGGGTTTCGGTCAACCGATTCAAGTATCAAACCCATAGGAGTGAGTAAGACACCAAATCCCGAAAAGCATTCTAAGAGCTCACGGAATTCAGTATTCTGTTGTCACCAATCGGCTTGCTCGAATCCGCAAAGGCGTCTCCACGACATTTTTGAGAAAACACAACTCATCCAATTTTTTTTTTATATTATTATGTTTACTCCCGTGGACCACAGCGAAACTGCTTCAACCCGGAACCGAACCCGTAACTGGCGCAATAATTTATCTTGTTTTTTACGCGTCAGACCAATGACCTTTCTCTAACATGTGTTTTCTAGCGCTCTGGCAAGCGCGGGCAGGGCATGGAAATAGACCGGTACAGTCCGCGGGATACACGCCAGCAAAAATCCACTACGCATTAACCCTCTTATTCTTCTTCTTATTTGTGGCGTATCAAGTCGTTAGGGGGCGTCCATTAATTACGTGAGGTATTCAGGGGGGGGAGGGGGTCGAGCCGAATCTTACTAAATCTCACTTGGGGGAGAGGGGGGTCTTGGCAAATATCACGCAACTTTTTTTTAGCAGAAAATGGCGTAAAACTGCGTGAAAGTTAAGTTAAATTAAAGTTGAATTAATCATTAAAATTACAGCAATATTTGCAAATACTTCCTTGCTAGTCTTAAAAAAGTAGTTAAACAAATTGTGTTTTGTTTTTTAAGAGGGGAGGGATGGTCAAAAAATCCTTAAAAATGCCTCACGTAATTAATGGACGCCCCCTTATAGCGACGACAACTTCGCCAATGTCAAAGTAACAAAAATATAATTCAAAAATCTTGTGACAAAATGTCGGCAACGTTGTTCAAAGACCCCCTCCCCCCTGTCGGGCTGTTAGCCAACGGTCCATGATATCCCTCAGAAACTGCCAGGAAATCTCCCGATGCCCAGGGTGCAGCGGACCAAGCACTGCTCTTCCCCCCGGACGGATCCACAAACGAACCTCAGCTCTTGACCACACGTGGAGGCAACCCGACTCGCACCCCACACACATGCTTCACAGATAAGCAAACAATTGCTAAGTTAGCAGAAACCTATAGAGCGTTTATGAATAAGCGGGTAAATCTTTACATATTTCATCTATAGCTATGTGTATATCACTACATGCACCTTCTATGCTGGTCTGGGAGCAAAGAAAAAACTGAATGAGAACAGAAAAACCAATTAACCAGGTGCTTCTCTTCCCGCGCAGATGGTAAAAGCCCATCGAGGGAAAAAATGTTATAGGCGATGCTCAAAGGCGATGGCCATTCGGGCGGAAAATACCATGGTGTAACTAATAAATGTATACTAATATTATAAAGAGGTAGTGTGTGTGTTTGTGAGATTATAGGGGTTAAACTCTGTATCTACGGAACCGATCTTGAAAACTATTTTACCAATAGAAAGCAATCTCCATGCTGGTCTGGGTTCTTCCATGCTGGTCTGGGAGTAAAGAAAAAATATAGAATTTACCAGTTGCTTCTCTTCCCGCGCAGATGGTAAAAGCCCGTCGAGAGAATGGGCGAAAGTCTTAGGTATCACGTTATAGGCGATGCGGCTAGCAACCCATCACTATTTTGATTTCCCTTTCCACCTATACGCCCTTAATCATGCTAAACGTGGCTTTTAGGTTTTGTTACCTTAGGCTCTGTCTACCCCGTAAGGGATAAAGACGTGATATATGTACAGAAAGCCATGTTATTTGTGAGTGCCAAAGGCTTTATTTCGTTCTGCGCGGCCGAAGTCACCACAATACCTAGTAAGTAACACAAAATTATAATCCTACCGCACTTTTTATCACGTTTTTGTCACGTGACGATACAGTTAACGCAGCGGACTGTACCGGCGCGCGCGCACGGAAAACAAATAATTTAGCCGGCACATCATTTGCTCCGATAATTTCAACTAAATCAGCGGAGGCATTCCCGAGAATCCCGTGGAATAATCTAGAAGGCCATAGATTAATTGCATAGAGTTTACTATTTATTAAAAAAACATACATACTACAGACAGAGCCTAAGGTAACAAGTCTACCCCGTTAGGGATAAAGACGTGATTTATCTATGTATGTATGTAATTTTATAACCATACTCACACACACACACACACACACAAATCACGTCTTTATCCCTTACAGGGTAGACAGAGCCTAAGGTAACAAGACCTACAGGCCACGTTTAGCAAGACACTGAGGGCGTAGAGGTGGAAAGTGGAATCAAAATAGTGATGGGTTGCTAGCCGCATCGCCTATAACATGATTCCTATGATTTTCGCCCATTCCCTCGATGGGTTTTTACCATTTGCGTGGGAAGAGAAGCAACTGGTACATTCTATGTTTTTTCTTTGCTGCCAGACCAGCATGGTTTTATAACCATAGTATCTTTAAACTAAAAATGAAGTGTCCATTTCTGGTGGTTGTCAGATTAAAGTGTCCAATATTGATACCAACACCATTAGTGGACATTGTGCATGGTTCGTTCAGATCCCATCTTACCCGCTAAACATGCCGAGGGAAGCGAAAATCTTAGGAATCATGTTACAGGTGATGCGGCTAGCAACCCATCACTATTTCAATTCCCTTTTTCACCTATACGCCCACAATCACGCTAAGATCTAAAGGCCACATATCTTGTTACTTTAGGCTCTGTCTACCCCGTAGTTATCTTAGTTACTTATACGAATAACTGTGCCAATATCCCAACATTTGCACGTAAACAATCAAGATTATCTATGAAACCGCTGAAAATAGAATGTTTGTCTATCACACTACAGACTAGCCTGATATCTGAATACAGTGCAACTCTAAAACTGTTTGTATCAAAATAGGATAAGATAAGGTGAGTGTTTTGGTGGGAGGGTCGGAGTTCGCTTCCTGGTCAGTGACGTGATGATAAAGCTTTCTGCGCATGCAAATTATCTGTTTTGTGTAAACTACTCGATATTTTTTTAATAAATACTTGGGGGGCGTCCGTTAATTACGTGAGGTATTCAGGGAGGGGGGGGGGGGTCGAACCGAATCTTACTAAATCTCACTTGGGGGAGAGGGGGGGTCTTGGCAAATATCACGTAATTTTTTTTAGCAGAAAATGGTGTAAAACTGCGTGAAAATTAAGTTAAATTAAAGTTGAATTAATAATTAAAATTACAGCAATATTTGCAAATACTAGTCAAGTAATTAAACAAATTGTGTTATGTTTTTTAATAAATCCAATACTTTTATACCCAAAGTACAAGTTTTGAAAAATCTCACGTGAGATCGGGGTAGGGGGGAGGGGGTCGAGAAAAATCTTACGACATCTCACCAAGAGGGGAGGGGGGGTCAAAAAATCCTTATAAATGCCTCACGTAATTAATGGACGCCCCCTTAAAAGTAGACAATCTAGTCAATATATCACGTCTTTATCCCTAACGGGGTATACAGAGCCTAGGGTAACAAAACCTTAAGGCCACGCTTAGCATGACTGTGGCCGTATGTGTAAATTTCTAACTTTTAAATCAGCAATAGCACTGTTATGTTTCCTTGCAGCTCTCGCGAGTTCTATATACCTATTAAATAACAATAAGCATTATACATAGTGTCAGAAGTAATAAATAAGACCGAAATTATAAATAAGACGGCGAACCGCGGGTTCATGCACCGCGAGCCTTGACACCGATCGCAGATACTGCGCGGGCGCAGCCCTCACGCGAAAAACAGTAACGCATGAGATGAAACTGTCAGTCTAAGTGAAACACAGCGCCTAGACTTATATGCGGTTTGTTTCTGTATTGCTTTGTACTGATTTGTGGTGTTCAGTAAAGAGTATTTGTATTGTATTGTATTGTATCTTGAGTTGTTTAAATTTTTGATAGTTTGTTGCATTTTAACTGTGTTTATATTGTTTGTACTTTTGAATGAACTGTGTTTATGTAAACAAATTGGATAAATCTCTTTTTTTTTTAAGTGAAAAGCGGCGCGACGAATTTAGATCGTACATACAGACATACATACATAAATCACGTCTTTATCCCTTACGGGGTAGACACAGCCATTTGGTATGTAGATCTTTGGAATAGCACGCAGGCTTACTTTTTATTGTGATATTGCCGTGGTTTAAGTCTTAAGGGCTTTCAGAGAGGAAGGGAAACAGATAAACATACAATAGGGTTTCTATTGGATTGGTCACTATCAGTATGAATCGTAATTATAAGGATTCGTTGGTATCGGTAAAAAGGTCCATGGTCGACCAAAAAATGACGATGCCTCACGGGCGTAGCCAGGGGGGTGGAATTGGGAGTACAACCCCCCCCCCCCCTCCCCGAAAAGTTCAGATATTGCTTACGATGTAGGCATACAGACGCTTACTGTCTTACTTTACGGATAACTCACGTGTAATAGTCGAATAAACTTCGACATGTTTCGGACTAATTCGTAGTCCTCTTGGCAGCGAAACGAACGCCAGTGGCGTAACTATACCACCTGGAGCCCTTGGCAAATTCTTTTGATGGGGCCCTGTCAGTAAAAATCGTCACGTCGTACTCAGTTTAATTTTAATATTTTTGAGCTCGCGGCCTCTTGGGCCGGGGCCCCCTTGGGTCGGGGGCCTGTGGCACACTGTCTTACTGTTCGCCCTCTGTGTGCTGCGCCAGGTGCTACACGTGGCGCGATGTGCATGATCGTATGTAAAGCTTTTGTCAACCGTTTATATAATTTGGTTGTGTTATGTTCATACAATAAATAGAAGGTCGCTGTGTTTATTTGGGTTTCATTGAATGAAGGCTACGCTGTGAGGTCTATTTTGAATTTTGTTTTTGATCGACATCAAGGGAAAATAATCTCGTTACGAGATGTTTTGTTGTGAATGAGTGTGGCGTGTTCGGGGAACTGCTTATACCAAGGTTCAATTTTGTTTTAAATACGCTTTTGTTATGTCGACCAGCCCCGCTAGCACGAGAGCGCACGAAAGTCGCGTCGCGCGCGAGTTGGACTACCCGTCTCTTTCTTGTTGGTACAGTAAGAAAAGGACGGGCAATCTATCTCGCGCGCGACGCGACTCTTGTGCGCTCTCGTGCTAGACGTGCTGTGAGTAAGAAACATTGTGTACCGAAAACGGGGCGAGTGGGGACAAAATTTAACAATAGACAATACACAAATCACGTCTGTATCCCTTACGGGGTAGACAGAGCCTAAGGTGACAATACCGAGTACCGAGGGTGTGGACTGTACGCGTGACGTTTTATAATGTTTATTAATGGATTTATTTCATGACTTCTCTAACTTATTTAATGGACATTAAAATTTTATTTTTGACATTTCATTTGAACAATGTTTGCGATTCAGTTGTATTTATTTTAAATGATTGATTGTGGACTTGTGCTTCCTATTTTAATAATTTATATTGTTTAATTTGTATGTCATATTATTGACTAAATATGTGAACTATATCTCATTTTGACATCTATTGTATACCATATTTAATTGCAAATAAAGTTACTTACATACTTACTCACTTACTTACAGGCCACGTTTAGCAAGATTGTGGGACTAGGTACAGATGGAAAATGGAATCAAAATAGTAATGGGTTGCTGCCGCATCACCTATAACATGATTCCTATGATCATGATGATCAAAATTTTAGTTCCTCGTAATAAAATATTTTCATACGTGGCTGAGTGATTTTATCGATAAATATCTGAGATGATTATACCTACGTCGATTAGTTATATTAAAAGGGACAAATAAAAAAAATGACGATACTACTTTTAGAGCCAGCTGAACCAGAAATTCTAAGAAAAAAGCATAGGATGTACCAGTTGCTTCTTTTCCCGCTCAGATGGTAAAAGCCCATCGAGGGAATGGGCGAAATGCATAGGGATCATGTTATAGGCGATGCGGCTAGCAACCCATCACTATTTTGATTCCATTTCCCACCTATACGCTCACAGTCTTGCTAAACGTGGCTTGGTCTTGTTGCCTTAGGCTCTGTCTAATGAATAAAATATTAATTCTATCCCCCCTCCCCCGCAATCCCTTCTCACCCCGTATTACGGTACGGCGGCAAGCGGGCCAACAGATGGCAAGCAACATGATGTCGTCATTGAAAGATCCAAACATACATGTTGACAAATGTCAGTAACTGTCAATATGTCAGTAACGGAAAAGCCAACTCTGTCAAGGGTCAGACGCCGCAAAAAATACACGGCGAACTTTACAAAGGTTAAAACATTTAAGTTCTTAGAGAAGATAAACCAAAAAATAAAAAGAGAAAGGTGTCGTTAAAAGTTCGCTTTTTACCCCCGACGTAAAAAGGCGTTATAAGTTTGACGTCGATGTATGTGTGTCTGTCTGTGGTATGGTCTCAAGCTGATGGACCGATTTCGATGCGATTTTTACTGGTGTGTGTGAAGTTCCCAATCCGCACGGTCTCTAAAGAGAGGCCCCTGCCCAGCAGTGGAATGTATATAGGTTTAAGAGGATGATGATGGATGTATATTTAATTTTAATGTACAGTCAAGAGCATAAATATTATGTAGTAATAGTGGTTAGTGACCCTGACTATGAAGCTAGAGGTCCTGGGTTCGAATCCCGGTAGGGGCAGTCAGTTGTATGATGAATACGAATGTTTGTGCCCGAGTCATGGCTGTTGTACGTATTTAAGTATGTATTTATCTACATTATATAAGTATGTTTATCCGTTGCCTGGTTGCTTAGTTTGGGGCTGGGTCAATTGGTGTAATTTGTCCCAAGATGTTTATTAATTATTTATTATTATTATTTTGACATGTTTAGCTGTACCTATCGATATTTATGCCCAGGAGCCTCGCCATGACGTCTTAATGCAATTCAGAAACTTTATTAGCCATGTTTAGTTGTGTGTGTATAAATACTATTTTTATTTTCGCGGGCAACAGCTAGTTATAATAATAAGTTTTAGTTTTAAGATTATTTTATAATAAATTTCTGTGCCCTTACTGGGTAGTTTGAAACTATATACATACTAACATCATCGTCACAACATTTTTATGCAATAAATAGCTTGAGTTTGAGTTTGAATGCCTGTAAAATTGTGACAGCTGCACTCGGCAAAAGCCACGAAAACGCATATACGCGTGAACGCAGTGAATTATGCCTATTGTCTACTTTGTTCTTTGTTTCTGTATTGTTTTGTACTGATTTGTTGTGTTCAATAAAGAGTATTTGTATTGTATTGTGTTGTAATGCGTTAAAAGAAACGTCACCTGTCACTATCTATTCTATTTATCTATATGTAGTGATAAGGCCGCCTGTTGTTACCTTGTAATATTCTCTATAGATACCTTTTCTGTTTTGGTTGTTATATGTGGTGTTCAATAAAGAGTTATTGTATTGTATTGTATCTATATATTTTATTAGTTATGAGACGAAACATACTTTTATGTTCAAATACACTATCTTCATAATTCACGCATTTATTCATTTAGCGAGTTACTCAACTGTAAAAAGCAATTGTTTTATAAATAAATAAATAACAAATAACCCACTTTCTCTATGACATTAAGTACTTTTTAAACGAACAGCTGATCAATTCAAAATGTCAGGCAGCTGCTCTCACCCTTTAAAAAACTGTATAATTAAACTAACTTTTGTTGCGGCTTGCGTCATGCATACCTTTGTTTTAATATCAGATAAAAAGCGGTAATAATGAAATTATTCAAATTACTAGCTCCCCCTAAAAAGAGTATTAGTAATTCACACATAACATAGTAGTTAACACTTGTTGGCCACAGTAGAAACGCAAGCAGTAACCCCGTGGAGTTTCGTTGGCTGCTTCATAATATTTCACTACCCAGACGACCGAGATTTGCTCGGTATATTTTTTGGTACGTTTTCTAAAAATTTAACCTTTTTACCGAAACCTTCTGCATACCAAATTTCATGAAAATCGTTAGAGCCGTTTCCGAGCATATATATACAAGAATTGCTCGTTTAAAGGTATTAGATTAAGTAGATACTACTAGTATAGGTATAGGTATAGGTAGTTAGGTTATTATTATTATTGCCATTAACGGCTCGGGTTCGAAGGGACTCATAGTTAATAATTAGTTATTGATGTTGGCCCTACCCGGCCTTTTTAATTGAATGTGTCTGCCACGCTGTGGGAAGGGCGCAGGCTGAAAACCAGCGCTGCTAGTTTTTTTTTTTAATCTAAACTGGCAGCTCATGCTGAGCCTGAGCCTGTTGCCACCAGCTGCTGTGTATTGTTTTTGTGTAACTGTGTTATGTATATATATTGTTGTTCTTTTTTTTCAAAATTATTATTGTGTGCATCTTTTGGATAAATATGTATCATGTCTTTTTTGTGTTGTGGCAATAAATATCTTTATTATTTTTTTTTATTATTATTATTTAAATAAAAAAAAATATCTTGGGACAAATTACACCAATCGAACCAGCCCCAAACTAAGCAAAGCTTGTACTATGGGTACCAGGCAACGGATAAACATACTTATATAATGTAGATAAATACATAATTAAATACATACAACATCCATGACTCGGGCACAAACATTCGTAACCATACAACTGTCTGCCCCTACCGGGATTCGGACCCGGGACCTCTAGCTTCATAGTCAGGGTCACTAACCACTAGGCTATCCGGTCGTCAACTGACAACTTAGCTGTTGCGAGCAACTCCGTTTGCAAAGAAATTAGGTACGTGCTATCCCGCAGGAAAGCACAATAACTACGGAAAAAAAGTTGCCTGTGATATTTATTACTAGCTTTTGCCCGCGACTTCGTCCGCGCAGATAACGTCAGAGTGACGTGACGATATACCCACTCATGTCTCCAAGTGCCTACAAGGTTTTTATTTCCTATCACGTGGGAAATTCGGAAAATACCTTCTTAGAGCACCTCTAGGAATGTTATCTACTAATTAGTGTCTTAATTATTAACCTCGTCTTTTTATCCCAAGGGACATTCGAAAAATTCCTTGGTAGCGCCACCTTTATACTAAGCAAGGAATAATATGTAACTATGCCAAATTTAATGTCTGTAGCTTTATTGGAACAACATTTCGGGATTTTGCAATCCCGCAGGAAATTCGGTATAAAAAGTATTCTATGTCATTCTCCTGGTTCTACATTTGAAATTCGCCATCAGCTTTTCGGCGAAGGAAAACATCGTGAGGAAATCTGCACACATCTGCGAAGCAATTCAATGGTGTGTGTAAAGTTCCCAATCCACACTGGGCCCGCGTGGGAACTATAACCCAAACCCTCCAACAAATTGAGGAGGCCTATGCCATGAGGCACGCCGATTTACGCAATAATTAATATTAAAAAAAAACTACACAATGTAGGTACTGAAATTTGTAGCGAAAGTATATAAAAATGTATTTTATTTTGAAAAAATGCCTTTCGGTCAAGTTTATTGCGGCGCATTCTTCTTGGCAATGAAGGTCATTCCTAATGTGCTGTTAGAAAAAAACATAAAAGATACCTTGGCGACTTATTTGCAAAATAAAGTTTTAAATTTAGAGTTTAGAGTGTTTTGGCAAAAACAAGCTACATTGGTTTCGGGCTTGCACAAATTTGTCCGAGGACACGCCACTGTGTACTACTGCTATGTTCTTACTGTGCGCACCGAAGCACACGCACCTGCCAAGAGCTATTTATGCACCGGATCTGCGCTTGCGCAGCTACCGTCCGCGGAGCTCTATACCGTGCCCGTCCTTGGGCCAGGCGATTAATGCATTAATCATTGTTTGATCGATTAACATTGCTGTTCCGCGAATTCAAGTGCAAAACCGCTATGTCTGTGCGGCACATTGAGCAAGGAGCCAGCCATAGACATTAGACGTCCGTGACACCAAATAATTGCAGATGGATTACCTACAGGGTTAAGATTAAGGTTTATTTTTATTCTACGATGGAAAACGTAGCACAAACACTGCTGCATAGCTGCCTCAAGATGTGAGAGATCCAGATGGAATTTACACAAGGTTCTACCTACCATGTTGTTCCTTCTTCCATGCTGGTACGGGAACAAATAAACATAGAATGTACCAGTTGCTTCTCCTCCCAAGTAGGTCGTAAAACGCCATCGAAGGAAATGGCAAAAATTTTAGGCATCGTGTTGTAGGCGATGCGGCTAGCAACCCACCACTATTTTGATTCCCTTTTCCACCTATACGCCCACAATCACGCTTAACGTGGCCATGTTACCGTATGGAAAGGGGAATCAAATTAGTGATAGGTTGCTAGCCGCATCGCCTAGCTATAGCATGATTCCTAAGAATTTCGCCCATTCCTTCGATACACATGCTAAACGTGGCCTTTTTTTTATATATGAATAGGAAGGCAAACGAGCAAGTGGGTCACCTGATGGTAAGTGATCACCACTGCCCATAGACACCCGCCACCCCGGAGGGATTGCAGATGCGTTGCCAACCTAGAGGACTAAGATGAAATGCCTCTTGTGCCCGTAATTTCCCCGGCTGTCTTACTCTCCACACCGGAACACAGAAAATTGCCCTATAAATTTAAATTGGCCTTTAGGTATTGTAACCTTAGGCTCTGTCTACCCCGTAAGGGATTCCCTCGATGTATTATTTAAATACTATATCTTAGTAAAGCTTTTAAATTCGGTACGTTGTTATCGAAGTAGAAGCCTCCGAGGTGTAATGTCTGCTGCTAATCCCTTATCGCTGCTTATCAGCTGATAAGAGATAAGCCGGTGGTTGCACCCAGCGCGTGTGGGCACGCCTTATTTACCCAAAAACAATCTCAACATAGTGTGATAAGGGAACGCGCTGGTGTGAAAGAAGATATAGTGACTAGGATAGACCAAAGTATGTGTGTAAATAATAAAATAAATAAATATACATACATGTACAAATCACGTCTTTATCCCTTACGGGGTAGACAGAGCCTAAGGTGACAAGACCTACAGGCCACGTTTAGCAAGACATTGAGGGCGTAGAGGTGGAAAGTGGAAAATAAATATCTTGGGACAAATTGCACCAATTGACCCAGCCCCAAACTAAGCAAAGCTTGTACTACAGGCACCAGGCAACGGATAAACATACTTATATAGTGTAGATAAATACATACTTAAATACATACAACATCCATGACTCATACAACTGTCTGCTCCTACCGGGATTCGAACCCAGGACCCTTTGTTGTACATAAAACACATCCAATTTTAAAAGCTAACTTATCTCTTAAAGGTATCTCTTCAGGATAGCAGGACAGGACAACAGATACCAGATTATAGACAGTAGACTTAGTTGGGTTTGGTCACGTAGAGAGGATGGATGAAAGTAGGTAGACTAACTATACAGATCTATAGGGGGAGTGTGAATGGTTACGTTGGGAGGGGAAGGCCTAGACCGACCTTCCGAGACCAAATAGGAGACGTTTTGGAAAAAGGTCAGGTCAGGAGTACCCGAAACCGACGAGCATGTATGAAGAGATTGATGACTGTGAATGAAGCGAAAGGTGTCAGGATCGTAGCAAGTGGAACAAAGTAGTCTCTGCATACCCCTATGGGAAAAGAGGCGTTACATTATGTTTTTTCTTTGCTCCCAAACCAGCATGACAGTCTGTGGTCTGGCTTTAAACAAAATGTCATTCAGCCGTCAGTCAGCCGGGCATGACTAGTTAATTATCTTTGCCGGGACGGAACCCGTATACCGATGCATCCTGGGCCATAAAATATACGAACGCCCATAAAAAATAAAGTGCATAATGACATTAGTTAAGCTCAAACGACTCGGCTGAAGCGGTTTGAACCGATGTGGAACTACTTCGTAATGAATGGATTTGAAATTAAAAAGTTGAATAACCTAACCTAAAAAAATCATTTTTATAGGTAATACTAGCTTTTTTGCTGACTGTACATTTTGTTGTACTTGCATTGTTTTACCCCGTAAGGGATAAAGACGTGACTTGTGTATGTATGTATGTATGTATGCATTGTTTTCATGCATACATACATAAATCACGTCTTTATTCCTTACGGGGTAGACAGAGCCTAAGGTAACAAGACTACGTTTAGCATGATTGTGGGTGTATATGTGGAATGGTACACGTACCTGGGACAGGTGATAAAGCTAGGCCGGGACTCAATGATGACGGAGATAAGGCGAAGGAAGCAATTGGGATGGGCAGCCTTTGGAAAGCTGAGCTTTGTGCTGAAGTCTAAAAAAAATTCCCCAATCGCTCAAAACAAAAGTTTTTAACCAGTGCGTACTACCGGCTATGACGTATGCTTGTGAGACATGGACACTGACTGCTGGGATGATCCACGAGCTCAAGGTGACGCAGCGCAACATGGAGCGAGCCATGCTCGGCATAACGCTGCGGGACCGAGTCCGGAACGAGCTCATTAGAAATCGCACGAAAGTGGTCGACGTGGGGCACAGAGTCGCCAAGCTAAAGTGGGCGTGGGCCGGCCATGTGTGCCGACGACACGACGAGCGGTGGAGCAAGCGAGTTCTGGACTGGAGACCCCGGCTAGGCAGAAGAAGTGTAGGCAGACCACCTGCCCGATGGTCCGATGACATAAGGGAGACAGCAGGACCAGTCTGGAAGAGGGAAACGGGCAACCGTTCGGGATGGAGACGGATTGGAGAGGCGTATGCCCAACGGTGGGCGTCTACACGCTGAAGAAGAAGAAGAAGATGTGGAATGGGGACTCAAAATAGTCATAGGTTGATGGCCGCGTCGCCTATAACATGATTCCTATGATTTTCGCCCATTCTTTCGATGGGCTTTTACCATGCGCGGGAAAAGAAGCAACTTGTACATTCTATGTTTTTCCTTTGCTCCCAGACCAGCATGGAAGCACTTTGCAAAAATGTCACACTGCGATCAAGCAACCCATTTTAAACTATTTGATAACTTGAATATTAAATGAAAAAGTTCTGTTTCGAAATAAACTTGGGATAAACGGAGGTTAACTTTTCAAAAACCAGTTTTCCGTGCGCTAATATTTTTTTTATCATAAAGTTGTGAAACTTCCCAGTTTAGTTATTATCTTAGGCGTTTCTCGGATAACCCCAAAAGTAACAATTTACGCTAAATTCCAATCCATAACGGCCTTTCGGTGTTAAGACCCTTGGTCCGTGGGGTCCTAGCGCTATTAGCCTGTTCAAAGACATTTCGAAGAGGCTAATAGACGCTACGGGTGACCGCAGAGCTGGCAGGTTCCTTGGACAGCGTATTGGTATCGCTGTCCAAAGGGGGAATGGTGCCAGCGTCTGCGGTAGGTACTATGCCACGGGGCCCCTCCTTTTTTAATTATTTTATTTTAAAATTAGTTTTTGTTCGTTTTCAATTTGTTGCAAATCAATATCTAGGCACAAAACAACCAACGGTGTAAACTGCCTAGAAACAGGTTTAACGCCAGCACCATCTAAGAGATGGCGCTAGTAGTATCAAATCGTTCCGAACCCGGTATAGCAACAAAGAAAATGGCAAATACAAGGTAACTTCATGCAGCTACATGGGGCGCTACTGTCGTGCAATCGCTGCGAATTACAAGCGAATTGCCGTAGTTCCAATTTTTGCCACTAGTGTGTCATAACTTTGTAACCTCTAAAACCTATTTTCAATTAGATTTTATTATTGATACCGTGGTTAAATTAATAAAAACGAAGTAGAAAAGTAGTGTAGAATGAGACTAGGCGTGTTAGTAGAGGTATTACCGCCTGGTAACAGCCGTTAAGTGCTTTTCGTTGTAACTGGGTGATACAAGATAAGCTGGGCTTCATTATGACATTTTCTGGTATCTAATAGTACATTACAGCATTTTAGGCACTAACACTGAGATAGAATAGAAATGGTGCAATATTGAAAATAATTGTTAAAAAAAATAAAAAATATTTTTAAATAAAAAATATTTTTATTATAAAATATTTTTTTTATAAAATATTTTTTATTATAAAATATTTTTTTTATAATAAAATAAAATTAAAACAAAAATCTAAACGACTGAAAATTAGAACACAAAAAATCCGATAAGTTAAGCTATGGCCGGCAATTGAACCCGGATCCTCGACATTCCGTGATGCGTGCTATACCCCTACACCACCCATAGCAGGTGGGTAAGCCGTTACTAGCTGTCACGTGACCTTGTTACTATGCGAATTTTTGTCGCCAAGCGTCATCTGTTTGAATGTGTCTGTACGACACAATTACAACTCCCGTGGAACATCTACTGTTCACCAGGGACGAGAGAACGCGCTGTTTTTCAAATGATAGGAACTAAATTTCTAAATGTCAGTGAAAATTAGAACACAGAAAAATCCGAAAAGTAAAGCTATGGCCGGGAATCGAACCCGGATGCGTGCTATACCCCTACACCACCCATAGCAGGTGGGTAGTCTCCGAATTTTTCTACCTGTTACTAACTGTCACGTGACCTTTTGTTACTATGCGAATTTTTGTCGCTAAGCGTCATCTGTTTGAATGATAGGAACTATCAAATTTGTTATGTTCACTTTTACGGTTTTATTGTTAAAAGTTTGCGAAATAATTAATGTAAGATTTTTTTCTAATCAGAAAATGATAACGGGAGTCATCGACCCCTGTCGTTTAACTATTGTCATGTAAATAATTATTATCTTATAGTGATAGAAGGTAAAACCGAATAATTAAAGTCAAAAACAAATTCTCTGTCGCTTATAACCTATAATGTTAGACTGAAAAAGAAAATGGCCGCGCAAATGATAAAAGCCCTACGAGGGAATGGGCATAGGAATCATATAGGCGATGCGGCTAGCTGCCCATCACTATTTTGATTCCCCTTTCCATACGCCCACAGTCATGCTAAGCGTGCCCTTTAGGTCTTGTTGTCTTAAGCTCTGTCTACCCCGTAAGGGATAAAGACGTGCTTTGTGTGTGTGTGTGTGTGTGAAGAAGAAAAGGCATTGAGACAGGTATTTTTAAAGGTGACAAATAGTTATTTTTTTCTTAGACTGTGACAAAATGGAAGGTTATGATTTTTATTATTTACCTCGCATTAGACATCGACTACGAAGTAGGCATTATTTTGGATTTCTGAAAAGTTGACAAATTAACTGGAAAAAAAAAACTGAACGATGATGTTCAGTATGTGAAATGATGCTTTTGTCAAAATATTGGTTGGCATTTTTTTAATAACAGATTTTAAAAATTGCATTTGTTGCCAGCCTAGAGGGATAAGATGAAGATGGACTCGTGTGCGATTATTTCACAGGTTCTAACTCTCCTCACCGGAACACAGCAGCCCAAGCTCTGCTGCTTGGCGTCAGAATTCATTCCCGCGCAGTAAGGGAATGGGCGGAAAACTTAGGAGTCATGTTATAGGCGATGCTAGTAACCCATCACTATTTTGATTCCCCTTTCCACCTAAACGCCCACAATCATGCTAAACGTTGCCTTTAGGTATTGTTAGCTAAGGGATAAATGCGTGATTTATGTTTGTATGTATGTACCTATGTAACTATAGAAATGAAATACTAAAGTTTGAAAGCGTTTTCTATCGTTCAGGTGCAAAGATCAAGCGATCAATCTCTTTCTGTGAGTCTGTATCTTTTGATTGATCTAATGACTTTTGGCCCTCGTTATTCTTCATTATAAGAGTCATGACGCATGGCTAAATGATTTTTAGGGTTCCCCGTACAAATTTATTATGAAACTAGCTGTTGCCCGCAACTTCGTCTGCATAGAATTCGTTTATCGCTATCCCGCAGAAATTACGCAATCCGTTCTTAGAGGTGCCTACGTCATAGTAGCTTTATGCATGCAAAGTCTCGGCCCGATCGGTTTAAAATTGTCAAAGTTTCATACAAACTTTCATCCCCTATTTTATACCCTTGGGAGAATTGATCGAAATCCTTTCTTAGCGGATGCCTACGTCATAACATCTACCTGCATGCCAAATTTCAGCCCGATCCGTCCAGTGGTTTGGGCTGTGCGTTGACAGATCACTATGTGCGTCAGTCAGTCACCTTTGAGTTATATATATTTAAATAGATTTGTAGCGAAGAAATCATCGTGATGAAACCTGCGAAGCAATTCAAAGGTGTGGGTGAAATTAGCCCTAGCCCTCTGTAAAATGAATTGGTAGACAGACAAGGGACAGATGATATTATTGTTTCTTTCTTCTTATCGAGAAATCCTGAATATTCAAAAAGTAAAACAATGACAAGGCATTCTTTACTAATGTTTGTAAATAAAGAAAAAACGTAGAATGTACCAGTGGATTCTCTTCCCGCGCAGATGGTAAAAGCCAATCGAGGCAATGGGCGAAAATCTTAAGAATCATGTTATAGGCGTACCAATAATTATTTTGATTCCCCTTTCCACCTATACGCCCAAAATCACGCTAAGCGTGGCTTTTGGGTTTACCCTGCACTCTGTGTACCCCATAAGGGATAAAGACGTGATTTATGTATGTATGTATTATAGTAAAAAGAAAAAACATAGAATGTACCAGTTGCTTCTCTCCCGGGCAGATGGTAAAAGCCCATCGAGGGAATGGGCATAGGAATCGTGACTTATAGGCGATGCGGCTAGCCACCCATCACTATTTTCATTCCCCTTTCCACCTAGCCCACAATCAAGCTAAACGTGGCCTGTAGGTCTTGTTAGGCTCTGTCTACTTCATAAGGGATAAAGACGTGATTAATGTAAGTATGTATGTATCATATTGCTAGTATGGGCACAGTATATATATAAGCTAAAGCAGTAAGGAAACTACGAACAAATCGGTTGAAACGAAACACGCACACAGGCGCGCGCTTTACACGGCCCTTAAGCGGACCTGAGCCTGAGCGGAGTGGACGAGGTCCGCTTAGGGGCCGTGTAAAGCGCGCGCCTGTGTGCGTGTTTCGTTTCAACCGATTTGTTCGTAGTTTCCTTACTGCTTTAGCTTATATTTATACTGTGGTATCGGTGTGCTGCGCGTGCGGCGCTTCACGCACACACTGTCAATTTTAACATGCGTGTGCCAGTTGCTGTAACGGTTAGATAATATTTATACTTCGCGCGTACTTGTGCCAGTCGTTTATAGAAGCGGTCCCAATTTTCGTGATTGTTCAAATATGATTAAGACTTTACGAATGTACCTAATACAATACAATACAATACAATACAATACAATACAATAACTCTTTATTGAACACCACATATAACAACCAAAACAGAAAAAAAGGTATACAGAATATTACAAGGTAACAATAGGCGGCCTTATCGCTACAGAGCGATCTCTTCCAGGCAACCATAATCTTTAGGTATCTATATAAATAATAACCTTACCTACACATTCTTCCATGCTGGTCTGGGAGTAAATCACTATCATCACTACATACCTAGTATATAAAACAAAGTCGCTTTCTCTGTCCCTATGTTCCTATGTATGCTTATATCTTCAAAACTACACAACGGATTTTGATGCGTTTTTTTTAATAGATATAGTGATTCAAGATGAAGATTTTATGTATAATTCTACGCAGACGAAGTCGCGGGCAGAAGCTAGTAAATAATATAGAAGAGAAGCAACAAGAAGTATTTTATGTTATGTTAATTAAGGCACATTGAATGTTTTTATGGAGAGGAAGAACAACATGGCACCATCATACTTCTTGGGAATGGGCCGAAATCTTAGGAGTTTCGATCGGTTCTTTTACTCTTTCTGTGTGTCTACTCTTGCTTCATACTTATGTCCTGTCAATCGTTCAAAGGTTAACTGGAAGAGATCCCTTTTAGGGATAAGTTCGCCTTTGTGCATGTGTGTTATCCTGTATTCATCTTTTTCTTGTGTTTTATGTACAATAAAGAGTTATACATACATACATACAATCGCGTGCGGCTAGCAACCCATCATTATTTTGATTCCCCTTTCCACCACAGCCACGATCGTAAGTCACAATTTTTGGTCACAACACATGTAATTGTCATTTTCAGGAATTCAGGAAAAGTCATCAAAATGGGTTAGGTTGGTTTCCGGCGTTTCTTTCTCTTCGTTACAGTTTAGGTAATAATATGCTTTGACAATTCTCTTGCATCTATAACCTATTCTTGTATCTACTTAAACGCTTACCCCCTTATTCATAATCGCTCTATAGGCTTCTGCTAACTTAGCAATCGTTTGTCCTTATCTGTGAAAGGTAAATGTCATAGTGAAAGATAAGGACAAACGATTGCTAAGTTAGCAGAAGCCTACAGAGCGTTTATGAATAAGGGGGTAAGTCTTTGTGTAGCTGTCGTTGGGTACTAGGGCCCTCGCTCAACCTCGAGGATCTTAATTTTGGACATATACGGCAACCCTAATCTAAACTAGTATAATTAATGGCTTTGTTTATACCTACAGAGTGCACCATGTCCACCGGAACCGGTCCGGTCCGGTCTCCCTCCGGTACAAACCGGTTACAAGCCTGAATCTACATCTATAACCCATTGGGTTATGCTAATGTATGAAAACATGCCGCCATTTTTGTTTTTCTTTGTACATTTTGTTTTTAAATTCAGTTGTTTGCCAGTATCAGTGATGTCATGGTTTCGTTGCCGCGCGATAGCGCTCGTTTTTAATGGTTTCTATGTGTGTGTATTGTAGTTGTGTGTGTGTCCATAAAGATTGTTCGTGAAGTTTTTGTAGGATATATGGACTTTGAATGAATTGTTTAAATCTTTTCCATGCTGGTCTGGAAGCAAAGAAAAAACATAGAATAGGCATACCAGTTGCTTCTCTACCCGCGCAGATGGTAAAAGCCCATCGAGGGAATGGGCGATTATAATAGGAATAATGTTATAGGCGATGAGGCTAGCAACCCATCACTATTGTGATTCAATTTTCCACCTATACGCCCACAATCTTGCTTAATGTGGCCTGTAGCTACCTGTTACCTTAGGCTCTGTCTACCCCGTAAGAGATGAAGAAGTGATTTGTGCATGTGTATGTAGGTATGTATAGGTTTAGGGGGTGAGAAGTGAAACGATTATTTCCATTATTGAAACTATGTATTTTCTTTTCAATTTTTTCTACATTTTCTTTTACGGTCTATCAAATAAATATCAATTATAAACAATTGATACATTTAATATTATTGTTAGTTTTGTATATGTCGACATTTCAAATTTAGAAGTAAAATTGTTTTTTGTAGCATTTTTAAAATGTTTTTTTGATGAAAGTGAACTAGCGCTATGATATTGTGCGTAAACACTGGACCCTACAAACATTAAGATTCCATTAAAACTGTTATGCTATTGATTTACATTTAATGTAATAATTACACTGGATGAAGAAAATGCATCGCCTGCGCTTCGTCAACGTTAGTCAAGCCGCCGCCCACTGCTGGGCGGCGGAAACAAACTTACAAAAATTACATTTTTTATATTAACTTAAATAACTTAATACTTTTAATAATAACTATAATATAACGTGAGATCTTTGCAATATATTGGCGCGGCGCCGAGCGCGAGGCGTGCTGCGCGCGCGCCGCCGCGCCGGCTCTCTTATTGCCTCCGTTCACCCGCGGCACTATAATACTCCTCTAACATTATAATCTGCATGCGTGCTCTCATTCATAATAGTATCTTTTTCTCTTTAAATTTTATACATTACAAAAGTAGTATCACAAACAAATGTACGAACTAGTACAATTACGAAAAACGTACACATATCTGACCTCCTCGGAGATCGCCTCTAATAAATACGATACACGAAATATCCTACGCAACTTCAGAATAGAATCGAACTCGAAACAAAAAATAATACCTAAGACTAAATCGTTCAGGGCATTCAGTATCACTCGCGCAGCGGCGCCTGAGATCGATGCGCACTGGCCGCCGCGCCTCGCACGCACACACTCGCACCCACGTAAGTACGGCGGCGGGGGGCAGCGGTGGGGGGCAGGGGGGCATGCGCCCGCGCCCGCTGCTCTGCGCTCCCCGCGCGCTTACACTACTACTATACATTACATATCACGCTGTGCTTTTTTTTCTCTTATTAAAAATATATAATAATTAATATACATATAATATTGATATTTGTTAAAATAACGATACGTAGATATCGAGGAGGGCAGTCAGTCGCGAGCCGCGGCTACTCCGCTTGGCTTCGGAAGAGCTTTTGTTTCTCTATCGTGAACTGGGGGCTGATGATGATGGTGCCGCCTCTGGTCAAATTTCTGTAACAACAGGAAACTACCGTTAGTACCGCACAAAACACAGAAACCTTCCAAATTTCAAATTTCAAAAACAATTGCAAACTTGTAAAAAAAAACTAAGAAACTTACTTCAGAAATTGCGGCAGCAAGCTAGTCCAGTTCGTGGCGTCATGCTCGAGATGCAGATGTATTTCGTGCGTGGTGAGCGTGTTGGGGTCGATCTGGAAGGCGGCCAGCCGGCGGCCGGCGACGTCGATGATGACGGCGGCGCCGCGCGCACCGCACGGCTCGCCCTCCGCTAACGCCAGCAGCTGCCGCGCCGCCCGCGCCAGCAGCTCCGCGGGCACTAACACCTCCGCCGCCGCCAGCTCGCTGGCTCCTTTCGCGGCTCTAAGCTCCCGCTCCAACCGCTGGGCCAGCGCCGCTTCCGTCGGCACCGGCATCGGCGCGTCCCGCCATGCCGGCCCATTCCAAGCTAAAACAATAGAAAGGCACATTCAAAATTTCGTCCAAACTTTTAAAGGCTCGTTAGAATCTAATCGGAAATTGAAGGGTAATTTTAATTTGAATTGTTAATTGAACCGTTCGGCAAGGCTAAGCCGAGGGCGAGGCGGCGCTGCGGAACAGCTGTCCCGTCAGCTGATCGGCCGCCAGAGGCCGCCGCAGCGGCGTGCGCGCGCCGCCTAGCAACAGCTGAGCGGTTAGAAAGCCGACTCAGCGATAACCGGCAGAATAGAAAGTCATTCTCACCTTTTTCACTGTTGAACACGCCTCCAAACTGATTCGTGACCGGCAGTATCTCCATGTTTTCCAAATTTTTACTTATATTGTACACTTCTAATACGAAAAATTAAGGCGTTCCGTGCCGGAACTTATACTAGAAAAATATCACAAGTCTCTTTTGTACTGCAAATGCGCACTGAACTCCGACTAGCTCGAGAGATCGATGGGAAACTGAACGTCCAAGGCTAACACGACTGCATCAGATCTGATCTCGTAACCACAGGGCTTCGTCACTCGCCCTAGGCTCACTCTCGACCCACCCGACCCTGTCGCTGTGTTTGACGGACTGACGAAACCGGGAGGAGCGTCGGCTTATATAGAGAGCCGGGGCCGGGGGTGCGCGGGGGGCGGGGCCGGCGGCCGCGGGCGCCCCGCGCGCCAGTCGGGCCCGCGAGCCGGCCGCGCCGGTCGCCGCGTTGCGCGCGCCGCGCCACTCGCCGGTTCTTTGTTCCACACCCGGTCCCCAAACCCCCAACCAAATCCATCATCCCCAGTGCTTAGATAAAACCAGTGTACCATAAGGACTATTTACAAAGTTTTAGATTTAAGATTCGTGTATCTTAAGGACAGTTCAAGAGTTCTAGATAGTAAGATTGGTTTATTGTTTTGATGTAACTCGGTTTCATTGTTAATTTTAAGTTAAAATTGTACATTTTGCATTAGGATGTTATTCTAGCTTAAGCGCTATCAGTCAGGGATTATGAAATGATATCTAAGTGAGATAACGAATGAGGCGACGGCTTGGCTGGCTCGGCTCTGACGTCCTGTACAGATAGTATTATCTCCGATAAAAAAGGTTCGGTGCCGGAGGGACGTGCTGTTTTGTACGTTAAAATCTTAGTTTTACAACAAATTGTATAACATGTAAGTAATAATTAAGACTAGTGTTGATAACACTTAGAATTGTGAAAATATACCTAAGGCTATGTAACAGTCGTAAAGATAAAATTGACCTAGAGTTGTCGCAATTTTCAGAAATTTCTCCCCGAGGGACTGATGTTTGTTGAAAATTATTACTAAGGGTAAGACCGTTGTTAGCAAACGAAACAATTGTTTACTGAAAGTGGTTTTTAAATTTCTTTTGATAAAGAATTTAGACATAGTAGGTATTTAGGTACATTTTCCTAACAATAATGCAACATGCAAATTGAGTTAAGTTACTGGTGTATTTTTCGGCTTCAAAAAATTCAACCCTAGCACTTATAGATCGTACAAATAATTTAATTCAGAAGTTGCTGCGAAAGGCAATATGTAAATGAGAATCCACAAGGCCTTAAAAGTATCCGCAAAAACTCGCAAAATGTTAATGGACTTTCGAAAAGATTCCCAAAAGAAAAGTGGAATGAAACTCAAAAGGAAATTGCAGAAGTTGTAATCTTATCGGTTCGTTGCATCAGCCTTCCGGAACATTCGACCAACTTCTCGATTCCACTTACAATTGTGAAAATATTGAGCCGCTATTTCATTTAAACTGTAAACATACCAAGCAGAAACATACGGAAGAAACTGTCAAAGTTTTTGCTATTGGAATAATTGAAACCAGTGTAGGTACTTAAAAGTGTTGTGGCACTCCGTGATCCTAAAACTGTAAGTAGTTAAACTTCTGAAAGTTTCAATCGCAATTCGAAAATCGATAGCAATCAAGACGAAAAAACTCGATTTATACACTAGCAATCATAGAAACGGTAGCAAAAACGGTAATAAAAAAGAGAAATGGCAAAAAGTGTTGCTAGGCGAAGCCGGCCGGTGCGGCGGCCTTGGTGAGTCACCGGCTCGTCGTGACTTCAACAACAATACTATTATTCTATAAACACTGCCATAAGTTACAATAACTCTTAAAAGGCAATAGGTATTTAATGGAGAATAAGGTCATTTTGTTTACTTTGAACTGATTATAAATTTGACCTGCCGATCGCTTATAGGACACCCACACCACACTTTACTCGTAATTTACGCTATCAAGCTCATAAAATGAAGGATCAAATTATACATTTACGATTTTTTTCTACTGAGAAGGGTTTTCTTTATTCAAAATGACTTTTTTTTAGTACGCGATTGCATTAAGGTCGGGTGTGTGATTCCATTGTCTTTGATTTGTCTTAAGTGTACAGCAACGTTTTGGTTTCGGCAGAAAATCTGTTGAAACAAGGAGCGACATAAAAACTGGGTTCGCCGGCTTCCGTGCGGCGTTTGGAAGCGATCGGCATACAGTAGCTTATTCCACTTCTAAAAGAACTAATATTCAAACCCAAATCAAAAAGAATAGATAGACTCACTTTTTTAAGTAATCAATATTCGCTTCTTCGTAGGTCTAATAAGATGGATTACCAGAGAAAGAAACATAATTATCTTTGACAGATTAGAAAAGTTTTTTTAAGGACAAATGGTTAAAATGAGATACGGAATCATAAAAATACGCTATTGAAAATGCATTAACATTTCCAACGCTTAACATGCCTTGAAGCCTGAGAAAAACACCGTTCCAACCGTACCAAATCGGTTTATCTGAGTACTTAAAACTCTTGATAAGGAGACGATAAAATCGAATTGGTAGCTCAAAGAAACGAAAAACTAAACACTGATCCTAAAAATAGCTACAGAGTTGGAAGAACAAAGAACACGTAACGGGGTTACGGAGTACGTGAGTAGAAACATGTTCGGTACAATTAAAGAGAACCGAATTTAACTGCCTTTCGAGGCGATGCTCTTTAGTGTTTTATTTTCTCTCGTTAATCTTTATTGCTCAACTCAGCCAGATCTGAAATTGCCGGAGATTTTTCTAGAAATCGTGACAATTCATAAAATTATCATATCGTTATCATGTTTATAATTCTAATTCCTTAAAGGTAGACAAAATATTTGTCTAATTTACTGTGTGTGTCAAATACGTTGAGAAGGAAACGATGGAGTTTTCCAAATAGAGAGGTTCGAACATAATTAATTTTGAAGTTAGAATTACGAAGACCAATATCTTTGTTGCACAGTTTTTTTTTTTCTTTTAATGTGCACAATCTAAGGAAATGGAAGGTCAAATCAAAGTTATGAAGGTTTTTGTACAAGTGACAAAAACGTTTGAAAATCGTACAACACGAAATTTAATTTCCGGTATCGACGCTCAGCAGTATTCAACAATTCGGCCAAAGGTTTGGTTCACAGGCCACTGTGTTTTGTATTATAAATTTTGTTTTGTCGAATTTTAATACTCATTAGCAATTCAAGCTTAAAATAATACTGATTCACTGTAGGTATTCGCATCTAAATGAAGATTTAACACCGTTTAAATGAAATATGTTTGCGTAAATGTAAATACTGATAAAGCAGTCTGTAGGAACAATCATTTTTGTCATAATGATATCACGAAGTGTTGGTACAATTGTTTTCTTTATGATATAATAAAGCAAACTGCTATTGTGAGCGGCATAACAAGCTGTGACAACTTTAGCATCGCCGAAGCCGATATTATCTCCAAGCCGTGTTTTGTGAGGTTATTAGCACTTTAGAATATTTTTGTCACGTTCGTTAACTTTGCTGACAAAGGCTGGCATTTTTATCCAATTCCCATGTCGCTTTGTCTCGATGTCAGTTATAAAATAAAACCCGTCACCGTTTATAATCCTCTATTCGAAACTGTTAATACCTACGTCAATTTTATGGATAACGTTGCGTAGGGGCGTTTAATTTTTTTTATAAACCTGCAATAAAAGTTTGTTGAAAACGTCTTGGGCAGGTAGCATCCCTTTGTTAACCACTTGGCAACGTATATCGTCTCCCTCCCCTCTCTGTTTCTCCACAAGCATCACGGCTCCCGTGACATCCCGTCCGAACAAGTCCAGACCGGTCCCGAGAGCTGTCTTAACCTATACTTTCAAACGAGTTTTATACAACTATGGATCGGTAATAAAACACTATGTTACTTATTGTACGTCTGTTATGTCAGTAAAACGTGTAGGCATATGAGCGTATCATGGATGCGATTGTCGAATAAAACATAAACCAAGGATCCAATTAGTATTCTGTTGTAAATATAAAAAACTTGAATTAGTAGTTTTGTTGTTCATCTTTGTAACATAACGTGAAAATTGAAACTCTTTGGGAGTTGGATTTGTTTTGCATAATTACGAAATTTTGTGACGGTTTTGAGGAAAGAAAAGATTTTTTAGAAGTCTAAGTGGAGTTGTGTTAAGCAATGCATACAATAATGTGAAGCCGGCTCTAAGCCTTCCACTCGATCCTTAAACACCTACAATTGCCTCATTCTGTTATGACTTTGGCTAATATTTATTCAGAAGCTAGTCGATGCGCCAACATTTGATCCAACGCCGCTAACACTACTGATTTAAATAGACCGCTGTACGCTAGTGGTGAAGCGTGCTTTGAAGTCATTTGTATTCGGCTGGTTAGCTCATTTACATGGCAAATGTTGGTCATAATCAGTATTCAAGCCCCGTACTAACGTTGTGCCAAGTTAAGCCAACCACTTATTAGCAATTTTAAATTGGCTTTGTTTGCGTCGAGTTTCTTAGTCAGAGGCACACGTGTCTTCATTGTTTGTATGTACATTATGTATTTTGTTTGCAGCCTTTTGTTATTTTAATATAATTTAGATCATTGTTAACGAAAATGTTTTATTGTTTTAATAAATATATTAATATCAATTGTGTTTTCATTTGATACGCCTTAGCTTAGACCTTGGTTGGCTTTTTGTTGTGGGTTATCGTTCCTTTACTTATCAATTCAAATGTGTGCCAACATTTATGTAGATAGTGCGGCACAGTAATTTAAGTAGATAATACGAAACACAACGTGCGACCACTTGAGACCTGCCTGTTAATGGTTACAGTCAATAATCTCCTGACCCATTTGGACTATATTTAGTATCTAGCCGGCAACTATGTAGATGCACGTCATTTTTTAATTGAGACAATAAAAGTCAAAGAGGACGCAAAGCGTATTCCCCTTTTGGTAATTTAACATTCGTTTGTCTTCATCTGTCACTGACAAATTTGCCTTTGCCGTACAGGCAACATAGATTGTCATGATGCAGGCCCCTGTTTTTACCAATTCGACAAACGGTGACAAGTGACGATTCGAATTCCAATGCGGGGCCAATACGAAGCCAACTGCCGTAGATTCTCGTGAAGTTTGTAATGTATACGGAATTGTCGACAATTGTCGCTTTGGTAAAATGGTCTGTAACTTTGTACAACGTCTCTCAGAATAATTCCGGGATATTGTGGCAGATTTCAAAATTAAGACTATTGAAACATTTGTAAAGCCTAACTGACCCTACTGTATTGTAACTCTGTAACTGGCATCACTGAAAATCAGCGTCACGACATCCTGGATCTTATCGTGACACATAGCTGAGTGGCGGCCATTTGGCTGGTTGGAATAAGTATCCATGTAAAATATTCTGTTTGTTTCTGTGTCAGCTATAATAAAGTTTTCATATTCTTATTCTTGAATCCGGCAAAAATTGACAGAGAGGTTCAGTGAAACTAATCCAAATATCTGCTCAAATATTCAGAAATAATAATAAGAGACATTGTGTGAATGAACACACATGTCACAGAATAGAAGTTGGAGTAAAGACACTGAGAGGTACATACCTACATAAGAAAGAAAGAAAATATGTTTATTACCACTAAAAAATTGATTTAGAAATCTTTGAAATTTGACATACACATACCACGTCTATATCCCTTACGGGGTAGACAGAGCCTATGGTAACAAGACCTAAAGGCCACGGTTAGCATAATTGTGAGCATATAGGTGGAAAGGGGAATCATAACAGTGATGGGTTGCTAGCCGCATCGCCTGTAGCATGATTCCTAAGATTTTAGCCAAATCCTCTCGATGGGCTTTTACCATCTGCGCGGGCAGAGAAGCAACTGGTATATTCTATGTTATTTCTTTGCTTCCAGACCAGTATGGAAGTAAAAATTTGAACTTATAGGTACTTAAAGGTATTAAAAATATAATATAATTATTATATCGGCAAAGGGTTCGGCGTCAGCAAATGCTGGCGTGGCTCACATGAGCGACACTCCAGCGCTGTTTTTCAGCCTGAACTTATTCTGCGTGCTCCAACAGCTAGCTAAAAGCAAGTCGCCAAAAGCAGCAGAACAACGAAAGAGTGAGTGTGTTTTTGTTCCTTCTTCACGCTGAAACGACTGCACGGTTTCGGATAAAATTTGTAACGGAGCGGAGATGGTAGGTACCTTTTTTTTTTTAACGTGTGGAAAATGCGCCTTATGCATCCCCGCGCTCGGGGCAGCAACGGGGGTATGACGGGCTCTCCAGCTCGCCGCTGCCTTCCCTATGGAAGGAGGGGAGAGGCCTACCGTCTAAAAACACACACGTTCCCTCCTGGCCATGAACTGTGGGCGATGCGGGAGCACTACGGTGTCACCGCTGTGTCCACTGGCCGCCCCGGGATGGGGCAGATGGCAACGGCACCGTTGAATGCGGGTTCCGGATTCTAGATGGTAGGTACCCTAGATTGAGACATATGCTACTTTTTGTCTCGGAAAATTGCATAGTTCCTGCGGGATATAGATGAACATGTCAAAGGTTGTAGCTGCCTAGAGTCGCAACGTAAACAAGTATTGCAGAATATACTCTAAATACAATACAATACAATACAATAACTCTATTGAACACCATATTATAACAACCAAATCAGAAAAAAGGTATACAGAACATTACAAGGTAACAATAGGCGGCCTTATCGCTACAGAGCGACAACATCAGTTCTTAAGTTCAATTCTACGCAGACGAAGTCGCGGGCCGAAGCTAGTATGTCATAATATTTATCCCGAATTAGAATACAGATTATCAATTCCATTCCGCGTGGCACGAACGTAATTCCGGCTTTCATAATAATTACATTATGCGTTGAATTACTGGTATTTTCGGCCATTTTCTATGATTTATGAGTCGAGCGGCCATTATGGGGTGGGATCGATAAACGCAGAGGGTTCTGTTATGTATTATTAACAAAATAAATAACCTACCTTTCAGTGGCGTGGCGTCAAGTATATCAGAAGGCAAGTCGAAGGGCATTTGACTAGCCTTTTCCTCTAATTCTGCACAGTAAAAGTGCCCGCCTTAAAATAGGCAAGCCGGTGGGAATCGAGTTCTATGGACGCTACGCCACTGCTACCTATGTACCTTAACCTCCATATAGGTGTACAGACCGTAAGCTTAGAATGCCTTACGGGTTTGACCATAGAAAATGGAAACAGTAGAAGTGCGGGTTTTGCGGGTGGTAGGGCCTTGTGCAAGGTCCGTCCGGATCGCTACCACCACTTACTCGCTAATCCTGCCGCTAAGTAGCAGTGCTTGCACTGCTGTGTTCCGGTGTGGAGAGTAAGACAGCCGGGGAAATTACGGGCACAAGAGGCATTGCATCTTAGTCCTCTAGGTTGGCAACGCATCTGCAATCCCTCCGGGGTTGCGGGTGTCTATGGGCCGTGGTGATCATTTACCATCAGGTGACCCACTTGCTCGTTTGCCTTCCTATTCATACAAAAAAAAAAAAAGTGGCATGGCTGTCGCTCACGAAGGCAAACATGCACCAAATTAAACTCCCACAAGAGCCATGGAGTGAGCTGTTGGGCATCTCACTTCTTGACCACATCCCCAGTTCCAAGATTCGGAAACGGACTAGAGTTGAGAATGTCGGAACTGGATAACACAGCTGAAGTGGCGATGGGCGGGGCGCTTGGCAAGACGGTCGAAGGCGGTCACAGTGTGGTGGCCAAGACTGGGTCGAAGGTCAGTGGGCGACCATCAGCCCGTTGGCCAGATGACATCTGCCATTTGGCTGGAAAACTGTGGATGAGACTGGCACGGGACCGGGCAAAGTGGCGTGAAAATGAAGAGACATTTACTCAGCAGTGGGTGGATGTGGGCTGATTAGACAGGAGTGCCATGTGAACGAGACACGCGTGCCACATTTATCCGTAAATCTTTTTTATTTTTTATTTTTTTTAATATTATTGGGAAACAAACAGCTTAAAATTAAAACTTAAGATATAGACAAATTCAGTTGACGCATCAGCCAAAACAGTCTCCACCTGTAGTTAATTCTGAATGAAATCTTATGCTCAAAGATTAAAAAAAAAAACATAAAGTAATAGTACCTAGTTATTAATTACTAACAAACATACTAGGTATGATTCTTGTGAGAAACAAAAAAGCAGAAAAGATGCCCTAACATCAAATAATCAATTACTTATTTTAAATACTAAATATGAACTTACTATAAATACAGTTGGGTTTTACTTATGAATACTTTTAACTGCGGACACAAACTCATTTAATTTCATGTGAAAAACGTCAGCACATGAGTATTTCTTGTTGTAACTGGAACATGCTCGTATCAAAAATGAATTTCTGGCATAATTAGTACGACAAAGCGGCGTAGCGAACAAATTGGTAGAACGAGTGCGGAAGCTAGGACACCTAAATGAGATCCTGCTTAAGAGATCCCGAGAGTTGATAACATTATTAATTAATTTGTACAAAAATATCTGATCCTTGACTTCTCTTCGTAATTGAAGTGTACCTATCAATACAACCGCTGTCAAATTAATTAAAACTCGCTTGTATAAGCGTCAGTCAGTTCCAGTAGTGGAACGATTCTGCCAGACGCCGTTTTCTCGAATGTTCCGCTGCCACCAGTTAGGGTTTCAATCGCTTAAAACTAAATCCCACTCAGCAGAATACATTTTGCAACGCATTTGTTTTAGAGACATCTATTGTGCAATGGCAAAACTATTATTTGGACGACTGACTTGTTCAGACCGGTTCCCGCGAGATAGCGATAAGCGTATTCTACGAAGACTGAGTCGCAGGTAGCCGCTAAGAAAGAAAGAAACAAAGAAAGAAGAAATTTATTCCTTTTCCGCTAGTGGGTAATGCTTCGAGTGTATGAAACTGTAACAGTTTATCTATCTCGCAGTAACTTGTAAACCAGCTACGGTGTTAATTTAACCTTTAAGCATAGCAAAGTTAAGCTTGTTTCAATTTTGAATAATATCAATAAGTCCCCAGTCTCCCCTCGACGGCTCAATACCGCTGATTGGGGAGCGCTGGGAGATATGGGATAGTTAAGCTTGTGATCCAGTGTTGTGATGTTTAGGGGAGAAACGCGTATGAAAGTTAATCATACCAATGAACGGATAACTTAGTTCAATGTAAATTTTTAAATAGATTTTGAGTTTTGACACTGACGCTTTTGAAAAGTAGGTTTTCTCTTTCTAATCCCTCTGGAAAGAGCAGAGCGGGACTACTATAGCCTGCAATGGAATGATGTAGTAGGGTTGCCAGCCGTACTCTAACATAGAGTATTGTCCTCTATACAATGGCGTTAGTATACTCTACTATAACAGTAATAGAATTCAAAATTCAAAATCATAATTTATTTTTGCAACTTGTCACGTCTTTTTTTTGAAACTATCAGCGCATTCGGAAAGACCATCATTGCCAAGAATGCGCCGCAAGAGCATGGCAGAAAGTCATTTTTTCAAAATAAAATACAGTAAGAATACTAAAATTCTACTTAAATTAAATACATTTATAAAAGGGATGTATAAGCCCGAGCCTTAAATTATATTAGTCTATAGTAGACATGTATAAAGTCTCTATTAGTCAAAGTAAAACACAGTATGAAAAGAAAGAAAGAGAAAAAAAAACTAATAAAAATAATTTAAGTTCAGTGGAGGTGTAAATGTAAAACGCCTCCACGTCAAATAAATTTAAAGATATCTCCAATGTCGAAGAGAAAAACAAAACAAAGTTATGAAATAAACATTTTATGTCAAGTATGCTATAAAAACTCTTATTTACACAACATATTTACAAAACACAGTTTACTATACATGCCAGTTAGGTATGTAATATGCAAACCCATAATATAAGATATAAAACGGCGAAAATCTTAGGAATCATGTTAGAGGCGGTGCGGCTAGCAACCATCACTATTTTGATTCCATTTTCCATCTATACGAACACAATCAATCTCCTTAGATATTGTGTGTGTACTCTTATTGTATTTTGTATGTATGCATGTGTGTAATGATATTTAGTAGTATTTTATGTTTTTGTTTATTGTACTTAGATATGTACGCTCTATTGTGGCTTTCACTATCTGGAATTTTAAACTCTCAATTTGTCGGTCCCTCGTTTAATGCTCCTCTCATCTACTCAAAGGTTAACTGGTAGAGATCCCTTATAGGGATAAGTTCGCCTTTGTGCATGTATTAATGTTATTTTTTATTTTTTTGTAAATTGTATCTTTATATTTGTACAATAAAGCATTTACTTACTTACAATCATGCTAATTGTAGCCTGTCTTGTTACCTTAGGTGTCTACCCCGTAAGGGATAAAGACGTGATTTATATATGTAACTAATCTATCCCTTGTCAACTTGACTTTGAACATATGCAATTTTTATCAAAATTAACACGTCATTTAGCTGTTCCAACGAAAGAGACGTTCCTATTCGCATTTAATACCTTCGGCTCTGTCTACCCCGTAAGGGTTAATATATGTGTGTATGTATTATTACTTTAAAATAAAACGTGACCGTTTTTTATTTCCAATACAAAAAAATAACCTTTCCAATAAACATTCGAATCATTGACACCCTCTGTTACTAACTGAAACATCGCAGTCAAAAATACACCGTAACGTACCAGACATTAAGTTCACATTAAAATTTGTATACACACCGTAGAATAGTTACTGAGTTAGAACAAATAATAATGGATTTTAAGGTATAGAGATAAGGTTGAGATTAGTGGCGCTAGTTCAAGGTCAGGGGTAGGCAGCTGACAGTTATTGTTAAAGCGATTTTGATTCGATCGATGTCAGGGGGCACAAACCTTTTACTGCTACTTTAAAATTAAATAAAATGGAAAACAAGCGAGTGTGTCTAGGTGAGAATCAACACCATTGGACATCTGCAATTCCAAAGGATTGTAATTTGGGAGAATTTTTTTATCTTTAATAATAGTTTTAGCTAGGTTTAAGTTATTTTTAAGTTTTGACTGTTCTTCATTGTTTTCTTTTTCTTTTTCAATAAAACGAGACTTTCATTCGTAGTAAAATAACCGCAGAAAGAGATGCTTGATGTTATTGTGAGTACATTAGTAAGTTGGTGCGTATATGTGTAACGTATATGCCACTTATTTACTTATTTATTTATATTTATTTTCATCCATGCTGATCTGGGGGTTAGGTTAGACAACATGGCCTCAGAGTAAGTCAAAACGAAAGAGAAAGGAAAAGATCCCTTTTAAGAATAAATTTGCCTTTTTATATGTTTTGTCCTGTATCTTCCATGCTTGTCTGGGAGCAAAGAAAAAACTCAGAAGGTACCAGTTGCTTCTCTACCCGCGCAGATGTTAAAAACCCGTCGTGGGAATGGGCGAAAGTCGTAGGAATTATGCTATAGGCGATGCGGTTAGCAAGTCATCACTATTTTGATTTCCCTTTCCACCTATACGCCCTTAATCATGCTAAACGTGGCCTTAAAGTTTTGTTACCTTAGGCTCTGTCTACCGCGTAAGGGGTAAAGACGTGATTTATGGATGTACGTATATCTATGTTAAGTACAACAAACTAGAACCTATTAATAATATTAACTGAAAAAGCTGTTTTCTCTGGTCCACATCGATACTGTTAACAAATAACCTTGTAATGTAACAGCCAGCTGAAACTGAACCTTAAACTGATGTCGCTACGATACAAATTCGATTGCACTTATAATACCTATCATATTTCGATTACCATAGGCTTAGTAGATGAGCAATGGGTTCCGGGTTCGATTACATAAAAAGAACAAAAAATTGATTTCAGAGAAGCTCACGTACAAAGTAGCTCGGCAAGACTAGTTCGTTAATTTAGACAGGGTCACTTTCAAAGTTCCGTAACTACAAGTAAGTTAGTCTATCCGGCTGTCTCTACCGATCTCTTGAACCGTTATAGACATACATGAAAATTTTATATATGTATGTATGTATGTATGTAAACTCTTTATTGCACATAAAAATTCAAAAATACAGAAGTACACAGAAGCTAGTACAAAGGCGAACTTATCCCTAAGAAGGGATCTCTTCCAGCTAACCTGATATATGATGACCGGATAGCCTAGTGGTTAGTAACCCTGACTATGAAGCTAGAGGTCCCGGGTTCGAGTCCCGGTAGGGGCAGACAGTAGGGGCAGACACAATACGAATGTTTGTGCCCGAGTCATGGATGTTGTATGTATTTAATAATGTATTTATCTACATTGTATAAGTGTTAGTATGTTTATCCGTTGCCTGGTGCCCATAGTACAAGCTTTGCTTAGTTTGGGGCTGGGTCAATTGGTGTAATTTGTCCTAAGATATTATTTATTTATTTATTTATTTATATATATCGTGTATGGTGCATGCGTAAGCGTGTGTGTAAGAAAAAACTACGGTAGCCTAGTGGTTTGAGCTGTGGCCTCTCAAGTAGGTCGTGGGTTCGAACCCGGGCTCGCACCTCAGTTTTTCGGAAAATATGTGCGTTTACCATGATCTTTTCGATGAATAAAAATTGCGAAGCAATTCAACGGTGTGTGAAGTTCCCAACACGCCCTGGGCCCGCGTGGGAACTATAGCCCAAGCCCTCTCATTGTGAGAGGAGGCCTGTGTCCAGCAGTGGGACGTATATAGGCTGGAGATGATGGTAGGACGTGTTAGTCCATCTGTATCTGGAAGAGAAGCTAGGAAACAGTCGCAAGTATGTCTCAACAATTAGATGAGCGTTTTCCGAGAAAAAAATGTAACTACACTCTTTATTGTACATAAAACACAAGAAAAAGATGATAGGACAACACACATGCACAAAGGCGAACTTACCCCTAAAAGAGATCTCTTCCAGTTATCCTTTTGAACGATTGACAGGACATAAGCATTAAGCAAGAGTAGACACAGAGGTAAAAGAACCGATCGAAACCTAAAATAATCCTAAATGTCTAAATTTTAAATAATGTAAGATACTACACATAATAGATAAATACGTTAAACTAATACACAATGAATAAAATATACTACATAATATATAAATATATACATACACACACAAGTTACAAAACACATCACATTCATTTAAGAGGATCCATCGAGCCAATACGCCTTCAAGCGACTGCGCAGGGTAGCAACAGTCTGCGATAGGTATGTATGGAATCTGGGACACATTTTTTCTTATATGAGAATCGATAGGGTAAACGGTTCTGACTAAGAAAAACCGAAAATATTTAAATTCTGGAAAATACATACATGTGGACTTTTTTGGAAACCGCTCAGGTACGAGTATGTCTCAATATAGGTAATATAGGTATGTCTGGATATAGTGACTAGGATAGAAAAAAGTATGCTTAGTTGGTTTGTTCTCGTAGAGCGGATGAATGAAAGTAGACTAACTAAACAGATCTATATGGGGAGTGTGAGGTGCGTTGGGAGGGGAAGGCCTAGACGGACGTTCCGAGACCAAATAGGAGACGGTTTGGAAAAAGGTCAGGTCAGGACCCGAAACGGACGAGCATGTATGAAGAGATGAATGTGGATGAAGCGAAAGAGGTATGGCAGCGTAGCAATTGGAACAATGTAGTCTCTGCCTACGCTTGTGGGAAAGAGGCGTGACGGTATGTATGTCTCAACTCAGGAAGTTCAATTTGTACATATTTACTTAGAAACAACAACAATCCGCCCACTCCGGGTTCGGGCAGCCATTCATAGCTATAATTAAGCTGTAAAATCCAATTTGTACGTTACACGGAAGTACAGAGATTGGTTTAAGTTACTAACTTCAAGTGTACAATTAATTCTCCAGTCTACACATAAATAACTAGGGGTAGACAGAGCCTAAGGTAACAAAACCTTAAGGCCACGTTTAGCATGATTAGAGCATATAGATGTAAGGGGAATCAAAATGGTGATGGGTTCCTGCGTTCCCAGCCACATCGCCTATAACATGATTTCTAAATTTTTGCCCATTCCCTCGATGAGCTTTTACCATGTGCGCGGGAAGAGAAGCAACGGTACATTCTATGTTTTTTCTTTACTCCCAGACCAGCGTGGAAGTAGATAATATTATTATTGTGTCCAAACACTAGGCTAGCACCTGCCAGTAAACACAGAACTCTACGATAATTTTGCGCATTTAAATATCTCTAGTTACCTCTCACAGACTGCTGTTAATTCCGCTGCTGCCTCCATCTTACCCGGCGTAGGCGTGTTTGTTTGTACTAGGTTTTAGAGCGCAACTGCCAAACATTGGTCCCGTTAATCACATATGGAGCGAAAAGTGTGGGAAACGTGCCCAACAGTACCCAACAGTGTTGCGAGTACAGTGATTTCGTCGCTAGAAATGGCGACTTTTGTTAAGGGCCTGGCGACAAAATGTAGCCACTTTTTATATTTTCAGGCAGTGAATAGTATCTACTGATTTTTTATTATTACAAGCTTTATATTTGTATGTATGTATGTATGTAAATATGTTTGACTGGGTGAAATCTTGCGACTTAATTTTGAAGCAGACATTTTCATTCGATTGAGCTGAAATTTTGATACTTGTGTAAGTCAGATGACAATACAATAATTGGGAAACCTGACCTGCTATGGGTGGTGTAGCACATCCTCAGATACAGGTTCAAACCCCGGCCATAGCTTTACTTTTCGAATTTTTCTGTTAATTTAATTTCTGACGGGTACCGTTGAAATAAATACAAAAAATAAAAAAGTACAATTCTTGATTAATTTGATAGACCTACCATACCGATATTCTTCCACGCTGGACTGGGAGCAAAGAAAAAAACTCTTCGCGCGCAGATGGTAAACGCCCATCGAGAAATGGACAAAAATCCATCACTGTTTTGATTCCCCTTTCACCCCTGTTTTGATACACCCATCATGCTAAACGGGGAGCGGATCAGAATACATAAAGTTTAAAATGTATAATGGGTTAAAATACATAATGGTTTAAAATATATAACGCAATTTTCTGTAAAACTATTAGGCAAATGAACTTTTTTGATAACGTAATCTATATATTGGTTTAGGTTAGGTTAGGTTTGTTTTATAACAATCCTGTTAATTTGTAACGTTCTGAGAAAATCGCATTATATATTATAAACCATTATGTATTTTAACCCATTATACATTTTAAACTTTACGTATTTCAATACGTACCCTGCTAAACGTGGTTTTTAGGTCTTGTCACCTTACGCTCTGTCTGGCGTGATTTATGTAGTATAAGTATGTATGTGTACGTATGTATAGCGATAGCTTTAGCGACTTGGACCTTTTCGAGTTGGCAACACCGGCCGGTCTTATTATTAAACTTGCTAACAAACATAACAGGGTGCTTGATTAAGGTATACAAATTGTTTCCGGGTACAAACAGCGAATGGAATACGAATACAGTGTAGGGAATAGTTGGTTAAACTTTAACATAGCTTCAACACCATTCAAAGTTTCTGACCTACTTTGAAGGGCTTTGAAGATGTTTAATTCCGACCAACCACAGTCAAACAATTTAATTGACCTATCGAGGAACATATACACAAATCACGTTTATTCCTTTACGGGGTAGAAGAGCCTAAGGTAACAGGCCACATTTAGCAAGATTGTGGGCGTATAGGTGGAAAATTGAATCAAATTAATGATGGGTTGTTATCCTCATCGCCTATAACATGATTCCTATGGTTTTCGCCCATTCCCTCGATGGCCTTTTAGTAGTGGAGGGAGGTTGCATGAAAAACATGTATATTTTACACAGGCTTGGTTATCTTGCACGTGAGTAGCGGAGTAGCAAGGTAAAAATGTTATGTTCATTTTAGTGTGTGTGTGGTTGTGTTGATGTAGGTATGTGTTGATAGAACACTGAAATAAGCGTGTATCTTATCAGCAGTGACTGGTTACTCGAGAAAATATACAAAATTCTAAGCTTCAACGTTTATTGCCTTCCCGACTACCGTTATTCAAGCTAAAGGTGACTAATGTACGGTCAACGAATCGTACGATATCACCTCCTTATCTAACCCTGTTGGGGAGACGGAGACGGCGATATCTTCCGATAGGCCACTGTTGCTAGGCGGGCAACATAGCAAGCCATGTGACGGCAGACCTTGAATCTGGGAAGTTAAACTAGGTCACGGGGAAGGCATTTAATTCTGAGTTGGATTTTTAACGTATATTCAAGTTGATAACATTAAATTAAAAATTGTGTAACCTCCCACGCATTAATCTATATGTAAATATAAAAAAACAAATTTTATGTCAAAAATATGTATCATCATCATCACTACATAGTATAAAACAAAGTCGCTTTCTCTGTCCCTATGTCCCTATGTATGCCTATATCTTCAAAACTACACAACGGATTTTTTTGATGCGGTTTTTTTAATAGATAGAGTGATTCAAGAGGAAGGTTTTTATGTATAATTCTACGCAGACGAAGTCGCGGGCAGAAGCTAGTCTTACATAATTTTGGAAATTCCGATTCCTTTCATACTAAAAATGACAGCTAAAACCAGTTAGGCGTATTATCTAACTCGCTCGCAATCGCCATCGTGTTCATTTTGACAGTTCATGTATGGGCTGACAATTGGCATCGGAATCACACATTCATACAAGAACTGTCAAAATGCACACGATGGCGATTGCGAGCGAGTTAGACGATAAGCTGAATTGAGTCGGAATTGAATCGCATTAAGACGTCACGGTAAGACCCCTGATACTATTCAGCGGCCGATTTTTACCAAACTACGAACAGCACGGAAACTGTCTTTCGAATGAAAAAAAACCGCTTCGAAATCGGTCGCTACGATGTTACAGAGAGATACACACACACACACAGACATGATCGTCAAACATACATATAACACCCCTCTTTTGACGTCAGTCACAAAATTTAATGGAATGGGAATGGGCGAAAGTCTTAGGAATCATGTTATAGGCGATGCTAGCAACCCATCACTATTTTGATTCCCCTTCCCACCTATACGCCCACAATCATGCTAAATGTGGCCTTTAGGTCTTGCTACCTTAGGCTCTGTCTACCCCGTAAGTGATAAAGACGTGATTTGTGTATGTAGGTAGAAAGGGGAATCAAAATAGTGATGGGTTGCTAGCCACATACCCTATAACAATACATGATTCCTAAGATTTCGCCCATTCCCTCGATAAGCTTTTACCATCTCCGCGGGAAGAGAAGCAACTGGTACATTCTATGTTTTTCCTTTACTCCCAGACCAGCATGGAAGTAAAAAACCTAGCTTTTTAGATTGAATTTAAGAAACCTACAACTCCCTCGTGACGTCACAGCTTGCGCCCGCGCCGCTGCGTCTGCGAATCCTTGTCATTACCACTTTACTTTAGCCTATAGATCACTTGAATTTCAACAATAACACCCAGTTAATAAGCGCGTCGACGACCACTCTAACATTGGCTATTGATACAAACTACCATTGTACCAATGCGCTGAAAAAACTTCAATATAAACCATAACGTCATATAAATAAGAATATTGTCGTCCGTAAATAAACGACGGCGTATTGTCTGTAGCGACAATTTTAAATATGCGCATGCGTCATTCAATTTACGACCACATCGAAAGGTAATAAGAGTGTTGACTGTTGCTACGGTGAAATGGTAACTAAAAAGCTGCGCGTGATTCGCAGTAATTGATCGATGAATTTTGCTTAATACTTGGTATCCGACTCGTCATATAATACGACATCTGCTTACATACCTATACATACAAACATACATAGGTATACAGATAAATCACGTCTTTATCCCTTGCGGGGAAGACAGATCCAGGTAACCAGACCTAAAGGCCACGTTTAGCATCATTATGGGCGTATAGGTGGAAAGGAATCGAAATAGTGATGGGTTGCTAGCATCGCCTATAACATGATTCCTAAGATTTTCGCCCATTCCCTGGATGGGCTTTTACCATCTGCGCGGGAAAAGAAGCAGGTACACTTACAAAACACAAATCACGTCTATATCCCTTACGGGGTAGACATTCTGAGGTAACAAAACCTAAAGGCCACGAGCATGATTGTAGGCGTATAGGTGGAAAAAGGAATCAAACTAGTGATGGGTTGCTAGCATCGCCTATAACATGATTCCTAAGAATTTCACCCATTCCCTCGATGGGCTTTTACCATGCACGAGACGAGAAGCAACTGGTACATTCTATGTTTTTCCTTTGCTCCCAGCCCAGCATGGAAGTAGCGTAATTTAGTCTCTATTTATAGATTAATATAATGTAAGGCTCGGGGACCTTATACATCCCTTTTATAAATGTATTTAATTTAAGTAGAATTTAAGTATTCTTACTGTATTTTATTTTGAAAAAATGACTTTCTGCCAAGTTTCTTGCGGCGCATTCTTCTTGGCAATGATGGTCTTTCCGAATGTGCTGGTAGTTTCAAAAAGACATGTAAAAGAGCCCTTGGCGGCCAATTTGCAAAAATAAATTTTCATTTTCATTTTCATTATGAAACGTGTGAAATACATACGTAACACCGTCAATGAGTTAACAATGACTTTAGTATTAACCGTGCCATACGTGATGCATTATTTTATTAGAATTTCGTCATCAATTCCTTTCATTGGGATGTCGTCATTCCGCTTGGCGACAATTCCAACCCGATAGCGACTTGTTGCGACATGTCAGGGAAGGAACGATAACGTGAGACACGTGGAAGTCAAGTGTTACATGAAATTAAATGAAGCATGATTTATTGCGACCCCTGTAGCCAGAAGACCGATTATTTTTAACTAGCTTCTGCCCGCGACTTCGTCTGCGTAGAATCTATATATATAAAAGAAAGTCGTGTTAGTTACACTATTTATAACTCGAGAACGGCTGAACCGATTTGGCTGAAAATTGGTAGGGAGGCAGCTTAGAACCAAGAGACGGACATAGGATACTTTTTATCCCGATTTTCCCACGGGATTGGAAAATTCCGAAATGTTGTACTAATAAAGCTACAGACATTAAATTTAGAATGCCTACACATTATTCCTTGATTAGTATAAAGATGCACTTACAAAGGAATTTATCAAATTTAAGGCGGAACAAAGTTCGCCGGGTCAGCTAGTTATACATAAAAACCACCCTCTTGAATCACTCTATCTATTAAAAAAATCGCATCAAAATCCGTTGTGTAGTTTTGAAGATATAAGCATACATAGGGACATAGGGATATAGGAACATAGGGACAGAGAAAGCGACTTTATTTTATACTATGTAGTGATTGTATATTTGTTGTTAATATTCACTGCCGTTGTATGTGGATGTGGATCGCTGACCTCCAAGACACAGGTCTTTACCTAGTTTCGTTGCCAAGAATTCTAGGCTCTCTTGGGGTGTCTAGATGTTGTAGGTATAGTTATATCGGATGGTCGAATAAACGTTTGGTTGAATGTACGTTTGGCCTAAAATTTCTCCAGCTCAAACTGGAAATATTTCAGAAAATGTTTTAGGTACATGAAATATTGTTGGAAGTAATTTGATGATTTGCTCTGGATTTCGGGGAAACGGATATTTTAATTGGAATTTGACCTCATTCTCATACGATTAGATAAGAGCAGGTTTCACAGTGGACTTGTTAATCAAAAATGTGATCTGTCTTGAATTGCATGATGTCGCAAAAAAATAAAATAAAATGCTTTTATATTTTTTTTTTGTTTAGATTTGGTATTTTTTATTTAGTTCTGTTCGGAGCAAAACATAATAGACTACAAGCCCATGGAAACAAAACATGTGAAATGAACCAGCCTGAATAACGCTTAGAAGGCTGTTACTATATCATAAAATAACTCTGAGCGCTAAGCCGTCATTTCTGAGCGGTACGGGTAGTCTATAACCGTTTCTAAGACGAGAAAAAAAGTGTTCTCAATTTTACATCATAATTTTCGCTGTCCATTTTGATATTGGAAGAAAGAAAGAAAAAAAGGGAAACATTTATTTAAACACATTCGATAAACGTACATATAAAATAGAAAGAAATATTGTATTACTTAAGAATAGGACCGATATGGTGTAAAATTCTTCCATGCTGGTCTGGTAAAGAAAAAAACATAGAATTTACCAGTTGCTTCTCTTCCCGCGCAGATGGTAAAAGCCCATCGAGGGAATGTAAAAATATGCCAATACCAGTTGAGTCACTACGAAATTGATCTGACCAAATAAAATGTTAGCAAAACCTAAACTTGTGAAATGCGAGACCGGTAAGAGTGAGTCACCAACGGACGTCTCAGCTAACCGCTCCGGCTGGCAACAGTGGATCGGTGACGCGAGCTGCGCGCGCGCAGTGACACATCGTGGCTCCTGGCAGCTTCAGCACGTGATCTTTTTTTTTTATTTATTTATTATTATTGGGAAACAAGCAGCTTAAAATTAAAACTTAAGATATAGACAAATTCAGTTAATGCATCAGCCAAAACAGTCTCCACCTGTAGTTAATTCCGAATGAAATCTTATGCTCAAAAATTAAAAAAAAAACATAAAGTAATAGTACCTAGTTATTAATTACTGACAAACAAACTTCTTGTGAGAAACAGAGAAGCAGAAAAGATGCCCGAACATCAAAAATAATCAATTACCCTATGCAATTACCTTCTAAATATCAGTGAAAATTATAACACATAGAAAAATCCGAAAAGTAAAGCTATGGCCGGGATTCGAACCCGGGTCCTCGTCATTCCGTGACGCGTGCTATACCCCTACACCACCCATAGCAGGTGGGTAGTCTCCGAATTTTTCTACCTGTTACTAACTGTCACGTGACCTTATTTCTACTATGCGAATTTTTTGTCGCTAAGCATCATCTGTTTGAATGATGTGTCTGTACGACACAATTACAAACTCCCATGGAACATCTACTGCTCACCAGGGACGAGAGAAGACGCTGTTTTTCAAATGATAGGTACTATCAAATGAATCAAGAAATTTTTATATCTTGATTTTTATGTTTTACTTTTTCGGTTTTACCGTTAGAAATTTAATTTCTAATCAATTACCTACTTATTTTAAATCCTAGCCCAAGTCCTGACAATTTGGCAAGGAGACTGGGCCAAATCCTACTAATATTATAAATGCGAAAGTTTGTAAGTATGGATGGATGTTTGTCACTCTTTCACGCCAGAACGGCTGGACAGATCTGAATGAAATTTGGAACATAGATAGATTATAGTCTGGAATAACACATAGGCTACTTTTTATCTCGGAAAATTGCGTAATTCCTGCGGGATAGATAAACGAATTCTATGCAGACGAAGTTGCGGGCAACAGCTAGTATGCCATATATTTTAAATCGCAAACTTCCATGCTGATCTGGGAGCAAAGAAAAAACATAGAATGTACCAGTTGCCTCTCTTCCCGCGCAGATGGTAAAAGCCCATCGAGGGAATGGGCGAAAATCATAGGAATCATGTTATAGGCCATGAGGCTAGCAACCCACCACTATTTTGATTCCCCTTTCCATCCATACGCCCACAATCATGCTAAACGTGGTCTTTAGGTCTTTTCACCTTAGGCCCTGTCTACCCCGTAAGGGATAAAGACGTGATTTATGTATGTATGTAGGTCTTTGTTCTTTCCCGTTTATTTGTAAAGTTGCACGACGTGATAAATCCATTCCTAATTAGTTTCATTCTATGAACGTACGTACCTATTTTATTTAGACTAATTAAGCAGAGTTAATTTATCAAGACAGCGCTGATTGCATGACCTAATGTCAAGTTTAAAAATAATTGGCACAACCCCCAAAATATCTATGTAATACATAATTTTATCTACATTTGCGTAATAAGGAAGAGGCGCATGTTTTTGTACAGTTTAATTGATTTAGCCCATAGACAAATAGAACGTGAGAGAGACGAGTTCGATTGTATTATACTACATACACACAAAACACGTCTATATACACAGGCGACAGAGCCTAGGGTAGCAAGACGTAAAGGCCACGTTCAGCAAGATTGTGGGCAGGTGGAAAGGGGAATCAAAATAGTGTTGGGTTGCTAGCCGCATCGCCTGTAACATGATTCCTAAGATTTTCGCCTATTTCCTCGAAAGGCTTTTACTATCTGCGCTTGCAGAGAAGCAACTGGTTCGTTTTATATTTATTTTGCTCCCAGACCAGTATGGGAGTATATACTAAGTGGATTATTATTAATAATAAAAATTACGTAAGATACAAAGGATCTTAGCAGAAGTCTTATAACACGTGACGACTATCGGCCGTGACGTATCTCCTACAGGCGCACGCGCAGGCTGAATGACGCACTGTTGCCAACCGGCGTTGCGTGCTTTTGGAGCAGCTGTCCCAACTTCAGTATGTTCATGCTTCTTTCCAAAAGGGGTAGGCAGGGATTTTGTTCCACTTCATGTTCAAGTTTACGATTGATAAACAATCTATTCATAATAATATAATAACATTGTAGATATTTAAGAAAAAATTAATTAAGATGTCCCTATACTAGAGAAGCCAAAAATACACTTTTTGGAATTCAAGGTTCCTTCCTGCTTGTTAAGTTGGTACCTATTTAAAAATTCAAAACTTTATTTTGGAAATAGGCCGCCAACGGCTCTTCTACGAGTCTTTTTTCAAACTACCAGCGCATTTGGAAAGACCATCATTGCCAAGAAGAATGCGCCGCAAGAAACTTGTATTGTTGGGGAGCCCTTCGTTTGGTCGAACAATTGTTTCATCGAACGTAATGTTTGGTCGAATGTTCGTTTAATCTAAAATTTCTCCAGCCGAAATTGAAAATATTGCAGATTATTTGATACACAGGCTTTTGCTGAAAACTCGATGTTTTAGTATAAATTTAATTTAGTTCGACCAAACATTACACCATATTGTTGGTATAATATGAAATTAAAAACTAAGTACCTAGAAGCGTTGGAAATCGCAAAAATTCCCGCAACGAGTCATCCAAGCTACGGTAATTCTTAGTGGCCGATTTCACAACTTTTTTAATTATGAATGAAATACCTAAACCCACAGAACAATCACAATGCAAAAGAACGTGTCGGTGTCTGTAGAAACGTGTCGAATCTTATCACGACGTCATGGGCCTGAGACGTGACGACTGATAAACGTGGCGTAAGTAAGACACGTCATGTATGACTATGTGAGCGGTAACAAACGGGATTTGCATCATTATTGGACGGTTGAAGGTCGCGTCTGTTCGGGGTTGCGTCAAAACCAGATGAAAGAAAGAAAGAAAGAAAGAAAACATTTATTCGTGACATAGATAATCATGTTACAAAAACAAATAAAGAAGTAAAAAACATAAGGACATTATATCACGAAATGGTCCCATCTCAGCATAATGCTTGCAGCCAGCGCTGGTCTTCCGATGGGACCATCAAGTGCTACTGTAAGCACATATTAAAAACTATATAAATTCAAAACAGTGTAATAGTGAACCAGCATTACATGGCTGTATGGACAATAATTCCTTTAATTACAAGGGATGAATTTTATAAAAATAAAAAACAATAAAATATCCTTGGCTTTGGTTGGCCTGACCTGACAGTAGAAAGAAGAAAAATGGCAATATTTTGATGATGATTTGATGATGATGAAGATGAGACGGTGGGCCGGTGTGACACACCTTTTTACAAGCTTCTGTTTAACTTGCAATGTGCTTGCAAGTGACCAAAACGCTCGACCATACTATTTCTATGGCGGTTCTGGCTGAAAATCAGTGCTGCAAGTGTCTCACCTTAGCGTAATGCTGAGCCAGTGAACGTTTCACTTTTGCGAAGACACACAACGCTGATGATCTATTTTTCATGTCTGTGTTTTTTTTCTGGTTTATTTTTTATAAAATTGTGTATATTCTCTTATATTTGTGTGTCTTGCAAAAAGGAATAAATGTCTTCTTTCTTTCTTCTTTCTTTTTATGGTTCACCGAACTATTTGGCCGACAAGGATGCTTCAAAATTTATGAAGTTGACTGTATGTCTGGGTGGAATTTTGCGAGTCAATTTTGAAGCAGATATCCTCAACGGATTGAGCTGAAATTTTGCATACTTGAGTAAGTCGAATGACAATACAATAATTTGGTAGTGGAGTTGTGGTGAGCCAGCCAGGATCGTATCCGCAGGAGGGAACTCTTCAACGGCTAGTTCGATTGACTTAAAATTTGGAACACATGTAGGACGGATATAGACGTGATTTGTGTGTGTGTGTGTGTGTGTGTGTGTGTGTGTAGGACGGATGACAATGCTAGTACAGTCAGCAATAAGCTTGTTTTCAAAATGTAAATTTTGACAGAAATTTTTTGCCCACGACCAATTGCGTTTGGGGTTGATTGTTACAATTTTTCTCGAAAACTACTGAACCTATAGCAAAGCTTTTTTTGTATTGTATTGGTATTGTATCAGTGCATGTTCTTCGATAAAGTTTACGCTTGTAAGCCAGCAGGGGGCGCTATTGTACCTACTCATTATTCTGTTTGTATTAATTACTAGCTTTTGCCCGCGGCTTCGCTCGCGCGAACCATGAGCATTTCAAAGAAGCAAGCAATCAAGCAAGCAAGCGAACCTGCAAGCTTCGATTTCAATGCGTTATTTTCGTTTATCGTCGTAAGTTTTTTATTTTTTTATTTTTTCTTTACTTTATTGCCAAATAAATCGCTAAATTTAGGAATTTTGTTTTATTATTTATAATAATTATTGTATGTTAGTAGCATTCTAATGCATTTTGATTGAATTAAGACGTACAACTTTTGAGGTAAGTCTTTATGAGCTAATTTCATGACGTCTACAAAGCGATACAGTAAAATAATAATTAATTCAATGGATTTAATAGCACCTGTAATAAACTGTATTAATAGCAGCATGAACAAATACAGACTGTGAGTTACATCAGACTTAGGAGCGATTAAAATAACTCTTAATCACAAGTTTCTTCTAATAAATTGATTTAATAATTATTAAATTAATCTCTGCAGTTGTAATTTATAGTTTAAATGATACTTAAATGAGTTTAATATTGTATTAATTAATAAATTGTATGAACAAATGGGTTTATATCTTTTTCTTCTTTTAAAAATGGCCCCATCGATCGATGCGATGATTTCGCCAATGTCAAAGTAATAAATTCAGTATTCAAAAATCTTGTAACAAAAATGTCGGCAACGTTGTACGGTAGAACACGGTCAAAAGACCCTTTCTGTCGGTCTCTTAGCCAACGGATAACGATATCCCTCAGAATCTGCCAGGAAATCATTAACCGATGCCCAGGGTGCACCGGACCAAGCACTGCTCTTCCCCTCGGACGGGTCCATAAACGAACCGCAACTCTTGACCACGCGGAGGTAACCCGACTCGCACCACATAATAATGTTTATTATAATAAAATTTGACATAAGCGCGACAATTCATTCAACTCAATTCAAACTACGACATTGATGCGAGGAAGAACAGCGGGGTATGAGCGGGGAAGCGGGCGGCGCGGGCTGCGTCGCGCCCCGTCCCTCAAACTCAATCAGTCTGTGGGAACGATCGCCAAGGGACGGCCGCGCGCGAGTTATCCAAAGTTTTTAAACACGTTTCACGACGGAATTTGGCATAATGGTGCGTACTAATTGCGCCGTGTACGGTTGTTACGCGACATCTAAGAAGAATAGGGAATTGAAATTCCATCGGTTTCCACAAGACGACAGGTAAAGTTCGCTGTAAGCCTTCGTTTCATTTGTCAATATGCAGCGGGCGGTGACACCCCTAATGCAATACGTATAAATATCGGGTACGTTATTAAAACACATAAAGTTTGAAATGTATAATGGGTTAAAATACATAATAGTTCAAAGTATATAATGCAATTTTCTCAGGAAATTGAAATTAACAGAATTGTTATAAACTAAACCTACCCTAACCTAAACCAATCTATAATACTACGCTATCAAAAAAGTTCATCTTGCTAATAGTTACACAGAAAATACCATTATATATTTTGAACCATTATGCATTTAACCCATTATACATTTTAAACTTTATAAAGTCTGATCCGCACCCATAAATGTCAATTTTTTATATCTGTATTTCAATAAGTAACCAATATAAAATGACGTCGCACTGCCTACATTTTGCTTAAGACCTGTAGGCACTGGATTTTATAATTCATTTGCCAAATTTCTACGGAACTCTTGGTATAGAAGCCCGAGTCGCACTTGGCCGGGGTAATATTCTGGCTTATCTTTCCAGACGCCAGACGTGGATCGCAGCCTGCCAAAGACCCGATTTGAAACATAAAACTGCCAATCAGCTATACAACATGCATGTATGCAGCCTGCACTTCACGGAATGGATGTACAAGAACAAAAAACTGAAGAACGCTGCTATTCCCATATTAAACTTACCTTCTGTTTTCGCTGAATCTTCAGACCAAACTGGAGCTGAAACTATTAGGATCGTAGAAGATTCTATCAGAAGTGGTGTTAAAAACGATGATGTATTAGCATTCAATGAAGACCAAGCATCTACAAAAGAAAATACACGCAGAAATAAAGCTATTTGCCGAGTAACAACCCCGCAGAGCAAGCAGGTGGTGTACAACATCCACCAGCATTACCAAAAGAGGAAATGGGATCCGAAAACCTGGGAGTACGAGTTTGATCTGAACATAAATAAATATGTGGGTGAAATGACTGGGTTGTCGGAGAGAACGGTGCAGTCGATAGTTCAGAGACACAGACCGTCGAAACACAACGATGCGGTGACTAGTGGACAAGTAAGTACAATGAATTTATTCTCTTTTATATTTGCTAACCTGACTCGATCTAGAGTTAGGCATTCAGCAGAGGATGCCGCTTGACGCTTGAGGATGACGCTTAAGTGAATCCATCAAACACCTGGTAGTGCAGGAAAATATCGAAGAATAGAGGGTCTATTCCACCAATTCCACAATTGTCTGTAATAAGTGACAATTCCAATTGCAATGCGTGGTCTATTATGAAGTCAAGCGGCGTGGAATCTCGTCGAGTTTGTAATATAAACAGAATTGTCACAGCCACACAATAGGGGCCAGGGCTCCATTTCATAAACGCGACAGGCGACAAGTATGACAATTCGAAATACATTGCTAGCTTGAGAAGTTTTTGTTGAATCGGATTGGACATCGGCTACGTAATGTATACCGAAATGACAGTGGCACTTGTCGTGTGCCACGGTTATGAAACAGGAGCCTGACCACGTGGAAGACCGCCGATGATGTGGACAGACCAAATAAAGACCGCTGGCGACGGTAGTCCGCATGGTAGCAGGAGGGCGGAGTTTGTACAAAATTACATCGCATCTCAAAGCAGGCTACAAAATTGACGTGACAACCACGACCGCTCTGGCAAGTTACACATTAAAGAGCTCTGGGGCCTTACTATGATGTCTTAGTGCGATTCAATTCCGACTCAGTTCAGGTTTTAGCTGTCATTTTTAGTATGGATCTGACAGCGAGCGAACCTAAACAGAATCGAATTGAATCGCCATGGCAAGGCCTCTGACGTGAAAATGGGAGATGAAAATAAAGACGGTATTCCTCATTGACTCGCGCCGTGGCAGAATGAAAGTTGAATATTTCTTTTTTGCGACGAGTTTCTAAGGTCTAGGGGGAAGCGGGGCAGTTTGATACACCTCTTTTTGATCTTGACTTTTGGAAGGTAAATCATCACCAATTGGACAGTTTTTAGACCTAACACATAGCAAATTTATCTGAAAATATGAAATCAGTCCAATAACGCCGTAATTTTAAAGTGTTTAATGATACATACATACACAAATCACGTCTTTATCCCTTACGGGGTAGACAGAGCCTAAGGTAACAGGTACCTACATATTTAAATGATTTTAACACAAAATGGGAAATTTACAATTCTGCCCCACTGGGGTACTTTTATTTTTAGGGAGGGGTAGCTTGATACAGTGTATCATAGTGCCCCATAATAATACGCTTTATCAAAGTGCCTCACATATGGCTCTAAGTGACTACTGGTATTCCGAACCAACGTACATACATACATAAATCACGTCTTTATGCCTTACGGGGTAAACATAGCCTAAAGTAAAAAGATCTAAAGACCACGTTTAGCATGATTGTGGGCGTAAAGGTGGAAAGGGGAATCAAAATAGTGATGGGTAGCTAGCCGCAACCCGAAAACCAAACCCAAACCTAAAGAAAACCGAACCGAAGGTATGAGTTTTCTGACCATTCTATTCTATTATTTATTGAGAGTAGTTGGAAATACGTTATTACATTTCTTTTCCCCATCAAGGTCAGCGCTAAGTCGTGTGACGGCTGCCAACGCATCGGCATTCGCCTGGTGTTGCGGGTATTCATGGATGGTGCTGGCACACCATCAGGTACCTTATTTGTCCGTTTGGTACTCCATTGCCATAAAAAAATCTTGTGAATTTTTGTGCGAAAAAAATCGCATAGTAACACGGTCACGTGACAGCAAGTAACAGATAAAAAAATTCGAAGGCTTACCCACCTGCTATGGGTGGTATAGGGGTATAGCACGTGTCACGGAATGATGAGGATCCGGGTTCGATTCCCGGCCACAGCTTTACTTTTCGGATTTTTCTGTGTTCTTATTTTCACCGTTTAGAAATTTGATTTTTTTATTAAATCAAAACTCGAAGTTTATTTTATAGGTACATATTTTTTTTTCGAAACTACCAGCACTTTCGGAAAGCCTTCATAGCCTAGCTAGAACTACGCCTCGCAAGATACTTGGCAGAATGTATTTTGTATTCATTAGGGAAATTACATTCTACAAACCACTAAAATACAAGTGAAACCAACATAAAATATTATTTAAAAATACGTATTAAAATGGTAATAAAATGCCAACGGAATAAGAAATTTTGTCATTAATTAAATTGTCCAATAAACAATTTACGAATACATTAAAAACTGCTATTCTCAGAGGTGAGTAATCGAGCAAATGTTTTTCGGGGCGCAAGAAAAACAATTTATTTTTCGAAATTAAACGTTTGACGTAAATGCTAGTTAAAGCAACAATTAAAACAATATAAAGAGAATAATATCACACATACGTCAGGATGACGTTGGTTGACCTAGTTGCTGTAGGAAGTTAGCTTACAGTTCAAGTTGACTGACTCATCATGCCAAGGGCGTTTTATTGTGCTGCAAAATGTGTGTTGCTAAGGTGACTTAATTAGGTGGGAGTGCGATCAAGTTACAATAGGTAACAATTACTTTAACCATAACCAGAGATTCATTTAGATGACGCTTGGCGACAAAAATTCGCATAGTAACAAGGTCACGTGACAGCTAGTAACGCATACATAAATCACATCTATATCCCTTACGGGGTAGACAAAGCCTTTTTTTTTTAACGTGTGGAAAATGCGCCTTAATGCACCGCGCTCGGGGCAGCAACGGGGGTATGACGGGCTCTCCAACTCGCCGCTGCCTTCCCTAGGAAGGAGGGGAGAGGCCTACCATCTAAAAACACACACGTTCCCTCCTGGCCATGGACTGTGGGCGTTACGGGAGCACTAGGTGTCACCGCGATGCCCACTGGCCGCCCCGGGATGGGGCAGATGGCAACGGCACCGTTGAGTGCGGGTTCCGGATTCACGGTGACCGTTTGATTTTTTATAGAGGTTGACTCCTCGCAGCCCCCGCAGCGGCCCACGTTCCCAGTGCCTGCGGGCCGGGGTTACGTGACAACCGACATGACCGAAGTCACACCGCTCCGCTGATTTTTATAGAGGTTTACTCCTCGCGGCCCCCCTATCTTGAAAAAGACGAGGCGGCCCACGGTCCCGGCCCCATGGACCGGGTTACGTGCCGACCAGAAATTACCGAGGTCATTCCGCTCCGCGATCGCATCCCTTGCGGGACGCACCGCTTCGACGGCAAGCTTTCGCCTGCCGCCAGCATGAGGCTTGCCCTTGCCGTTCCCTGCCCGGGGCGAACAGCAGGTACAAGGTTGGGCTCGCCCCCGTCCCTCCCCATACGAGGCGTTTGGCGCCTCCAGGTTTGTTGCAGAGCGGTAGACAAAGCCTAAGGTAACAAGACCTAAAGGCAACGTTTACCATGACTGGGGGCGGTGTAGGTGGAAAGGGGAATCAAAATAGTGATGGGTTGCTAGCATCGCCTATAACATGATTCCTAAGCCCATTCCCTCAATGGGCTTTTACCATTGCGCGGGAAGAGTTTTTTCTTTACTCCCAGATACATGTATACATAAGCACCAACTGAGGAAATAGCAACATATATTCTATTTACTGACTTTTCCTAGCAATTTGTATTACGTAACACAGAAGTCGTTACTGGAATGACATTACTGTATTACAGTAATTTCGCCATTGGTTGTAATAGTTTCCGACCATACTTAAGTGGGTAAAAAGTGGTCTGTGGGTAATATTTGTGATATACATAATGTGCAGTAGAGAAATTTATGAGAAAAAGTATCGTCAAAACAAAAAAATGCAAATTCGAACGTCTAAAACCTGCCTACATCTAAATAAATCTTAAATCCTACTAATATTATAATTGTGAAAGTTTATGAGTATGTTTGGATGTTTGTTACTCTTTCACGCCAGAACGGCTGGACAGATCTGGATGAAATTTGGAACATAGGTAGATTATAGTCTGGAATAACACATAGGCTACTTTTTATCCCGGAAAATTGCGTAATTCCTGCGGGATAGCGATTAACGAATTCTATGCAGACGAAGTTGCGGGCAACAGCTAGTCTTAAATATTGTATGTGTGTACTCATATTGTATGTAGTGTGTATGCATGTGTGTAATGATATTTAGTAGTTTATTTATGAAAGTTTGTTGTATTTTGAGATGTACGCTCTATTGTGGCTTTCACTATATGGATATTTTAAACTCATTCTTTGTCGGTCCCTCGCTTAATGTTTCTCTCATTTACTCAAAGGACAGTAGAGATCCCTTATAGGGATAAGTTCGCCTTTATATTTAATGTCTTTTTTATGAATTGGGTCTGTTTCTTTATATTTGTACAATAAAGCATTTTACTTACAATGTTCAATATCAATATCTCTAAACTAGCAACCCGCCCGTCTTCGCACGAGTGTAATCAGTGTTTCTCTACTATATTATACATGTTATATACTTATAAACCTTCCTCTCGAATCACTGTCTATTAAAAAAACAGCATCAAAATCCGTTGCGTAGTTTTAAAGATTTAAGCATACATACGGACAGACAGACAGCGGAAAGCGACTTTGTTTTATACTATGTAGTGATGATGAAGTACTCGTAGACTGACACACAGGCGAGTAAAGTCGTCGAGCCGTTAGTACGCGAACTTACTCGCCCGTCTCTCACCCACTTTGAATGATTTCACAGGTCGGGAGCTAGACCCGACCGGTCTCATTGGTCCTAGAGAAAGCCTGCGCCGGCGCAAGACTAGTTTTTGAACGGCTGTAATTTGACACGTGCGGGCGGTGACCTGTGCTTAATGAATAGTCAAACCTCTTTTTATTTATAACTAGTTGTTGCCCGCGACTTTGTTTGCAAAAAAAATCGTTTGTTGTTATCCCGCGGGAACTACGCAATTTTCCAAAGTAAAAACTATGCTATGTTCTTCCCCGGGACTCAAACTATCTGTATACTAAATTTCAACTAAATTGGTCCAGCGGCTGACGCGTGAACAGCTAACAAAGTCACTTGATTCGCATCTATTAACCCGTCAAGCGTCCAAGCGACCACGGTAGTCCCTAACTTTTTCGGGCGGGAAATGTCCTAGGGACTGCGTTATGCATTCACGCCACTGGCCAGGTCTTCCTCCCTTGGAAGAGCCAGCGACAACTCTCTGTATATGCTTCTCGCTCTCCCTTTAAGCCTCCCGTCCGAAAAAGTTAGGGACTACTGTAGTCGCTTGGACGCTTGACGGGTTAAATTAGTACCTAAGGTTTAATCCTGCCTGTCAAGTTGACATTTTCTTAAAAATTAACCAATGTTGCCAAACCTGGCCCGTAGGTCTTGTTCCTTTTTTTTTTTTTTTTTTTTCAATTACGAACTGACCAGCGATTGACCTCTATCTCACTTGGTGGAAGGTGCAGATGAGGCCAAAGGTGTAACTCACTGGTTAACTCACTACTTTTAGCTCTGTCTGCCCCGTAATAGAGACGTGATCTTGGGTAAACGTGTATGTGTGTATATTATACACCAGTACGCTTTCAAACTTTATGTTGTACCTGCCTATTTTAATAAATACGGTAGGGCCCCGCCGGCGAGCAAGCACGAGTTAGCTGCGAAGTTGACCGAACGACGCACAAAAATTCACGAACACTCGAGTTTCGGGGGTCGAAAGTTTCGGCTATATTTTGGCCGAAACCGAAACTAAGGCCGAAACTAGATTTTTTGGCTGAAACTGAAACCGAAACCGAAATTTCGGTCGGTCACTAATTAAAACGCATGATGTGACTAATGGATGCACGCCAGTCCGTCTGCTTGTGGACTTGTTTCAAATGATTCATTACTGATACTTACTTCAACCTCATCGGAGTCCTTGAGATCACCCGGTATTGTAGTCATTTACAGTTTAATTACTTGTTTATTGCCTAAGTGGCGTGATTTACGAACAATACAAATCATCGCTAAAATTAATGGGTTTCAAGTTAAACATGAAAAAGAATGCTACTCAATCACTTTGACATACTTGCTGTTGAGATTTTTTTATATTTTTATTTTAATTGCTTATGGTTTTTACTGTTCTTGTATTTTGACTTGGCTCTCATTGAAACGACGTTTCTAAACGACGTTAAAAATTGGAACACAATCCGACAAGTAAAGCTATGGCCGGGATGTTGGTATTGTCTTTGGTTGATATTGTCATACGGTATGTAGGTAGGTATGTATGTATGTCTACTCATTCAATAAATGTCGTCACTTTTATTGCACTTAATATCCGTCTATTATCTAGCACTAGCTGTTGCCCGCGACTCCGTCTGCAATAAATTCGCTTGTCGCTATCCCGCGGGAACTATGCGATTTCGGTTTCGGTTTTGCCGTGAAAGAGTGCAAACTTACAAACGTTCGCCTTTATAATATTAGTAACTAGCTTCTGCCCGCGACTTCGTCTGCGTAGAATTGTACATAAAAACCTTCCTCTTGAAACACTATCTATTAAAAAACACTGCATCAAAATCCGTTGTGTAGTTTTGAAGATATAAGCATACATAGGGACATAGGGACAGAGAAAGCGACTTTATTTTATACTATGTAGTGATAGTGATATAAGATAAGATTGTGCAAAATGGTTGCAAATTACTCACAAATGTAAGTAAATTAAATATATTCTTATCTTGCATTAACTATGTGTCATTTATTCTGCAACATCGTACGATTGCCAACACATATCTAATGATACGGGCGATAGCGCGAAATGTAGTCATAGTTCTTGGTATACTTTGTGGATTATTTCTGTACATACATACACATATCTATATCCCTTACGGGGCAGACAGAGCCTGGTAACAAGACCTAAAGGCCACGTTTAGCATGATTGTAAGCGTATAGGTGGAAAGGAGAATTAAAATAGTGTTAGGTAATAGTTACAAAGGTCACGTGACATCTCAGTAACAGGTAGAAAAATTCGAAGACTACCCACCTGCTATGGGTGGTGTAGGGGTATAGCACGCGTCACGGAATGACGAGGATCTGAGTTCGATTCCCGGCCATAGCTTTACTTTTCGGATTTTTCTGTGTTCTAATTTTCACTGACATTTAGAAATTTTATAGTGTTAGGTTTCACTCGATGGGCTTTTACAACCCGTTGGGGAGAAAAGTTCTCGAGTGGCGACCACGAACCGTAAGACTTAGTGGTTGGCCTCCCACTAGGTGGACTGACATCGTGAAAGTTGCGGGAAACCGGTGCATGCAGGTGGCGAGTGGTCGTGCATGGTGTGCTAAGGGGGAGGCCTCTGTTCAACAGTGGACGTCTTGGGTTGATGATGATGACGATGTCGGCGAGGGCTCGCTTTTGGAAATACCATCATTGCTAAGAATGCGTCACAAGGATATACCTACAGATAATTATCTCATGGATGTATTGTCTTCCATGCTGGTCTGGGAGCAAAGAAAAAACATACAATGTACCAGTTGCTTCTCTTCCCGCGCAGGTAAAAGCCCATCGAGGGATTGTGCGAAAATCTTAGGGATCATGTTATATAGGCGATGTGGCTAGCAACCCATCACTGTTTTGATTCCCTTTTCCATCCATACGCCCACAATCATGCTAAACGTGGTCTTTAGGTCTTGTCACCTTAGGCTCTGTCTACCCCGTAAGGGATAGACGTGATTTATGTATGTATGTATATAATGTTTGTATGTATGTAATGAAATCGGAGCTAATGAAGGCCCAGGTGAATTTCGAGAATGATGCAACTTTCACTGCAATTCGGTGTTTCATTAAATCAATTAAAAGCAGCTGTGCACATTGACGAAGATAGCTTTACATACATGCGTAAATAACGTTTTTATCCCTTACGGGGTAGACAGAGCCTAAGGTAACAAGAGCTGAGCACGTTTAGCATTATTGTGGGTGGAAAGGGGAATCAAAATAGTGATGGGTTGTTAGCCACACCGCCTGTACATTATTCCTAAGATTAATTGATTAATTGATTGCCAAGCATTTATGAGGAAAACAAAGCTTGAGTGTTAGGTATTTTGCAGTCGTTACCTGCCAGCGACGCTGCCTAATTTTCCATACTATTCAGTCACTTCGACTTTTTTTCTTTCAATAAGTTCCATCTTTAAAAGACGTAGGGGTCGACTGCTCCCCCCTCCACACAGGCCCCGCGGTCATACCCTGTGAGAATAACGGGCAGTTACCGCGCTCCCCCCAACCGCAGCAGTCGTCTTACATTTAAGTATAAATAATAGTAGACATATTGTTATAATGCCTAGTTGCTGTGTGTACGTGTGTAAAAAGAGATCGGAATCATCTAGTTTGCAAAAGGACAATGTTACCTTTCATCTGTAAGTATTATTTTTTTTTACTTTTTAAATTTGGAACGTCGACTGCTTTACTTTTGTTTTCGTACTCTTTTATCTTGTCTGTGGTCGTTCATCATAAAAACTTCAAACCGATTTGTCGCCGTTATTTTTCGTTGCTTGCAATAAAGTTTTGACCCTTTTACTCTGCAATTACACGTGTGAAACTGCTATGTCTGTGCGTTTGTGCGTGTGGTTTAGTATTGCCGTGCCATCATTTTCATTTTCTTTAAGTAGGTATTACTTGTTGTTGACCGCAATTACGTCCGAATAGCATTACTTAAATACTTATCTTTTTGATTTTGTGCATTTTAAGATAAAGTGCAAAATTTTGACGTGGCAGAAAGACTTTCGCATTCACAATTTTACGACGATTTTCTTGTAGATTTCCAAAATTGCCTTCTATGCGCCAGGCGTGGATACAGGCGTGCGGGAACCACAAGTCCTGGGCCCCGAAGAGGACCAGCACGGTGTGCTCGCTGCACTTCAACTCCTCACTCTTCATTTCACTAGCTAACAACAAGAGGAGATTGAGAGATATCGCCGTACCCACACTTAACTTATCAGATGTGAGTATTTTTTTACAGAATAAGGAAAAAAAATCTAAACGACATTGAAAATTAGAACACATAGAAAAATCCGAAAAGTAAAGCTATTGCCCCCCTTATCCTCTATCCCGGGTACCTATCATTTGAAAAACAGCGTCTTCTCTCGTCCCTGGTGAGCATTAGATGTTCCACGGGAGTTTGTAATTGTGTCGTACAGACACATAATTCAAACAGATGACGCATAGCGACAAAAATTCGTATTGTAACAAAGTCACGTGACGGCTAGTAACAGATAGAAAAATTCAAAGGCTTACCCACCTGCTATGGGTGGTATAGGGGTGCACGCGTCACGAAATGACGAGAATCCGGGTTCGATTCCCGGCCATAGCTTTACTTTTCGGATTTTTCTATGTGTGCTAATTTTTGCTTGTCGTTTAGAAGTTTAATTTATAACGTTCATTTGATAGTAAATTGAGGAAACTCATCGGCATAGTACACAGGATAAGGAAGCTAAAGTTGCAATGGGCTGGTTTTTATCGAAGAACCGATAACTGTTGAGGTAAACGAATTCTTGAGTGGGGACCGTGACTTGGCAAGGGCAGTGTGGGACGCCCTCCAGCTAAGTGAAGTGACGATTTGCGAAAGGTATGGTAGTGACTTAGACAGGGTAAAAATGTTGCTTTAGGGGAGGATCAGTGGACTGCTACAGACGTAGCACGTCAACGTAGAGGGCTAGAAAATACTTCGTGTGCCAGTAATTTCTCCGGCTGTAGTACTCTTCAAGCCGAAACACAGCTACGCAAGCACTGCTGCTGGAGCCAGATCAAAGAGTATGTTGGTGGCAGTGAACCGGATGGATCGAACCCACGTCCCTCTGTTTGAGAAACCATTTAACCACTAGGCTATCACGGCTTGTTTCACAAATAAATAAAAACTCCTTCGCAATATTTATCCGCGTTTGTCAACTGCCAAATCTACACAGAGTGAACCAGCAATTTTACCGAGATCCCTCGCGTTCTTCGCCGCTCCCCGCTGTCGCCTGTTAGCCGAGGAGAGTGGGAGGCGCAGGGGCTCGCGGCTAGCAGCCAATCAGAACGGTAGTAGCCCTGCGCGCTCCCCTCCCACACCCGAACGCTTTGTTCGTGTCGACTTGCAAATACTTGTTAGCCGTGATAGCGTACGCACGCCATTTTGTTTTGAAGTGACGCTGAACGGAAGAAAATGGTTAGCTGTGCCGTGTTGTCGTGTAAAAGGCGGTCGGAAAAATCGAATTTTACGAAAGACGGCGTCTCTTATCATACGTAAGTAAATTCATAGATTTATGTCATTTAAACACCCCGCCCGTTTCTCGAAACTGCAAGTTTAGTACATTACACCCGAAGGATAGTGACATAAGGCATGTCTGTAAAACATGCGACCTGATACTTTCTTTTCACCGCCCGAGGTATGTACTGTGGTGTCAGTTAGCAACATTGGCCAAACCCTACCCTCTGATTGGTTAATTGGGCCAATGTTGGTAGTTTAGACTAGTAAAATTGAACTGGTAGCGTCGAGAAACAGGTCAAAACATTTGTTAGACTTTTGACAATTAATGAGAAAACGAATAAACAAATAAACAAATGAAGTCTTCTACGGTGTAACGTCAAATAACCAGGTGCACAGACATTTCCAACCAGAATTTATCTTCACTCCGAAGTGTGGTAAACAGTGGCGTGCATGGGGGCTGCCAGAATAGTCAATGGTAGGCAGCGGAGAGGTGACGGTACACAATTTGCACGCGCTGTGTACCCTAGGGCGTGCAGGTAAACACTGATATCTCACAATTTGTAGGTTTCCAAAACACCCAGCTTTAAGAAAAGCGTGGTTGGAGTTCTGCCGAAGACCGCTGACCTGGCTCCCAAGGAGGACCAGCTGCATCTGTTCGGATCACTTCGAGCCGTCGTGCTTTCAGGCCGGCAGCAATTCCAGAAGAAGGATTAACGACGATGCGGTGCCAACCTTATTCGCATGCGACTGTATGGTGAGAATTACACGAGAGACCAACCAAGTTTCGGTTTCGGCCTTAACATCATTTTTCGGCCACAGGTTCGGTTTCGGCCAAAAAACCGCCGAATTTTTGCTGCCTCAGTATTACAGTTAATGTTACAATTTCACATTTTAGAGTAAGTTTAATTTAGACCCCGTGTCACTAAGACAATGTTAAAATTTCAAGCCGAGAAAGTAAAACATAGAACCTTGAAATATAGGACCAGCGAGATGTTTCATTACTCATATATCTGGAAATAATGGTTCACTGACATTTTAGCCCACCGAGGGAAAGGGCATAGGAATCATGACTTTTATAGGCGATGCGGCTAGCAACCCATCACTATTTTGATTCCCCTTTCCACCTATACGCTTACAATCATGCTAAACGTGGCCTTTGGGTCTTGTTACCTTGGGCTCTGTGTACCCCGTACGGGATATAGACGTGATTTGTGTATTTCCTCGATGGGCTTTTACCATCTGCGCGTAGCGTAACGTAAATAATTATTGCAGAATATACGATCAACATCAGTTCATAAGTCTAATTCTACGCGGACGAAGTCGCGGGCAGAAACTAGTTATATTATAATTGTTTTAAAATATCGTGAGATACATCATTGATGTCAAGATATATTATGATCCCTCAACATTCCGCTGGATGTGTACAATACAACGAGTGATTGTGTGGGGATTTAGATGAAATTTGTTTGTTTACAAAGACTTTGAAATGGATTGGAACGGAGAATAGGTGACAAGATTAATTAGATCTGTAATTTTGTTCTTGTCTTTGTCTGACTGTAGTTTTATTACAAGATGCCTGAACAATTAATTATTTTTACCTGTTACAGAAAACCTGTTCTTCATCACATGACACGTCATCAGGATATGATGCTGGATCGTCAGGGGCGTCGCCACTTTATGACGTAAGAATGATAATTAACCTTTTCCACGCCAACGACCTATATATATGCAAAATCAACCTTTGTTCAAGTCCGGCGTATGGGACCTAAGGGTATAACATAATCTATTAAAAACTATACTTAAAATCTGAATAATGAAACAAAGAACAATAACAAAGCCAAAAATGCTGCAAAGCCAGCATCTGATCAGCGGCGCTTTCGAAAACGTACGCATCGGTATTCAAACAATATGCGTCTCATTTATTTACCCGCGCCAGGAAGAGATAGAAAAAGGTCAGGCCTGGAGGGCGGGACGCTTTCCAACTACGAGCGAGTGCTCGTAGTTAGCGCATAACAAAGCGGCGCGCTATTCAGTCGCCCGTTGCGTGCGGTGGCGTGCAGAGCTCCGTGTTTTGTTACAAAATGCCGTCGTGTGCGATCGTCACATGCAGGGCGAGAAGTCAAAAGTCAACTGTCGTCCAAGGAGGCGTCTCTTATCATCGGTAAGTTGAAACATACAGGTTGGCTTCTAAGTCGCGAACAGTATGCTTAGTGTAAGTTTTCGATCACAAAATACGTCTCGAACGCGTTAGCGTTTTAATGTCAAACACTATGAGAATAGTTTGTTGCCGTTTCGCTCCGCAAGTGGCGCTGCCAATTATTCCATAGTAATTGAGACGTTTACGTGAACGCGTTCGAGACTTTTTTATATGCGAAAACTTACATAAACCATGTTCCGATAAAGCTGCGCGGTTAACACGGAGTGGTGATCGCAATTAGTCAGACTTCAATTAATTTTAACAAAATAAGAATATCAATCTTTTATCATCATCATCTGGTCAAGCTAAGTGTGGCCACGTGATTTGTTTGCATTTTTACAGCGGATTTAAACTCTTTTTATTTCATTTTCAATCCGAATATAGTGTTATGACGTAACAGATTGTCATTGTCAATTTTATTATTGTCACCAGTTTCCAGCCAGTTTGAAGAAGGTTTTTAAACTTATGGTTAAAAATTCAATTATATGGGTCAAAGGTTATGATAAATTATAAAATAATGGCTTATTTAAGGATAGGTTGAACAAAAAGTTCAGATTGCCTACATTGAATAATGTGGTTTATGTGGTAAACGGTGGTTTTATTATTTTGTCTTTTTTTATTATTATTATTTTTTATTTTTGTTTTTTTTACTAAGGTACATTGGGGTAAATTCGGAATTGGGGGAATTTCGAAACTCGTCGATATCCACTAAACGAGGAACAATTATATAATCTGGCAACGCTTATCTAGACGTCAGACATTGGAGCTTCTAGGTAAGCGTTGCTAGACTATGTCATTGTTCCCCGTTTAGTGGATATCCACGAGTTTCGAAATTCCCCCAATTTCGATTTTACCCCAATGCACTATAATTACTTTATTTTTACATTAATATATTGCAAGTTAATATAAAGCTGTTATAAAATGTATTTGTTCTTTAGATTTCCAAAGGAGCCCGAGTTAAAAGAGCTATGGATCAAATTGACGGGCCGAGAAGATTGGTTCCCTTCGAAGACGAGTACCATTTGCTCCCAGCATTTTAAAGATGATGATTTTATTACAAAACAATCTGGCAACAGATTTTTGAAGGCGGGCGCGATACCTAGCCAAAAAATTGTGATTTTACACACTGTCGTAAGTATTGTAGACTGTAAAACGATAAAATGAAACAATTTTTAACATGCAACCAGAATAATACTCAGCGTGGATAAGAGCAAAGACATGACAGCTGATTTTCAATTGTTTTCTTTCATGCGTTCGAAATTTATTACCAGCCAATCATTAAATACCTATAGAGTAAACCTTTTTACAGGTATTTGACAGTTGCCGTGTTCTGAATAAACATGAATGAAAAATCATACCTACTGAGCTGGCAACGTCGCAATTTGCTGTTATTTTACGATTATTTCACAGAATTTTAATGAAAGTTTGAAAGGTGCGTCTGTTGTGCTCTTCGTTTTTAGAGTACCTATCAATGTGTCCAGTACAATAACTAATCGTGATGGACTTGTATTTTCTAATTAAACGAGATAAATATTCTTATTTAAACATGAAGATAAAAGTCAATCATTATTAATTATTGCAGTGCACATATCGATACACTAAAAACAAAGAACTAGTAAAGACTACATTTTAAACTTTCATTTAATTTTTGTGAAATAATCGCAAAAGACACCAAAAATGCGACGTTGCCAGCGCAGTAGGAATGAAATCTCTGTCCAAACTACTCACTCTCATCCCCAATAGTGTACTCTTTCATTCATGTTTACTCTAAACACAGCAACTGTCAAACAGTAAACTAGAAGCACTGTAAGCGCGAGTTCAAATATTATTGAGCACCTAAAGCGCCCCGTAAACGATCAAATTTGTTTGACAAACTTGCTTGTCAAACTTCACGTTTTCATCAAACATAAGCGTAAACGATCAAACCAAATATCAAACAAATTTGTTACAGCGCCCCGCGCAAATGGTCAAACTTGCTTGACAAACTTGTTTGTCAAACTTCTTCTACCGAGATCTTGTTTGACAAACACTGTCGTACACGTTCAAACCTGTTTGTCAAACTCGACATCAATCCAGATTTTCATCAAACGCATCAAACACGTAGATTGTTTGACAAACGCCTCAAACACAGCCGTACACGATCAAATTGTTTGACAAACACGTAAAGTTTGACAAACAATTTGATCGTTTACCGGGCGCTTAAGCAGCTCCAATGTCACTGTTGGCACTGTTGGCGATTGTACTTAGGTATATAAATGTTGTATTGAATCAGGCGTTACTTTGTGGAGGTCCATTTCAATGAAAAAAAATTTACCTTGCTACTCCGCTACTCAAGCGGTGAGTAGCGGAGTAGCAAGGTAAAATTTTTGTTCATTTATATAAATGTGTTTTTTATTTAATATTTCCACTGTTTTCAGTCAACATTGACGTCAATTGGAAGTTCCTCAATAAAGAGTCCAACCTTCGACATGGTAGTGACAAAGGCACAGACGGACAACGAAAAGGCAGGTGGATTTAAGTTTAGTGTATTTTGTATTTTGGAAATAGGCCGCCAAGGGCTCTTTTACATCTCTTTTTTGAAACTACCAGCGCATTCGAGAAGATCATCATTTCTACGAACGCGCCGCAAGAAACTTGGCTTAAGTTATGTTAGTCTATAGTAGTGATGTATAAAGTCTCAACTAGTCAAAGTAAAACAAAGTATGTATGAATGAGACAGCAATACAACCCGATTGTCGTTCTACTTCGTGTGCGAACCCGCCCGACCGAACGTCAAGGTTGACCGTCGTTAGAAACAGTAATAAATGGAGTCTTGGTTAAAAATCTACGTATTTTACACAAATAAAACGTGATTAAAAAAAGTTAAAGACTGTTCCTATCCAGATCCTAATCCTATTCAGTTTACATTCAAGCATGCAATTAAAAAAAATTACTTTCTAATAAAAGTTTCAAGCGCATTTCGTTTCTGGTTGGCATTAAGAAAAATATTTTTGCTTAGATTTCAGCTCCAGAAGTTTAATCGTTAACGTGCGTTTAGAAAATAATAATTAAACAAAATTGTATGAATTAAACTAATAAATATCTATAATCCCATGCAATAGGTACACACGGCAATATAATCAGGTAAGCACACCTACGCACGCTCGCGCCGTATCTGTCCTGCTTACCGAATAGCTTTGCTGTGTACCTGCTGTCCCTTGATTCCGTGAATTTCAAACAGTTATGCAGCTGAAAATCAGTGAGCGCAGTGTCTGCCACATTTTTTTTCAAATCCACGGAGTCATAGTGAATCGAATGGGCGCAATGAGAACCGCGTGCAAATGACCTAATAGAGCTTTCTTTTTTACATTTTTACAACTCCGTCCCATGATAATGCAGAGTCCTGAATGTCTGCCTCTTCGATTTTCTTCGTTTCCAAGATGATTGTGACCATGAACTCCAGAAGCAGACATGTGCAAATGATTTAATACCCCGATTTTTTTAAGCAACTTCAATCCGCTGTAACGCGAAAACGCAGCGACATAGGACCTTAATTGATTGAACCAAATCGATTCGTAATGATTTAAACTGCTCTCCACCTCGACGTGAAACGTGTGCAAATCATATACCGAAATGCTCGCCAGCTCCCTAACTAGAAGCAGCCGGGCGTCCGCGAAAACTAAGAAATGCCACGTTGCGTAATGATTAAAGCCCCGTATTCATGTTAAACATCTGTTTAGCAACAAAGTTGAATCAACGTGTTGCGGAGTTGCTGGCAACACTGCGTGTTGCAGAGTTGATAGCGTCATGTTGACAAGCTCTCGCCCGACAAGCGTAAACATCAGTTTAGCGGCAATTGTTGACGTGTGTGAACGTGTTTGCAACAGTTTATAAACATGGAAGTAGTGTGGAGCAATGATAAAATAATGCAATTAATAGAATTATTTAAATCAAAACCATTATTATGGGATTCTTCTATAAAAGAATACAAAGAAAGAAACAAAAAGAACGATGCATTCGAAGAAATTTCTCAAGCCCTAAATATACCCAAAAAAGACGTGGAAACTAAAATACATGTACTGCGTACTCAATTTACTAGAGAGAAAAAAAAGTTGTCGGCAAAAAAAACTACAGGCAGCGGCGCAATAGAAAAAAGCAAATGGATTTATTACGAGCCAATGCAATTTTTGTTATTTGGTGCAACTACTTCTGGTGAAACGGATACTATGAATAAAACAGTAAGTTGTTTTTGTATATAATTTTTATTGTACTATTTTCTGTAAAATTATTACAATTGCGCTACATTATTTTCATGGAACACTTCCCTCTGGAGTTATAAAGTAATCGGCTAACTGTTCTCTAATACAAAAAGCTGATTGTGATGCAGGCCTGCCCCGTCTTTGCAAATCACTCATAGGAAACGAACCTAGTTCCCTTCGCCATGAACCTTGTAATAGGTTACCTTCAGAGTCTTCAAAATCAAAAGTTTGTGGAGATGTAGGTGTATATGGATCTGGAAACTGTGTTACATCTTAAGAAGTTATGTAAATATACACAAGCAATTACCACGAGTTCACAAATGGCTGGTTTTAACGGAATAGGTGTAGTGAATACACGGAACACCACACATAAACTGCCAAAAAAAATTCTATAATCCTTCTAGCTCTTGATAGTCTGTATTTAATTATACGCTTTTTGTTCCCACGTTCATGAATGCCAGGATATGGTTTCATGATATTGTCCGTTAGCGCGAAAGCACTGTCACCTACAATATGGCATTTCTGGTCCGCCTTGTGTTATTGGTTCAGTACGTGGCAGTTTAAGTTAGTTTTCTAACAATGCATTATAAAACGGTGTTTCCTGAAATATTCCACTGTCGGACGACCGACCCTTAGCTCCACAATTTGCGTATATAAAGTTATAATTGCCATCTGCAATTGCCAGAAGTACCATGCTGAACTGATTTTTGTAATTGTAGTATTCACTTCCAGAATTATTTGGCGCCACAATCAAAACGTGTTTCCCATCAATGGCTCCAATGCAATGTGGAAAATTCCATCGTATTTCGAATTCACGGCTTATTTGTTTCCATTCCTGCTCCGAACTTGGAACCTACAAATATAAAAATAATTATAAGATGATAATTTACAGGTAGATGAAAACAATGCACTTGAAAGTGGTATGGAGTTAGAGCCATCTCAATCACCAGGGCTTACATCGAATGCTACAACATCTACATCTTCGAGGAAAAGAAATAAGATAGATGAATCAAGTGAAATATTAGAGGTTTTGAAAAGTGCGAAAAAAAAGATGGATGAAAAGGAGAAGGATCCATTTGATATTTATGGTGAATATATTGCTGCTGAATTAAGAAGTGTTAAAAATGACCAAGCCGTGACACAGGCAAAGTGCCATATTAATAATATACTGTATGAATTAAAAATGGGACGATATAATACATGTGGATATCAAACGGCATCTTCTCATTCATCATCAACACCAAATAATGTCCAGGAAACTGAAATAGGGGAACTTGAGAGACAGGAAACAAATAGACTAGATGCAATACAAGACAGCTCAAAAACAGATAGCACCCGACAAGGACATATTTCCTATCACAGGTAAGGCACTTTAAAATTGTACATACATCACTTCTTTATCCCTTCCGGGACGGAGCCTTTATTTATTTTTGCGACGGAAAAATGCGTTACGCGGAGGTTATGTGGGACTCTCCTCCCCGGCCTCTTGGGTGGAAGGAGGCGGGGGAGGCATACCCACTAAAAACCCACCGGTATTCCCTCGCTGCCATTGGGGGCCGCGGGAGCATGAGGATGTCACCGCGTATGCCCACCGGCCGCTATGTGCGGGGCTGCTGCGCCAAGAGGGGGAGCGGGAATACTTGGTCCCCCCTTAGACTCGTGGGCCTCTAATTGCTAGCAGGGGATCCCACCCCGCCAGCAGGCACCACTAGGGGGGTAGGGCGGCAAACTGCCGCCTTCTCCTCCCCGTCTGCGCCGGAGAGGGGGCGCGAGAGGATCGTTCTCTCGCTCCCGCTCCCTGTTCTCCTTCTGCGACATGACGTCTACGGTAACAAGGCCTAAAGGTCACGTTTACCATGTTTTGGGTATGGGAAGGGGAACCAAAATATTGATGGGTTGCTAGCCGCATCGAAGATAACGTGATCGTCGTAACGTCTTTATCCCTTACGGGGTAGACAGAGCCTAACGTAACAAAATCTTAAGGCTACGTTTAGCATTATTAAGGGCGTATAGGTGGAAAGGAAAATAAAAATTGTGATGGGTTGCTAGCCGCATCGGGCAACAGATAGTAATAAAAATAAAGTTTTAAAATGAATTTACGCTAATTTTAAACGTCTTTCATGCTGGTCTGGGAGTAAAGAAAAAACAGAATTTACCAGTTGCTTCTTTTCCCGCGCAGATGGTAAAAGCCCATCGAGGGAATGGGCGAGTCTTAGGAATCACGTTATAGGCGATGCGGCTAGCAACCCCCTTTTCACACATACGCCCACAATCATGCTATAGTCTTTCCAATCATTTATTTTCTCGATGACAGCTCCCGTAGAATGTAACTGCGCTTTTTACGCAAAAAATAACTTTTAAATGCGAGGTATAAAAAATATGACGACTGCCTAATTTTGTTCCTTGATCCCATGTAATATGCATCTAAGACAAATTGAGTCCAGATATGCAGTAATATCTTTTTAAAGTACGATAAACAATAAACGTTTTAATAAAGTTACATTCTATGGGAATGCAAGTCACTGATGTTATGATTGAAATATCGATATTGTATCGGTATTGAATATATTGAACTAGATGTGTTCCTGCGACTTTGTACACGTTGTAATTTTTTACCGTGATAAAAAATAGCCTATATTACTCAGGAATAATGTAGCATTTTAATGGTGAAATATTTTTTGTTTGTCCAGTAATTTTTAGTTTATTCATTACAAACATACTGTCATTCGGCCATTTTGCACGCTTAGTAATAAATTAGCATTCAAGTCGGTTGTTTTATTGGCTCCATAGCTGAATACTTCTCAACTACTCGTATATATAATAAAATTGGATCGATATCGTATCTACTGATCACTTATTAGGTCACAACACTATAACTATCAAACTACGTCTGTCATCGAGAAAATAAATGATTGAAAAGACTATAAACGTGGCCTTTACGTCTTGTTACCTTAGGCTCTGTCTACCCCGTAAGGGATAAAGACGTGATTTATGTGTGTTAATTTTTTTTTCCAGGAGGGGAAAAAATTGCGACTTGAAAAAAACCGCGTACCCCACCATCGATATACTGAAAATCATAGACAATGATCATGAGGTTAGTGAATAGGTATAATGTGTAATCACTACATACCTACCTACTATAAAATAAAGTCGCTTTCTCAGTCCCTATGTCCCTATGTCCCTATATCCCTATGTATGCTTAAATCTTTAAAACTACGAAACGGATTTTGATGCGGTTTTTTTTAATAGATAGAGTGATTCAAGAGGAAGGTTTATATATGTATAATACTTGCATAATATATCGTGCGAAGCCGGGGCGGGTCACTAGTAGTGTATATATCTTACATTTAATTCGTCTGTCAGAAAATCGATGTGTGTAGTTCAATGTTAATCGATTTGTGGTTTTTACGTTAAATTTTACATACATACATAACGTCTCCGTAGAGCGAAAAGTCACCAAATAGCATTTTAGCCATTTTGAGATACGAGGGATTACATAAAAAAAAAAATAAAAAAAAACATAACTGGTTTTTGGTAATACATTTTTACGATTTTAATGTCTTATCTAATAGAAAATGTGTCAAAGTCTATGCTGCAATTGCTTAAGTACAATTAAGTTAACTGTTTTTAGAGATATTTCATTATTTAATATTTAATTGGTTCTTTCCCTCTAACAATATATCTTAATTGTGAGTTAGTGATTTTTAGAATGAATTTGATGAATTTTCGCTTATTTTCAGCCACCTACACGAGGAATTAATTCAATGTAGTTATAGTACGACTTAATTTAAAGTTACTAAAGCAGAATTAAGTAATTCTCTACGTATATTATTTTATTGTTTTACTTTGCGTTTGTGAAGGATTAAGATTTAACACAGTAATGAAAATGCAATTTAAGTTTATTAAAAATAAAAACAAGAAAGCATAATGAAAATTAAACAAACAGTTGCTTTAGTCACAATATTCTCCACCATCTTCTGTGACGTCTTGCGTTTTGTAGTAACTTACATATTCTCATTGCAGAGTAACATTTTCTAGAATTCGTCATTGTTGGCAACATCATTGTCAGCAACAATGCAAGAGACGACAATGACGCCTGTTGCTAATAATGATAAAGTACAGTCCGTGAGCTCCTAGAACAACATTCGGGTTTCTTTACCATCGGCCGATTCAAATATCAAACCCATAAGATCGATTGAGACAGCAAGACGGACCCAAATTTATTTTTAAATACTATCGCACTGTATATAGAAGAGCAATGACGATTGGTGCCAATAATGATTTTTTTTTCACTTCTTCTCGTCTAATCAGCCCATGAACACCCAGTGCTGCGTTAAGGCCTCTTCAATTCCACGCTACTTTTCCCGGTCCTGCACCAGTTTCATCCATAGCTTGCAACCGACTGCCAGATGTCACCTGATGTACGGGCTGGTGGTCTGCCTACTAACCTTCGAGTCCTTCGACCAAATCTTGGCCACCAATCTCTCAACACCTTCAACCATCTCTCGTTGGTCCGTCTTGCCAAAAGCCCTGCCCATCTCTACTTCAGCTGTGTTATCTTGCTTCCGACATCCACAACTATAGTTCGTTTTCGAGTTTCGGAATTGGGGATGTGGTCGAGAAGTGAGATCCCCAACATGGCCTGCTTCATGGTATTTTTTGCGACTTTTGGTTAGTGTATGTTTGCTTTCTCAAGAGCTTCCATGTGTCTGATGCGTAAGAAAGAAAGGGCAGAACCACGTTGGTATACTTTGGTATTAAGGCATTGTGGTAACTTTGCCTTCAACATTATTTCCATTTTTCTGAAGGCGGCCCATCCAAGCTGGATTCGTCTAGCGATCTCCTTCGCTTGACTCTATCCCGGCCAAACGGTAGACCATACCTCAGATATACGTAATCATGTACTAGTGCCACAGTATCATCACCGACATCTTTGTTCGTTAACCTTACTGCGGCAGTAGTTAGTTGGCTTTTGTCTCCGACAAGAACAAGATTGTTTTCTACCAGCCTGTCGAACAAGCTGGATTTAGGCGCGGATTCAACACCGTGGACTACATACTCACAATGAGAATTGTAATCGAAAAAATAACTGAATACAAGATGTGTTTATGGATTACATTTATTGATTACAGGAAGACATTCTACAGGTACGGAATCGTGGGTAGTTGTTCAGTCTTTGCAAAATGCTCGAACAGATCATCGATGTACAAAATTATGAAAGTAGTCCTAACTGAATCAACGGAACTAATACTAATTCACTTCAGTCCTAGAAAACTTTCAGGGAGCAACGTGTCTAAATATAGCAGGAGCTAGATTGTATAACCCAAGATTGGCAGATTACATAGCTAGTTCTTGTCACAGATAACCCGGAGGAATTGCAAATAATGATTCAGGAGCGAGGTGAGGCCTACCTACAAGTCGGTTTGAAAATGAATTTATATGAAACCAAGATGATGACAAATGTAGATGGAAAGGATGGCAAATAACCATCGACCAAACCATAGAACAAGTAGAGAAAACGTTACGTGTATTTACACCTAGGCCAGAAGATCAGAATGGGCAAACAAAACCAAACTAAAAGGAGCTTCCTAGACGAATAACGATAATGTGAGCAGCCTACGCGAAACTGTATTTTGCGTTCAAAATTCAAATCTCTGAGGACAGAATATTTGACAGGAGGCATTCTACCGGTGCCCACCTATGTTGCTGAAACCTGGGCTTTCACCAAGGAAACCAAAAGACTGGCTGGAAGTGGCTCGGAGGGTAGTAGAGAGAAAGCTGGCAGGATTCAAAGTAGCCCAGCGTGCTATGGAGAGGGCTATGCTCGGTATCTCGTTGAGAGATAGGGTCCGCAACGAGCACATCAGACAAAAGACGAAAGTCGCCGACATAGCCCGAAGGATTAGTACGTTGAAATGGCAATGGGCCGGTCACGTTTGCCGTAGAACTGACAACCGTTGGAGCAAAAGTATCCTGGAGTGGAGACCACGTTTGGGAAAGCGTAGTGTGGGACGCCCTGCGCCGCGTTGGACGGATAACCTTAGGAGGACAGCTGGCAGTGGCTGGATGAGGGAAGCCTAGGATCGCGAAAGTTGGCGCAATATGAAGGAGGCCTACGTCCAGCAGTGGACGGACAATGGCTGTAGATAGATAGATGGCAGGATTGACACTGAGGGACACCAAAACAAACAAATGGCTACGAGAGCAAAGCGGAGTTTCAGATGTGACAAAGAAAATAGCACATCTGAAATGAAAATAGGCTGGAAAAGTTGCCTGGAATAAGAAATCATGGTGCATAAGTCTCTTCGAGATATAACCCCTGAGGTAAAAAGCGTCCTCAGGAAAGACCACAACTGCGCTGTAAATACGACGTGAAGAGACGTGAAGAGAGTAGCCGGATCAGATTGGATCCAGGTCTCAAACGTCCGCCGACGTTGTCAACAAAAGAAATAGCTTGAAGAGATTCACCCTAGCACGTTGTCGACTCATGACGTAAGTATCGTATTCACTAAAACAAAATCCAATGCACGTACGCTCACTTCGACGCACGCAGCGAAAATGAACTTCACTAGATGGCAGCTCGGCATCGCAATTGCAATAAAACTCACTAAATCGCATGCCAAAATCAACCATGTTGTATCTTCGCAGGTCAAAGTTGTTCAAATAATCATCAACGTTTTATAATTAATTTTAAAAATATACTTTTGTGGTCTAATTTAAGAGCGTATTACTAATTAACTCAGTTTAATTATTTGTCGCTTATGGTAAACTGTGCAGACAGCCTTTTTATGACGATCGAGAAATCGTTAACTAGACTTAGTTAGTTTTCGCTTTCACGATTTGTAACAAATATTTTAGTCTGAAAGTAACTAAGTCGTTTTCGTTACTTAACGAATAAATAGTTATTGATAAAAGAATTTGGTATTAAAGGAGAAATACACTAAGTTGATTTAGATGTATACATCACTAAGGTTTAACGGAGACTAAAAGTAACTAAATAAATTAAGCAATTCTTTCCTTATGATTAGATTACAAAGTCTATGTTTAAAGATTTTTATAACTTTTTAAAATCAAAACTATGGCACTTATGGCTACGGTAATAAGACTGTAATTTGCAGAAAAAAAATATGATTTTGATGACATTCTTAACTAAATTTTGGAAATTTTGCGATTTGGTGACTTTTCGCTCTACGGAGACGATAATATCACGTCTTTATCCCTTACGGGGTAGACAGAGCCTAAGGCAACAAAACCTTTAGGCCACGTTTAGCATGATATAGTCATGGGTTGCTAGCCGCATCGCCTATAATAATGATTCCTAAGATTTTCGCCCATTCCCTCGATGGGCTTTTACCATCTGCGCGGGAAGAGAAGCAACTGGGACATTCTATGCTTTTTCTTTACTCCCAGACCAGCAAAGAAGAATAAAATTAGAACACATAGAAAAATCCCACAATAATCCCACAATCATGCTAAACGTGGCTTTTAGGTCTTGTTACCTTAGGCTCTGTCTACCCCATAAGGGATAAAGACGTGATTTATGTATGTATGTTACAAAAATCTATACTGTAATAACATTAAAGCACAGATTTTACCTACTACAGACAAGAAAGTAGTATAGATAAATCACGCCTTTATCCCTTACGGGGTAGACACAACCAAGTATAATTGGTTGTGATAATGCTGAAATCTCCCTGCCGCTTCTGAGCCCATCTTAGAGTACTTATGATATGTGTGTAGATAAAGTAATGTACGCAACTGTACATAATTAGGCCTTAAATAGTATTTTATACAATCGTTGCATAATGAAGGCTCTTAAAGTCGAGTACCGTGTTTTAGGCCACGAGGCTTGCCGAGTAAAATATGTTAAGTGCTAATTATGTAACTATTGTATACAATACTTTTTCTACGAGTCATCATCATCATCGTCTATCGAGGTACATACATAACCTTTTGTAAAGTACATTGGGTTAAGTTTGAAAATTGTACCTTCCACTTATGAATTAATAGTAGTTATCTCCTCTGGAGTAGCGGCGAAACTAATCTCGTCACTGTCACTCATGTTTAATTCGAATTAGGGATTATTTATTTAACACCACCGATTTCGCGTCAAATATCAAACAAAACTTTTAAATTTTCGTAGCACTAAAAAGAACTAATGAGACGTCGTTATAAGACTGTTTCTGATTGGCCAATTACTTCAATTACTAACCAATCACGTAACAGAAGAAAAAGTTAGTGAGTTCAAATGGAAGCAAATTTACTAGATATTTCCAACTTTACATTGGGTGTTTTCCACTAAGCGCTCACGACGCTCAATCGAAGTAACTAAGTTCTAATTTTGAAATTATTATAGTCGTCTAGAGCGTTGTATAATAATCATTATAGTTGAGTCCGAAGTGCCAGACTATTCAAGATTAAAAAGTATGTGATTGCAATTTTGTCTATAAACACATAATTGACAGATTAAAATCAACGAGTATAATAAATAAATAATAAATATCTTGGGACAAATTACACCAATTGACCCAGCCCCAAACTAAGCAAAGCTTGTACCTACTATGGGTACCAGGCAACGGATAAACATACTTATATAATGTAGATAAATACATGCAACATCCATGACTCGGGCACAAACATTCGTATTCATCATACAACTGTCTGCCCCTACTGGGATTCGAACCCGGGACCTCTAGCTTCATAGTCAGGGTCACTAACCACTAGGCTATCCGGTCGTCTAAGTAGAAAAACACTCATTATGTCACGGTTGCATAAAATACTATTACTTAGTAGAATTAGACTTCACAAATAATGTTAATAATATTTTAATACTGCAATAATTATTTGCGTTGCGATTCTAGGTAGCTACGACCTTCGACATGTTTATCGTTATCCCGCGGGAAATATGCAATTTTCCGGGATAAAAAGCCTATGTGTTAATCTAAGGTACCAGATATCTCCGTTCCAAGTTTTATCCAAATCCGTCTAGTTGTTTCAGCGTGAAGAAGGAACAAAACATACTCACAAACTTTCGCATTTGTAATATTAAGCTTCTGCCCGCGACTTCGTCTGCGTAGAATCATACATAAAAACCTTCCTCTTGAATCACTCTATCTATTAAAAAAACCGCATCAAAATCCGTTGTGTAGTTTTGAAGATATAAGCATACAAAGGGACATAGGGACATGGGGACAGAGAAAGCGACTTTGTTTTATACTATGTAGTGATGATGTAGTGGAGCTTCTGCCCGCGACTTCGTCTGCGTAGGATTTTATACATATAAACCTTCATCTTGAATCACTTTATCTGTTAAAAAAAAACCGCATCAAAATCCGCTAAGCATACATAGGGATAGACAGACAGCGGAAAGCGACTTTGTTTTATACTACGCAGTGATAGTGCTAGTAGCATGACGTTTTATTTTCTTTTTAACATCTAACTTCGCAACCTAAAGTAAATATGACGCTCGAGTAAATCCCGATTTAGCATCGTGGGCTCCCCTACTATTTAGACCGACCGTTTTAATGAGTCTCCGCCCGGTATAGAGGCGCGGGGCACGACGACAAAGGGGACTGAGGGAGGTGCGGGCGGCAGGCGCATTCCTTTCATTACTCAGTTCGCTCGCTACGGGGTTAGCGGTCACACGTGTTGACGGTTGCGGACGCTCTGTGAGAGTAAAACGATTGAATTCTCAAGATGAGTCGAAATATCTTCGCGCATAAAATAAATACACAGTGCAAGCAAATGACTTTCAACGTATACGAGTATTTTAGAAAGAAAAAACGCGATCCCAATTCTCTTGAATATCAACAAGATATACCTTTGAACAAAACCGTGGCAGAAGCTACAGGGCTATCGGAAAAGTCTGTATCTAGAATTGTGCAAGAAAAAAGACAAAATCAGGTAGGTACGCAGAAAAAGAGTGGACGTACGATTTCGCAGAAGGAGTGGTAAGAAGAAAAAAACACTTAGCAATACACAATTAAAAAAAAACAAATCTAAAACTGTACTTCCATGCTGGTCTGGGAGCAAAGGTAAAACATAGAATGTACCTGCTCCTCGTCCCGCGCAGATGGTAAGAGCCCATCGAGGGAATGGGCGAAATTCTTAGGAATCATAATAGACCATGCGGCCAGCAACCTATCACTATTTTGATTCCTTTTTCCACCTATTCTATACGAACACAATCATGCTAAACGTGGCCTGAAGGTTTTGTTCCCTTAGGCTCTGTCTACCCCGTAATGTATCTGAAAACTTTGAATTTTACACTGCATCTGGGAATATTTAAAGGGTCTACCACACTCGCAAGTATCACCATATTCACCATAGTGTCTGCGCAGGCCGCCTTGTACGTGGAACATCGTGCGTGCGGTTGGCAACACTGTATCACGCGGCAACCCCAGAGCGCGGCTTGCGCGTTCCGACTTGTTTGATATCTTGCCTGCGCAGGCCCGACTTGCACGGACTTGCGCGTGCGCGTGGGTGTACAGTGTTCAAGCCGCAGTCGAGGGTAGTTGTCGGTGTACGTGGTCATTCGTCACAAAATGGCTGACTTGCGCGCGTTTTTGTAGTTTAACATGTAGTTTTTTCTATTTAACATCAATTGCTTTGTCCACTTCGATCGTTAACGCTTTGACTTTTGCAGTTTTCAACAAGCATACATTTTAATTATACCTATCGGCAAAAAAAAGTTGCTTGTTGAGAAATATTGTTTCCACGCTGACGATTTTGACAAGAATGAGGTTTTACCTGCGCAGTAGGTTTATTATCTAATTCGTTCGCAATCGCGATCATGTTCATTTTGACAGTTCACGTATGGGCTGACAATTGGCATCGGAATCAGCTAGCTGTCACATTCATACAAGAACTGTCAAAATGAACACGATGGCGATTGCGAGCGAGTTTGAATATTAATTAGCCTACAGTTATAACTGTGGTGACCTTAAGAAATGTGGATCAAAAATAATACATTACTTAATTAGGTACCTAATATTTTATTTTGTTACCTACCTAGTTTATAGATGTTTTATTCAAATTTTGTATAGTCTATGCTTCATTTAATTTAGAATGAGAAACCACAGCTAAATTATACTGCGTCAGGTCAACTATTTGTTACATAGCAAATGTATTTAATTTAAGTATTGTAGTAGCTTAATGTATTTTATTTTGATAAAATGACTTTCTGCCAAGTTTCTTGCGGCGTATTCTTTGTGGCAATGATGATATTTCAGAATATGCTTGTAAATTAAAAAAAAATCATGTAAAAACATTTTGAATTTAGAAAAGCCGCAAAATAAAATTGTTTTAATGTCACTTTATTTACGTGTCGTTTACAATTACTCTCGTACAAATTATAAAAAGAGTACCTACACTTCGCGAGCCGCTATATAATGTTATTGCGGTTTCTCATCCTTAATTAAATGAAGTATAGTCTTATGATGTATATTTTCTATACATATAATAAAACTGTAAGGGGCCGTGTCTGTACATACACCCTTATGACGTCACATATATCTCAAGAAATGTCCCGTGCACATTTCGTCTCTTGTATATCACGGTCCGCGTCTGCCGCCCGCCCCTCCCTCAGTCCCCGTTGTCGTCCTACCCCGTCTGTACCGCGCGAGGACGCATTTCAGCGGTCAGTCTATCTATTGGGACCGTGCGCGACGACAGCGCCACGTGTCAGGCGGCCATTATGGACAATATTGTCACCGCTGTCAAACAAGAAATAAGTAAATATTGTGAAAAATATTAATGAAATATTGTGTTATTTTACTATATTACACAATTTTGGACAATGGTAGTCAGTAACATTATTGCCAATAACATTAAAATTGTTGTTTTCAGTGAAAATTTTAGAGGTTAGGTAACTTATTTTTTTTTTCTTACGGCAAACATCCACTTATTTCTTTGGTCTCGTTTCCACCATGGTCTTTGGAAATTGGTAAAATTTACAGTCGCTATTCTTCTTGGTGTTATTACAATTCACAACAACACATCTTACCAGGACCATATTTTTATCTCAAAAACGATTAGAAAATGTTTACTGCAATATGGATTTGACAGCTCAAGTCAGCGACAAAAATGACAATTTTAGCCATAGCGAGCGCTGTGATCGTTTAGGCTACCCCCTCCACCCGCTTTGCACTCTGCCAATAGGCTGATCCTCAGCTAAGACAGGCCTGGCGCACTCCGCACTTTAGGTCTAAAACTACAAGTACGTGCGGCGGCCGGCCCGGCTGGTCAATCAGTCAGGGTTGCCGCGCTGCTTAGTTCTCGTATTACAAAAATGAAAACAAAAATGGCTTGTCATTGATTTTATCTATTTAATTGACTCTAGAGAGTGAGCTTTTTGTACGTTAGTACTATTTAGTTATTCTGTGGCTAAGACAAATGAATATAGGGGTCTCGGTGCCGAATACAACTTTGTTATTTTCGGTGTTCGGTCCATAGGGTCCTAGCGCTATTAGTCTCTTCACAGATATTTCGAAGGGACCGCAGAACTGGCAGCTTCCTTGAACAGCGTATAAGTATCGCTGTTCAAAGGGTGAATGCTGCCAGCGTCTACGGTACTATGCCATCCTAGTTTTTTTAATTGTTTTATTTTAAGATTAGTTTTGAGTTTGTTTTTAGTTAGTTGTTCAATTTGTTTTTTTTTTATTCATAATGTTATGTTTATTCTAATAAAGTATTTGAATATTTATTCAGTTTTGGTTATATATTTTTGGTTTGCAGTGATAAGATTTTTTTTAGGACAACAAGGTAATGCGTTTAATAAGACTATTACATAAACAGAACTTGTTGTGAAAACAAAAATAAAAACACAAGAGTATTAATTACATCCACTAATTTTATTTTTCAGGGAGAAGATCAATCGAAACCACGAAACATACCTAATTGAAAAAAATACTGTTTTAATCAGAACAAAATGTTTTATTTACCTAAGCCGTTAGATTTTATATATCAATCCATTTATCTGTGTGTGTGTAGTTGACCGAGTAAATGGTCTACAGATAAGATTTATGTGACAGTTCCTACATCTCGAAAATACAATAAGACAATCACGTTGACTATATAATTATGTATAGTGAAAATAGTCAAACAACATCGAAACTTGGTGGTACAGAAATTCTTTAGTCGACTGTACTTGATCAATTTACGTATGTTCGTTGTTAATGTATGATTGACTCAAGATATTAGACTTTAGACAATAAGTTCACATTATTTATTGAAGATCAAGACCAATAAAAAACTTCCTATTGTTATTTCAGGTTAAAGAAGAACAACACATTTGTGTACGCAAAGCAAAAGGAAATAAACAATAGTGTTTTTTTCTGAAGAAATCTGCAATTACCAACTTACCTTGTCACTATGGAGTATACTTCCTTTGCCACCTTAAATATAGACTCAATGCTGGCAGCTTAAAGAAATAAATACAATAAAAAATTAAATTTTTTTTTTGCTGTATCGCATCGCAATGCTACACGTTGTCAGCTGCCAGTTCTCCGCTCCCCAGTAATGTCCATAAGTTGTGTTCTAAAATCAAACTTTATTTACTTTTAAATGTCTCCTACCAATCGTCTACATACATGGCAACCCATAGCCTTGCAAATGGCGCCTGCAGCGGTATGTCCCGTGCATTACCAGGAGCTAAATGTTATCCGTGAAGTCACGTATGATTCCTTGTTGCAGGCAGCCAGCGACGACTCCGAGCAAATGCCTGAGATGCCAGTCACCGTCAAGATAGAAGTGGAAGAAGACGAAATCTCCGAACATGACGAAGACTTAATGGAGCAACTTGAGAACAGAAAAAGGCTGCAAGAGGACTCAGTCGCTGTGGACGCTAAGAAAATTAAAGTCGAACTTGTTCCAGCTCAATCTGAAGAGTCTCAGTCTCAGTACGAAGTGGAGATTGAAGCTCCGCAGTCTCAACCTCAGTCGTCTCAGTTTGTTGGTGTAGTGCAAACTCCAGTTCAGCATAAATGTGTATCTCAAGTGCCACAGCCTCAAGTTCAACTACCCGACCCTGAGCCTATTGTGGTGCCAGAGTTCTTTATGAACGTAGTAGTCCGGAATCAGAATGAGATTCTGAGTATTCTGAAGCGTCAGGTGTTACTCCAAGACCCGGATCCTGAGTTGTTGACTTTTCTGAGGTTCTTGGGTTCCAAGCTGCTCAGGTTTCCAAAGAACAAGAGGGAGGAGTTGCAGGATAAGATAACTGAGATGTTGCTTTTACAATAACGTTGTAGTATGCTATTGGTGTATTGGCCAATGACGACGCAGATCAAGAAGGCGATGGACAGGATGGTTGTGGGCAGGGATCGGAACCGGTTTAGAAATACCGGTTAATATCATTCAGAAAACCGGTATTACGATCATTGGCTTAACCGGTTAACGGAGAAAGCTAAACTAAAAGTATTAAAATAATTCCGGTGACCGGATTTTACGAGTAAGAAAATTTTGGAGTTCGCCGATACGAAACCAGTTTTACTCAAAGCAACGCTGCCCCCACCGCACCGCTCTATCGTCTATCTCTTTCTATCTCTTCTCATCCTTCTATCTCTTTCATGCGTGCGATGGCTGCAGATTAATGTTTTAAGAGAAATAACAAGAGATGGCGTTGTAACCTACGTTAACCGGTTAATTTCGCCCAAAAAACCTGAATTGGTGGGAAAACCGGTAACCAAACCATAACCGCAATCCATTCCGGTTTCGGTTATTGACCTTTAACCGGTTAATTTGAAAAACCGGTTTCCGATCCCTGGTCGAGGGGCCGTTTGAGACAGTAAAATTACTTTGTTAATCTTTGTTCGTCCTGCTCTAATCATTTTGGCTTTGCTTTTCAGTTACCTACTATAAAAAAACCACTAGTTTTTTAAGTTGTGTTAAGTCATCTTCAATTAAGATAAGAATGCGTTAAACGCCTTGATAGTTCGAAATTTATGTAATTGACATGGAAATGACACGGAGATCAGTTATTTTTACTTGTATGTACGCAATGAGTTATCTGATTTTGTAATTTTTTTAATTGATATTTTTTCTAATCTGCTGTCTGTACTTCTTAGTGATTGTCGGAAAATGACACAAACGAATAAAAATAGAATTCAAAGCAATTAGTAAAAATGTAAACTGGACAGTTAGAACCCTGTAATTCTGTGCCAGTTTATGGCATCCGACGAGAAATTCTTAAAGTGTAATTAATTTAATATACTGCGTTTTCATATAACAAGTACATTAATAAAAGTAATAATTTAATTCAATATGGCGACCAATAAATATCTTATTTTTATCCTTGTTTGTTCAATATTACACAATACCTACGCAATGGTAAATAAAAAACAACGGTTTCGGCTTAAAAACGACTTGAGATATTAGGGTCCAGTGACCTTAAAAATATTTTTTTAACTCTAGGGGTAAGGCGTAACAACGCGCTCTTGATTATGGCTTGTGGTATCCTCCGCGGGGAATCCGACTGTGTCGACCTGCCCCGCTAGCACGAGAGCGCACGAAAGTCGCGTCACGCGCGAGTTGGACTACCCGTCTCTTTCTTGTTGGTACAGTAAGAAAAGGACGGGCAATCTTCTCGCGCGCGACTCGACTCTTGTGCGCTCTCGTGCTAGAGGTGCTGGGGCGCAACTAGTGCGCCTGAACGCTCCCCTCCCGTCTAAATTTAACTTAAGGCCACGTCACCGTCATCTCCGCACCGTGGCTCGCAAGAAGTCGCCACTGGTGCGCGTGCTGCACCATATCAGCGCGCTCCTCGCATCAGCACCAGTGTGACTTGTTTACCGATAAGGGGGCGTTCAAGTATTACGTAAGCGCTTGAGGGGGCGGGGGGGGGGTCTTTGCTTTGCTTATTTTTGATGACATGGGGGGTGGGGGGGGGGGGGGGGTCGATATGGTGATTACGTCAGCAGCTTCGATTCGAACTGCTGCTCACGAATCAATAAAAAACAGAATCCATTAAAAGAAAAATGCACACAGGTACCAATGATTACGTAAGCAAGGGAGGGGGGGGGGGGTAAGAGGTTTGCTTACTTTTGCTGACAAGGGGTAGGGGGGGGGGGGGTAAATAATTGTAAAAAATCTGCCTACGTAATACTTGAATGGCCCCTAACTGGAGAAGTGTGTGCGTTGAATGTCTGCGTTTCTGTGAGGCGATGGATGTACGGGTGTCGTCATGTATTTAATTAATTAGTTATTATTGTAAGTTTTATGTGTTTTTAGTTTTATCTTTCTTTTATTGTCTGTCTTACTCAATGCCTTAGTGTCACACTGTAATATTGTGTAAGATATTTTATAAATAAATAAATAAATGGTTCTCGTGGTGACCATGTACCGGGAGACGCAGCTTAGGAAGCCCCCCACAAGATGGACTGCTGTCCTGGTGAGGGTCGCGGGAGTCTGCTAGATGACCGCGCTAGACCGGTCTTCTAGTCGCTCTTTGGGGGAAGCCTGTGTTCAGCAGTGGACGTCTTTTGGCTGATGATGGTGATGAGACGAAATGGTAAAAGCCCATCTAAGGAATGGGCGAGGATGTTAGGAATCATGTTATAGGCGATACGACTAGCAACCTATGGGCCCGATTTTTAAAAGCACATTGAAAGTACCACTCGAAAGTGGTATAAATCTGTTTATATCTTCAAAACTACAGCTCTAATAAACCAGTTCACAAGATTAATGAGAGCCGTATTACCTTCTAAGCTACTCGTATTACAAATTCAGCACAATTTTTCACCACTTTCGAGTAGTATTTTCACATATAAATGTGCTTTCAAAAATCGAGCCCCAGCACTATTTTGATTCCCAGGTCTATAGCACTCAATGGGCTTTTACCATCTGCGCGGGAAGAGAAGCAACTGGTACATTCCATGATTTTTCTTAATTAAATCTTAATTAATTTTGTTCATCACGGAACCCTTCGCCGTATCACCGCATCAAATTTACACTTTTCACGCGCTGTGTTCAGGAGCCAAACGATAAACGGACAGACAAACATACTAATTAAACGTTTAAATACTGGCCTGAATTAACACGTTACTCTCCTTTCGGCGTCGGCTAACTTGGCGCTGCGAATTAGGGACCCTGTCATAATTGGTGCGCGAAAACATGCCAATTTCAACCTAATACCGACGGCTTAGAGTTCATGAAAGATATGCTTCGATAATTTCGAAGTAAACAAGTGTATTCCAATTTGGGATAATATAGCTTGTGTAGAGCACTTAGAGTTGAAATTTGACTGTTGCAAAAGTATACCTAGCTGATTGAATTTTGAAATAATTATGGAAATATTGGCTGAAGACATGCTAATTATTAAAAGTCTTGTCGTTACGGTGAGAGAAACATGCATTTGTAGGCTACATCTACTTTATCTCCAGCTTATGTATAACTATGTTGCTTCCGTGCTGGTCCGGGAGCAAAGAAAAAACATAGAATGTACCAGTTGCTTCTCTACCCGCGCAGATGGTAAAAGCCCATCGAGGGAATAGGCAATTATAATAGGAATCATGTTATAGGCGATGAGGCTAGCAACCCATCACTATTTTGATTCCTTTTTCCACCTTTGCACCCGCAATCTTGCTAAATGTGGCCTTTAGGTACCGGTTACCTTGGGCTCTGTCTACCCCGTAAGGGATGAAGACGTGATTTGTGTGTGTGTGTGTATGTATAACTAGCTTCTGCCCGCGACTTCGTCTGCATACAGTTATACATAATAAAGCTTCCTCTTGAATCTATATATTAAAAAAAACCGCATCAAAATCCGTTCCGCACTTTTAAAGATAAGCATACATAGTGACAGACAGCGGAAAGCGACTTAGTTTAGGGAGTAAAGAAAAAACATAGAATGTACCAGTTGCTTTCTCTTCCCGCGCCGATGGTAAAACGCCATCGAGGGAACGGGCGAACTTCTTAGGAATCATGTTTTATGGCGATGCTAGCAATCCATCACTATTTTGGTTCGCCTTTCCACCTATGCCCACAATCATGCCAAACTTGGCCTTTAGGTTTTGCTACCTTAGGCTCTGTCTACCCCGTAAGGTATAAAGACGTATGTATAATAATAAGTTTCACTGTTGGGCACAGTGAAAGGGAAAGGGCGAAATCCATCATTTCCGAACCATTTTTTTATCAGACAAGGAAGGAAAACGTGCGAGTGGGTCATCTTATGGTAAGCGAGCATCGCCACCCATGGACAACCGCAACATCAGAGGATTGCAGCGTTGCCAGCCTAGAGGGCTAGGATAATACCTCCTTGTGCCAGTAATTTCACCGGCTGTCTTATTACGCCGGAACACAGCAGTGGAAGCACTGCTGCTTGGCGGCAGGATTGGCGAGTAAGACCGTGGTAGCAGTCCTGCCTTAAGAAATTCACAAATCACTACAATGTTGAGTGGTTAATTATGTTTGTTAATTTTAGGTCTCGTTACCTTAGGCTCTGTCCACCCCGTAAGGGATAAAGACGTGATTTATGTATGTATGTTTTAAGATGTCCGCAGTGTGTACATTTCTTCATGTACTTTTGGTGTATGACCATTATCGTATACAGTGAACACACGCACACAAATCACGTCTTTATCCCTTTCGGGGTAGACAGTACCTACACAATATATCGTACAGTACGCAATACGTTTATTAATATATTGCTCTTTCTAATTCACTAGATACGGAGAAAATCATTTATTTATATATATTTATTTATACAGGGTGTCACAAAACCCTTTAACTTCCTTTTACAGAATTGTCAGGTAAGTCTACCTGAACACCCTGGCAAAGTTTGACGCTCGTGGTTAGCTAATTGACCCTTTAATTAACGAATCTTAAGATGCATTTCAGGACTATGCTCTCAGTGTACCTTTTCATTCATAAGTTACGTGAGTAGCGCTACTCGGAACGTTATTCTTTGTAACTAAAACTTCACTCGCACTTTCTTTCAAACTACCTACCTACCATAAAACTTTGACCGGATTTCCTTATTGATAAATGATCATTTTCAATTATTCTAGATTCGTTTTAGAAAATCCACAGTACGACCTGGCAAACGTTAGCGTGCGTGTGAAGTGAATTGCGAAAATAATTGTAATCTAATTACAATTATTTGTGTGTTTTAAAAAAGTACCTAGAGAGGATTTTAGGAGGATTATGTGTTAGGAGATGGAATTAAATGGATATCTGTAATTGTTGCTTATGATTATACTTACATTATTCTGTATCAATACAAAATCACGTAATACACTTATAGCCACAATTATTAAACACTCATCTCTCACACACATACACATTAATTGTTGAGTGGATATCCGCAAAAAAATCACAGTTTTATTTAGATTATATTTCTTTTTTACATAAAAGAAACGAAAATTGGACTACATCGAAAATTACAAACACGATGTTTTGACAAATTAATGTTTTCTGACTGTTCGTATTTGAGTGAATACCGCGTGTTCGGCCGCGCCCTCTGTAAGAGGTTAGTGCTTGTTTGTTTATGGTAGCTTCACTGTCAACCTGTGGGACGTCAACACTTAAGCATGAATGTGAGTGTGGGATGGCTTTTGAGTCTCTTATTTATTTATTCATGTTACCCATTTTCACACCTCAATTTCTGATTCATGAAGTCATCACTGCGATTGGCGGACAATGTGTCTTGAGCGATATTTGTGGGTGAGTTGATGTTAAGGGTAGGTATTAACAATAAATTTCAAAAAATTAAAACATCCCACGTTATTTCCGAGTTATCATACCGTAACTAAATAAATAAATAATTTTTTTGTCAATAATGCCTTACATCGTTTTAGAAAAGAGCTGGTACTCTTCAAACTGCGGCGGCGATTTTTACTAAACATGGCTAAAAACCACCACACGGAAACTGGCTTTCGAAAGAAAAAAAACGCATCCAAATCGGTCCACCCGCTTGAGAACTACTATGCCTGCCACAACAGATAGACACACACACACGAGCTGTTAGGACACGACTAGGATGGACCGAGACGACTCTGACTGCGACAGGACTTGACAAAAACACTATTACATCAGACATGGCTGTCGGGCTTTGATCCCTTTGCCTTTCCTTAGTGGAAAGGATTATAATAAAACAAAATAAAACTGACGGCCGTCAGTTGATATTGAGTGGCAATGTTTATTATTTTTTGTAATTATTTTAAATATTTGTATTAAAATAGTAAAGCGAAATGATGTTTAAATGTGTACTGTGTGTGATTACGGGGTACTTCACGTTGAGTGGTAATGTGATTTGACATGGTGAGTGACTAAAACGGACACAATAACTGAAGGTCTGTAATCAATACCTAAGTACCTACTTCATAAGATTAGCAAGAAATACAAAATATGCGAATGCTCACAACTTTAGATTTATGGCTTGTACTTCTAAATATTCACAGCATAAGTTTAATTTTCCCGGTATAAAACTAGTTACGCTACCGGACATTGTGTGTCGCTTATGTTGCGAAAGCTTGATAGCTGATTGGTTGATTTTGAACCGATTCATTTAGGCTGATTGGCTGATTTACCTACGAAACTTCCGTATGCCGAAGTAGTCACCAACGATAGTTTGACGTGTAGTACTATGAGTAAACACTACTAGAGTATTGTGAGTAGCTTAAGCCTGTGGCACACTGAGCAAAGCTATTAAATTATTTTTTATAATTCTTTTTTTTTTGTTTTAATTAGGGTCTCATACTTTGCAGGGGTGTTCAAACCAATATACCGAACAAGTTCGTGAATTATCGTTAAAGGGTTTTGTGACACCCTGTATATTTATTTATTTATATTTTTATTTATATAGCCTTTTTATTTATATAGCCTTTTTATTCCGAATTCGCTACAATTTCATTTTTGTTGTTGTTTCTTTTTGTTATTAAATTGTCGCGTAATTCGGCGTGCCTCATGGCATAGGCCTCCTCCGTGTATTGGAGGGTTTGGGCTATAGTTCCCACGCGCGCCCAGTGCGGATTGGGAACTTAACACACACCATTGAATTTCTTCGCAGATGTGTGCAAGGTTTCCTCACGATGTTTTTCCTTCACCGAAAAGCTAATGGCAAATTTCAAATGTAATTTTCGCACATAAATTCCGAAAAACTCAGAGGTGCGCGCCCGGGATTTAAACCCACGACACTCTGCTTGAGAGGCCACAGGTCAAACCACTAGGCTACCATGGTTTTTTTTTATCATCATTAACATCGCCTTATAAAAAAATACCACGTCATATTTATTACATTCTATTTTTCATCCTATCCTACTAACATTATAAACGCGAAAGTTTGTAAGTATGAATGGATGTTTGTTACTCTTTCACGCCAGAACGGCTGGACAGATCTGGATTCAATTTGGAACATACATAGATTATAGTCTGGAATAACAGGCTACTTTTATCCCGGAAAATAGCGTATTCCTGCGGAATAGCTATAAACATCTAGACGAAGTTGCGGGCAACAGCTAGTCTGTTATAAACAAACCATATTTACAGCTAAGTTTTATATTTTTAGCCAATTGTTCGCTAGGGTCCCACAACCCATAATCCCGTGGCTATTATTATTTCGGTACCCTTCGGATAGCGAACACCGGTGTTGAGCTGTCCAAAAAGTTACTAAACGATATCGATAAAAACGTTAGCAAAAATAATCAAATGAAGCGTTAAAGTTGCTAATAAATATACCTATGCGAGTATATCTTATATATAAAATTTTCGTGTCACAATGTTCGTTCCCGTACTCCTCCGAAACGGCTTTACCGATTCTTACCAAATTTTATATGCGTATTCAGTAGGTCTGAGAATCGGCTACTATCGTTTTTTCATATTGAAATTTAGAAGAAAAAAAACGGGAGCGAAGCCGCGGGCAACAGCTAGTACATATATATGGCTTGTTCTAGTGAGTTAAACTAATAAATACTTATGCTAATTTTATTATAATGCGATCTTGCTCTAAAACAGTTTTAGTTACAATTATGACCTTGCTAACGTGTCAGTAGGTACTTACATTATACTAATTTAATCAAATAAAACTATTTTTAGCATGAGGAAACATTTAATTCAACACAAAAATCGCACACACCATGCTATTAATTTAATATAATAGGAAAACAACAATAAAGCTAAATAGCAACACAGTGTATTATACTAACACTGCTGGCACAGTCACAGAAAACCACTAACTGCAATTATAACATTGTTACAAAGTTAACCGAGCGTGAATAAAAAACGTTACGTAAGCCTTTGTAAACGGCATGGCAACGAAAAAAGTATGACAATAGAGACGGGGCACGAGTCACGTTGGGCGTTAAAACGTGCGCGTGAGTTATCGACTCGGGACAACACTAGCGCGTCGCTACGCCGGCAGTCAGCCGTGGCCACGTCAGCGTGCGGACGCGTCCCGTGCTCCACGACACACGATGGCGCAAACGCAGAACTCGATCCTCCGAATCAGCGACGAGAAAACCCTCCAACTAATAGACCTATACGAGAAAGAGGAGTGTCTATGGAACACGTATTCAGATGATTATAAGTGCCGAGAGAAGCGGCAGAAAGCGGCCGAGCGCGTTGCGCGGAGATTGAACATAAAACACTTCGAGTCGCGCCACGTGGTGATTAAGTTTAAGAATTTGAGGAATTCGTACTGCCAGGAGCTGAAGAAGATTGTTGCTAGCCACAGCATGGGCTTGAGCGAGGAGAACATCTACAAGCCTAAGGTGTTCTGGTTTTCCAAGATGGACTCCTTCCTCCGCCCCCATTTGCAGCCGACGCGGTGTTCCTTCCAAGCTTTGGTGAGTTTCCTTTTAAGATAAGATAAGATAATTTTTATTTGCATAAACAAAAGTAAAACTTTCTTCTGGTGGTGCTTCTATTGATACATATGCGCCTCTTTCCCACAGGGGTAGGCAGGGACTACTTTGTTCCACTTGCTACGATCCTGACATAACTCTTGCTTCATCCACATTCATCAATCTCTTCATACATGCTCGTTCTGTCCATAGTTGAATCATTACGGAGACTTGTAACTTCAACAGCTCTGAATAATGTATTTGTTGTTAAGTTACCACCACACATGGACACCCGCAATACTAGAGGATTACAGATACATTGCTTGCTTAAATTAAGCTAAGGTGGGATACCTAATGAGCCAGTAATTTTACTGGTTGTCTTACTCTCCACGCTGGAACACAGCAGCACTGGCACTGCTGCTGCTTTTGTTATAACGTTATATAAGCGATCCACTTCCTCGTTTGCCTTCAATATAGTATAAAAAAACGCGCATTATGTGTATCATCTTCTTTCTCATTTCTTTCAATGCTGTTATTTTTTGTAGAGTAATTTTTGTACAAGGTCTGACTGTACTTTCTGCCTGCAGGCATCGGACGTAGACGTGGAGGACTTCATCAAAGTCGAGGCTCGGAGCGATTCAAGCGATTCAAACCCACAGAGCAACGAAAACGACAATATTAGCGAAATGTCCGAATCCAACTACCCAGTGATAGAACACAGCGAGAGCGGGCATTCAGACGACTGCATCAGACTCCCAGAACCGAAGGCACTCACCAAAAGAACGTTGAGTTTTGCTCCTCCTATATCACCGAAACGGTTGCGCGAGGAGACTGGGAATGATGATGTTAAACAGATGATGAGAGAAATGTCTAACAAAATTGACGCGCTGGTTGAAGAGAAGAAGGAAGACTATTATGATACCTTCGGGAAGTACATAGCTTCGTTGTTGAGGAGTATACCAAAAGAACGTGCTATGATGCTGCAGCCGCAGGTGATCAGTTTGATTGTGTCAGGGTCAGGCGTCGGCGAAGGTTCCGTCAGCCAGTCTGACGGGAATGACATTTAGTTTAGTTTTTGCTTAGTTTTTGGGCTATTTTTTGTAAGGCATTCCAATTTCAATAAAAAATAAGGAAAATTGTGTTTTGTTGTTTTTAGGTTACGTTTAATTAGTAAATGGCTAATTTTAAACCCATGTTTCCTAAATAAAGCTGGTGGCGAAGAAAAAAATAGAATGTACCAGTACCAGTTGCTTCTCTTCCCGCGCACATGGTAAAAGCCCATCCAGGGAATGGGCGAAAATCTTAAGAATCATGTTATAGGCGATGCGGCTAGCAACCATCACTATTTTTTATTGCTCACAATTATGCTAGACGTGGCTTTAGGTCCGGTTATCTTAGGCTCTGTCTACCTCGTAAGGGATATAGACGTGATTTATGTATGTATGTATGTTTCCCAAAAGTATTACAAGTTACGCTAGTGGTTGCTCGCGACTACTTTGCATAGAGTTTGTCACTGTATGAAAAAGTATCCTATGAACTTAATCAAGATCTCGTCGGTTTAGCAGTTTAGGCGTAACAACATAACAAAGTTACAGTTCGTGAGCTCTCACAATGACAGCCAGATTTGTCTTGCTGTCTCACTCGCTCGGGTTTGATACCTGAACCGGCCGACAGTACCCGAATCCCGAACATTGTTAGAGCTCACGGAGTGCACAGTACCCGGCCATAAAGATTGCACATCTGTCTTCTCATCTAATTTCGGCTTCGTAGAGCGTTATCTCGCTCTAATACGAGACTCCAATAGGGAACATTCATAATAATAATAATATACTGGGATAGAACCATAATAACAGACAAAACAATCCACTTTAATAGACCATATATTACAATACTAGATAAAAATGACAAATCAGTAACCCTAATAGACATCGCCATCTGTAACACACATAATTTACTCGCTACGCACACTGACAAAACGACCAAATACACAGACCTCTCAATTGAAATAAAAACACAATGGCAGGTGAATAATGTAAAGACTGTACCAATAATTCTCTCTACAACTGGCGTTATCCCCAAAACACTCCACGCAAGCCTCCGGGCTCTCGATATACCTCCATCCGCATACACACTCCTACAAAAAGCTGTCATCCTCAACACATGCCGTATAGTAAGAAAATTCTTGTCCATGTCATAAATTTGCATAAAATTAAAGCACTTGGCTTAGGTCCGTGCGAAGTATTTCCTCCTAGGGAGAGATTTAGTTAAAAATAAGAATAATAATAATAATAGTTTATTCAGCCCCCCTAGCACGAGAGCGCACGAAAGTCGCGTCGCGCGCGAGTTGGACTACCCGTATCTTTCTTGTTGGTACAGTAAGAAAAGGACGGGCAATCTATCTCGCGCGCGACGCGACTCTTGTGCGCTCTCGTGCTAGACGTGCAGGTAACAAAAAGTACAGTGTGTTAGCAAATGGTTGGTACCTCTTTTTAAGTATAAGAATGTTCTAAGAGATACCATTTTTCCATTCATGATTTAAGCTTTCATTAATTTATGTAATAAATAACTAAAAAACATCCGAGATGAGCTACTAGTATAGCTTTTGCCCGCGACTTCGTCCGCGCAGATAACGTCAGTGACGACTTAAAAAAAAATGAAAAGTATCTTATGTTACTTCTTATACCTCCAAGAACATGCGTACAAAATTTCATGATGATCGGTTGAATAGTTTTCGCGTGAAACCGTAACAAACAAACTTACATTCGCATTTATAATATTAGCAGGATAGGATTTATCAAAGATTTGTCTCCATCTCTTACTAGAAATACTGAATTTTAATATGGAGTTTATATGGGTGTTGTGACAAATGACGTCACACGTCTTATCGGATCTCTCTTTCTAATCGCTGACTAATTAGTAGTTTGAAACTTATATTTTCCGTATTTATTGACCAATGTTACTTTTAATTTCACTTTTGGTCATCTCTTACGATATTTTCTTATTAAGACATGTGTGATCCTTCTTCTCATGCATGTTCCCTCTCTTTCCAAAGACCGAAGTGCAACCTTTATCGCCGAGACCGTACTTATTTTAATGTTGGTTTGGAAGTTAGCATTTTCCAAAGACCTACAAATACAAATATGCTTCCGTGCTGGTCTGGGAGTAAGGAAAAACATAGAATGTACCAGTTACTTCTCCTCCCGCGCAGATGGTAAAAGCCCATGGAGGGAATGGGCATAGGAATCATGTAGGCGATGCGGCTAGCTACCCATCACTATTTTGATTCCCCTTCCCACCTATACGCCCACAATCATGGTAAGCGTGGCCTTTGGGTCTTGTTACCTTAGGTTCTGTCTACCCCGTAAGGGGAAAAGACGTGATTTATGTATGTGTGTATGTACAAATACAAATAAACTTCGCGATTTAATTTTAAATTTGATACCGCTGTTATCCCAAAAATAAACCAGTGACATAGAATAAATAAGATCATAGTAGAACGGAAACTCCCGCTTCGGCCGGACTCAAGGTCACGATATTAGAGTACCCGTTGATCGGGTATTTCAGTCGGGCTGCCACGGCCGGCGTCGCCGCACGCGCGTTTGGCTGTTTACGCGTTCCGTACCTACCTTCGTATTAGAATCAAACAACAATGGCGTCAACTTATTGTGGTGTAGCTGGGTGTATGAACAATTCGAGAACGCAGGCACACTTAAGTTTTTTTAGTTTGCCCAAAGATGATGAGCGGTAAGTACCTACCTAATATTTTCTAAATATTTCGTTTTCGTAACTAATTAATCAAAAAGACATGAACAGTTTCTTTTTGTGTAGCCAATTGTTTCACCCAATGTTAAAATTTAGTAAAGTAGTTACCTACAGCATTTTATTGCTTTTTGTCAAATATTCAATCCATAGCCTCGCGACGCGATCGCGCAGTGGCGCAAATTCAGTTATTTAAACCCACACTACTAGACTACAAGCCCATGGACAAAAATACATGTGAAATGAACCAGCGTGAATGAAGCTTAGAAAGTCATTTCTGAGCGGTACATTTATGCCTACTTTACTCGCTACTGAAAAGACGTAAAATTCGCCGGCACCTAAGTACCTATATCTATGTAGGTACATACACGTTACAGGTAGGTACATTAGAGCAGGCCTAAGGGCTTGTGTCGATGAGCACAGTATTTTACCCGGCACGGTATTATATTTCAATGAAATTGTCTTGTTAGCAATTAAGTCCGGGAGCCCGGTGCGATTTTCAGTTATATTTTATTGTTTTTATGATGCATTGTTTCCATGTGCTCTTATTTTAATAAGTAATTAAAACTGACGTGTGGGTAGGTACTTTTGTGACAATATATAATACGTAATCAAGGTTTTTTTTTTCAGAAGAGAAAAGTGGATTGAACTGATGGATCGTAACGATATATTGAACAAGAAAAAGACTAGATTTTTCGTGTGTTCTACACATTTTACAAAAGACATGTTTAGGAATAAAAGATTAAAACCCGATGCTGTACCTTCCTTAAACATGCCAGGAAGTAAAGTTATTTCGTGCAGAAGTTCTACAGAAGAAAAAGGAGAAAGCCAGGTCGACAAACTCGTGATTGTCGAAATGGAGCGGGTTAGTTGTTTTACTTTGCTGTTATACAAGCATTTAAAGGGGATTACTAATCATTATTACACTTTCAACATGAAACTACCAGGAGACTTAATAATGTGTAATAATGATTAAGTCTCACGGTAGTTTCATGTTGAAAGGGATTACTAATGTTTGGCAAATAATGTTCCCCAAAGCATCACATCGCAAACTTTGTTTCCCAAATTTTTATTTGGCAAAAATTCAATTGTCAAAACTACTTATCGCAATATTACAGCTAGCAAACCTTTTTTTCGGCAAGTGATTATTTAGCAAATAATGAATCGGTCATGTTAATTTTCCCAAATTTTTTTTTAGCAAATGTATATCGTTTGGCATAACGTACTAAACCCAAAATATCGCATGGCATACGATTTCTATCGCAATGTGAGTAATGCGTAGGATAAACATAACAATTATGATTATATTTTGTACATTTTGCAACACAAAGCTGAATATTCTGAGCTGTAATTACTAATGTGTATCGCGAGTAATTTAAAAATTTAAGTTCAAAAAACAGTTCTGACCTAACCTAACCTACTGTTCTGGTAGCAGTTCTTTTCTGAGGGGGTCGCAGTTCTAACCTAACCTAACCTAGTTTTCTGGTAGCAGTTCTAGTCTGTGGGGATCGCAGTTCCGACCGAACCTAACCTACTTTCATTTCTTTAATTAGTCAATGATTAATGAGATAAAATAATTATCATTTGCCAGGTTTTTGCTATAAGTATACCATGTAAAGTGTCATATTTGGGAATTTAATTTTTGGAATATAGCTTATGACAAAACAAAACATTTGCTTAAGAAGCATTTGCTTTATAAAATCTTGACGAAGTGATAATTTGCCAAATGATAGTTTGACCAAATGAACTAAATGCTAAATGTAACTTTGCTAATGGTTCACTTGGAAAATGTTAGTATTGCGATACGTTGTTTGGGAAGTGATATTTGGGAAAAATAATTTGCCAAACGGCAGTACACCATTTAAAGGTTACCAACACCACGCCCCGGATATTCCATTCCTTAAATAAACGCCGCATGTATAAAGGCGGCTTAATTTTTTTTACACCAGAGCCTGTCGAGTTGATAGACCTTTCAGACCACATGACAAAAATATATATTTAAAACAGTAACTTTACCAGATTTGGATACATTTTGATCATTTTCTGACTGTAATTTCATTGTATATTTTTAAAGTAGTGTGCAATTTTATGCGAGGCGTGTATTTTAACTGTTTTTTTTTTTTTTGGTTTATAGGTTAAACTACCCACTACAATGGAAAAATCGACGCAAGTGCAAACCGTGTCTCAAGAAAAGCAAACACAAACCCATGAAAATATCTCAACAAAACAGTGTCAATGCTATAGTAAAATACAAACAAATTCTTACATTGTGGCATCAACAGAACCACAAACAGATGGTCTTAACACTTCAGAAGAAGATAATTCAATTCACGTTGAAAAAACTTTAACTCCTCGATCTTTTCCATCGATGTTATCTTTAGACGTAAGTAATATTTAACAGTAAGCAACCCTAGCAACACGCTTGGACGACAGAGGGGTGTAACGATGTGAAGGGGGAAGTACGTATATAAATGGCGGCGTTTTGTACGCGGTCAAATAAGTGGGGGAAAACGAGCAGACGGGTCACCTGATGGAAAGTAATCACCATCACCCAGGGGCACCTGCAAGACTTGGGGAATCACAGGTGCGTTGCCGGCCCTTGGCAAGAACAGGAAGGCTCGCTTTTTAAAGATCCCTAAATTGTACCGCTCAGAGAATGTTGCAGCAGGAAGTCCGTTCCACTCTGTTATTATTTATTCTATGTACTTTGTTCCATTTGCTACGACCCTGACATAACTCTTGCTTCATCCACATTCATCAATCTCTTCATACATGCTCGTTCTGTCCATAGTTGAATCATTACGGAGACCTGTAACTTCAACAGCTCTGAATGTGTTCTTTTTATACGACAAGGAGGACAAACGAGCAATTGGGTCACCTCTTGGTAAGTTAGCACCACCCATGGACAACTGTAACACTAGAGGATTTCAGATACGTTGCCAGCCTATAGAGCTAAGGCGGAATACCTAATGAGCCAGTAATTGCACTGCTGCTGCTCTTATACCCTGCAACTTTGAACTGGTGAAATGAGAACCACAAAGAATTCTATCATAGCCTTGTAGGCTGGCAACGCTTCCGCAATCCTCTAGTGTTGCGAGTGTCCGTGGGTATTCATGCTTACTTACATACCACAGTGACGCAATTGCTCGTTTGCCTTCAATATAGTATAAAAACACACGCATTATGTGTACCTATCATCTTTCCCATTTCCAGCAGTACCCCATGTATAACTTTGTCTTTCCTGGATATTATAGCTCTAGGGTTATAAGACAAATGCTGTTACATTCCGTAGAGTACTTTTTGTACAAGGTCTGACTGTACTTTCTCTCTGCAGGCACCAGACGTAGACGTGGAGGACTTCATCAAAGTCGAGGTACGGAGCGATTCAAACGACTCAAACCCACAGAGCAACGAAAACTACAATATTAGCGAAATGTCCGAATCCAACTACCCAGTAGAACACAGCGAGAGCGTGCATTCAAATGACTGCATCAGACTCACAGAACCGAAGGCACTCACCAAAAGGACGTTGAGTTTTGCTCCTCCTATATCACTGAAACGGTTGCGCGAGGAGACTGGGAATAAGATTGACGCGCTGGTTGAAGAGAAGAAGGAAGACGATTATGACACCTTCGGGAAGTACGTAGCTTCGTTGTTGAGGAGTATACCTAAAGAACGTGCTATGATGCTGCAGCCGCAGGTGATCAGTTTGATTGTGTCAGGGTCAGGCGTCGGCGAAGGTTCCGTCAGCCAGTACGACGGGAATGACATTTAGTTCCGTTTTTCCTTAGTTTTTGGACTATTTTTGTAAGGCATTCCAATTTCAAAATAAGGAAAATTGTGTATTGTTGTTTTTAGGTTAAGTTTAATTAATAAATGGCTAAATTTAAACTCTATTTCCCAAACAAAGCTGGGAGCAAAGAAATAACCGAGATATAAGCTATTTATCAAAGATTTGTCTCCATCTCTCCTAGAAAAACGGAATTTTAATATAGAGTTTATATGGGCGTTGTGACCAATGACGTCACACGTCTTATCGGATCTCTCTTTCCAATCGCTGATTAATTACACAGCTACTTAGGTAGTTGAAAACTCTTATATTTTCGGCATTTCTAGACCGATGTTACTTTCAATTTCACTTTTGGTCATCTCTTACGATATATTCATATTAAGACATGTGATCCTTTTTTCTCATGCATGTTCCCTCTCTTTCCAAAGACCGAAGTGCAACCTTTATCGCCGAGACCGTACTTAGTTTAATGTTTTTTTTTTATGTTAGAGAGGCCAGGCAAAGGAACTAGTGGGTCACCTGATGGTAAATGATCACCACTGTCCATAGACACCCGCAGCGCTTTACGCGATGCCAGTGCGTTGTCGGCCCTGCAGAAAATTGTACACTCGCCTCTTAAAGGCACCCAGGTCGTAACTCGATGGGAAGACCTCAGCGGGAAGCTCGTTCTAGATTTTGCAAGTTCGTGGCAAAAAAGATCGATTAAACCGCACCGTCGAAGACTGCCATTCATCAACATGATGTTTATGGTTTGGAAGTTAGCATTTTCCAAAGACCTACAAATACAAATAAACTTCGCGATTTAATTTTAAATTTGAGACCGCCGTTATCCCAAAAATAAACCAGTGATGTCATATTTCAAAGTTAAAGAAAAACATGGCTTCGGTTGCTGATCTGCCTACTTAAAGCCACGTGGAGGAATTTTAGAGATCCGTAACAATTCTCAGTAATTAGCTTGTTGAACTTTTTGTTGACAAATACTTTTGTCTTTATCTGTCACAGCAACGATTGCCTTGCTTTGACAAAGACAAAACATAATCTAGATCCAACCTTTTTGTACAAGATTAAATTACAACGAATGAATCATGACATAACTTTGCAATTATTTATAAACAATTACATTCATACACATACACAAATCACGTCTTTATCCCTTACGGGGTAGACAGAGCCTAATGTAACAGGTACCTACAGGCCACAATTAGCAAGATTGAGGGTGTATAGATGTAAAATGGAATCAAAATAGTAACGGGTTGCTAGTCTCATCGCCTATAACATGATTCCTATAAGTTTAAGAAACAAAAGTTACAAGTGAATAATATAAAAATACATACAAGAATAGGAACAAGAATAATGGTAACCAAAAGAATAGTCAAGTGAAAAAGAAAAATCCCGTAGGAGATAAGCGCCAGGAACTTCCTAAAGGAGTAGGTAAAGAAAACACAAAGAATTTACCAGTTGCTTCTCTTCCCGCGCAGATGGTAAAAGCCCATCGAGGGAATGGGCGAAATCTTAGGAATCATGTTATAGGCGATGCGGCTAGCAACCCATCGTTATTTTGGTTTCCCTTTCCACTTATACGCCCTTAATCATGCAAAATGTGCCCTTAAGGTTTTGTTGCCTTAGGCTCTGTCTACCTCGTAAAGGATAAATACGTGGTATACGTACGTATGTATTAAGCGTTTTGTACGGAACCTTTATATAATCAGAATTATAACACGTTTTGCGCCTCTCTGGAACTGATAAATGGACAGACAAATAATATAATTGTATGTTCAAATCGCAGCTTCAAATTAACACATAACTCTTCCTTCGGTAGCGGTTAACCCATCCGCGAATTATAACCGGTTTCATCCGGTTTACTGCGTTTGGAATTGTGTCTTGTAGCCTTTAAGTTAAGGTTGTTATTACGTTGAGTGGTTTTGATTAGATCGTGTTGCTAAGGAGGTTTTAATATGGCTGCAATTACAGATACGGTTTTGAAAGAGGTGTTAACTAACTGTAAAGTGGAAGGTAATGTGTTTTGTACATACAATCATAAATCACGTCTTTATCCCTTACGGGGTGGACAGAGCTTAAGGCGTGGAAAGGCGAATCATAATAGTGATGGGTTGCTAGCATCGCCTATAACATGATTCCTAAGATTTTCGCCCATTCCCACGCAAAGCTAACCAGATTATGGTATTGTCATCCGACTTACTCAAGTATAATGTCAGCTCAGTCGGTTGAAGCTGCATCACAATTGAGTCGCAAGGTTTACTCGGACAAACATACAAACATACATAGCAAGTTAAATAACTTAACTTCCACGCTGGTCTGGGAGCAAAGAAAAAGCATAGAATATACCAGTTGCTTCTCTACCCGCGCAGATGGTAAAAGCCCATCGAGGGAATGGGCGAAAATCATAGGAATCATGTTATAGGCGATGAGGCTAGCAACCCATCACTATTTTGATTCCATTTTCCACCTATACGCCCACAATCTTGCTAAATGTGGCCTGTAGGTACCTGTCACCTTATGCTCTGTCTACCCCGAAAGGGATAAAGACGTGATTTGTGTATGTATGTGTGTAAGTTAAATAAAAGTTTACAAACAAAAACCATCCAATGTTATCAATAATCACCTCAGATTCTCAGGTCACTAATATGTTATTTGCGTTTTGTGGAATGATGTCATCTTGGATTTATTTTTCAAATACTTTAACTTTGTACAAACATTGAGGGCATACCTTGACCTGACAACTGAAAAAACAGTGTTCAGAAAAAACCGACATGTCATGTGTAGGACTCTGTTCAAGGACCACCAGGACGGATATCTCCTTACTCGCTCATGTTGCCGCTAAGCAGTTCTTGCGTTGTGTCCGGCTTGAAGAGTACAGTCGGTGAAAACTGACACGAGGTGTTCTTAGCTCTCTAGGCTGGCAACGCATCTGAAATCACGCTAAACGTGGCCTTAAGGTTTTGTTACCTTAGGCTCTGTCTACCCCGTAAGGGATACAGACGTGATATATGTATGTATGTATGACAATGGTCAGTGACAAGTGCTAACATTACAAACTCGCCAAGAATCTACGCCGGTCGGCTCCATTTTGAATTGTCACTTGTCTCTGACAATTGTCGAGATAGTGACAGGAGCCTAGGGACCCGCTTGCTCGTTTGCCTACCGTGTCGTACCTACCTATACTATATATAGTATACGTACCTATATATACTATACGTATGATCAGACAAACTAGAGTCTACTCCGATATTCGAGTATCTTATCATACTGTCCTCACTCTCAAATGAATGTCTATTTACTGTAAAGACAGATAGACGGGCGAGTAAGTTCGCGTACTTACGGCTCGACGACATTACTCAGTAAGTCGAGTAAGTCGTCGAGCCGTTAGTACGCGAACTTACTCGCCCGTCTGTCACCCACTTGAGCGGCACGTGACGAATTTTGAAAATCGAACGGTGTGGGCTGGAGGTCGCGAAGTATCGCTTTAATTAACACGGTGCTGTGAAAAACTTTTGCATATTTCAATGTTTTATTCAAACTTTGTTACAAAATATTAAATATTTAGTAAATAAAGATAAATTTAATGCAAAACGTGTTGACCCGGTGACCATGTTTGAGTGCAAATGTTGACTGCCGAAGCGTGTTGTGTTCTTAAGTTCTTATATTCCGGAGTCACTGCGGATTGGATACTTTACACCACTGAATTGTCTCGCAGATAAAGTACGCCTTACAATTTCCTGTTATGTATGAGTAAGGTAGCTTGAGCTAAAACCGAACCTTTCTTGTGTCAGAACAATTGCAAGCCTGTTCGTAAACAAAATTAGTTTTTTATTTTTATTTACTTAACGGGAAACAATTACATAATCTAGCAACGCTTACCTAGAAGCTCCAATGTGTTTGGCTTCTAGATAAGCGTTGCCAGATTATGGAATTATCCCCCGTTTATTGGATATCCACAATTTTCGAAATTCCCCCAATTTCGAATTTACCCCAATGCACCTTATTAAATAAGTAGGTAGGTACATCTAAACGTGTTGTGCAGTGCTATTCAAAAGTCAAAATTTTAAATCTCGGCAGCGATTTAAAAAGGTCGTAAAATCGCGTGACCATTTAAAACCGAACGTGTCACAAACTTCAATTCATTTCACTAAAAACTCAACGTGAGCGCGCGACATAGACTCGTCTCTTTCTAGATCGTATAGTAAGAAAAAGACGGGGAGTCTTTCCTCCGCACAACGCGTTTCTTGTGCGTTCTTGTGCTGGACGCGCAGAAATCTCGCATGGGTAATTTTCGTGTGCGTGCATAACAACACAGAGCATTTTAAACTCTTATGCTTAAAACTTGTGGTACGTTAACGCTTGGTTTTAATATTTTGAAACAACAAGTAAAATATTTCCGACTCAAATGCTTAGGCGTTTTGGTACGTTATTGTTTGTATTGATTTGAGTACGTGCAAAGAAGCATGGCTCGTATCTTCAGGATATTTATTTTAAAGAAATGATGCGCACGAGTTCTTTATCATTCTCTTATTGTTTTTTTTACACATAGATGCATAAGTCACGTCTTTATACCTTATGGGGTAGACAGAGACAAGACCTAAAGGCCACGTTTAGCTTGATTGTGAGCGTTCAGGTGGAAAGGGGAATCAAAATTAATATTATGATGGGTTGCCTCGCATGATTCCTAAGATTTTCGCCTATTCCCTCAATGGGGATTTATCGCCTGCGTGGGCGCGGGAAGAGAAGCAACTGGTACATGTTTTTTTCCAATCAATGGTGAATAGGCGTTTGCTAGGGAAGCATGTTACATGATGCTTACCTGATGGTGATAAAAGTTATGCCTATTTCACATTAAAAGAAATTCTTACAGTCTTGATTACACTTTCCGTTATAACTGTGCCAAGCATATATAACTGCTGGTCTGGGAGTAAAGAAAAAACATAGAATGTACCAGTTGTTTCTCTTCCCGCGCAGATGGTAAAAAGCCCATCGAGGGAATGGGCGAAGGTCTTGGGAATCATGTTGTAGGCGATGCGGCTAGTAACGGTCTCTATTTTGATTCCGCTTTCCACACGCCCACAATTATGCTTAACGTGGCCTTTAGGTTTTGTTACCCTAGGCTCTGTCTACCCCGTAAGGGAAAGACGTTATTTATGTATGTAATAAATAACTAACCTAGGTCACAACCTAGTTACACAACCTAACAACTAAGTCTATTTATCTAATCGCAGTAGGTACTTGTATCACGCCACGAGGTCCTTCACCCCGTCTTCTGTCTCGTTCTCTCGCTCGGTCTGCGCGAGCGCAGTGTCACGTACACAACTTGGCCCAGAATAGTGCAGCATATGCGTTTACATTTTATCCCATCATAGCTTCATAGCTATAATTTAATATCAATGTTAATATGTTTCCGTCAAAAATTATATTTGATCACAGGCTTTTTGCTGACTGTACGTACATTTGTTGTTAACTGTACTTGCGTTGTCGTCCATTCTACATTTTTGTATATCAAATTACAAGTCTCGGACCCACCGTTGAAGAGTTCCCTCTAGCAGATATGGTTCTGACTAGGCTACCAGAATGCCACTACGAGGTTATTGTATCTTTATCCGATTTACACAAGTAGGTACGCAAAATTTCAACTCAAAAGATTAAAGATATATTCGTATTTGCTTTAAAATTTAGTTGCAAAATTCCATTTGACAAACATATTCATACCAACATTGCAATGCAAGTTAAATAAAGTCTTGGATAAAAATAGTCCATAAAATTTGATAGTCAGCAGCAAAAACGTTTAACACACACACACACACACACACACACACACACACACACAAATCACGTCTTTATCCCTTACGGGGTAGACAGAGCCTAAGGTAACAGGTACCGACAGGCCATAATTAGCAAGATTGAGGGCGTATAGGTGGAAAATGGAATCAAAATAGTGATGGGTTGCTAGCCTCATCGCCTATAGCATGATTCTATAAGCTTCGCCCATTCCCGTACAAAAATTATCAAATTAACTTCATCTTGTATTGCAGATTGTATTTGTTGATGAATGTGCTTGTATCGTCACATAATTTACATATCAAAACTAAATTTCAAGTCAATCCGATCAATGGAACTGGGCGAAATTAGACTTGCAAATGTTGACCTACATAATATGTAACACACACACATAAATCACGTCTTTATCCCTTACGGAGTAGGCAGAGCCTAAGGTAACACAAAGACCACTTTTAGTGCGATTGTGGGCGTGTATGTAGAAAGGGAAAGCAAAATAGTTAGGGTTTTCGCAAATTCCCTCGTTAAAAAAATATCATTTAAGTTATATTTTGTCTTGCGGGTTGTACTTGTTGAATGTGTTTGTATTGTCAATCTGCATAATACTAAATTTCAAGTCAATTCGATCAATGGAACTGGACGAAATTGGACTTGTAAATGTTGACCTACATAGTATGTAAGGTGCCTTGAAATAAATTCGGAATATTTGAGCAAGTAGTTCGTTCAGATAGATTCAACGTTCTGTTAAGCTTTTTAATGGTATTTTTTGATTCAAAAGTCCTCTGACAAATTTGACGCCGCTAGCTTTGAACATAGATCAATGTAGAAAAACTAGAGTATTTTTTTGGAGTGAACATAAGATTACAAATAGAACCACGAATCATACTACACGTGGTCTCTGATGTCTAGGTACCACGTAAGGGATAAAAACGTGATTTATGTACGCATCATTACAAATAGAAAGTAGAAACAAATTAAAAACTAATTTTAAAACAAAGCAATTAAAAAAGAGGAAATCCAGTGGCATAGTACCAAAGATGCTGGCAGCATTCCCCCTTTGGACAGCGATACTAATATGCTGTCCAAGGAAGCTGCCAGTTCTGCTGTCACGCGTAGCGTCTTTTAGCCTCTTCGAAATATCTTTGAAGAGGCTAATAGCGTGATAGCCCTTTGTCTCTGACCAGGGATTACAGGATGAGATGATGATGATGCTTAGCCGCAGCAAGCTCTCTGATCGATACTTATTACAAAACTAAATTTATGCAAGAAAGCAGTAAACTAATGTGACCTTTCAGATGCGTGTAACAAATAAATATGTTTGTCTTTACGGTTATTTGTGTTGTGTTAGGTCATGAGTGTTGGGCGGCTGCCACAGTTAAATATAGTCCTTAACCGAGCGAGACGCTGACGTGGGTTCAAGCCCGGCTAATTACTTAAAGTGACAAGCATTAGATGGGTTGACAGTGACAATTTTATTTTCAAGTCCACGAGTCTACTCTTTTCTTCAAGGGATGGAAAGGAACCGCCACTACAACAGGATGCAACTACTACGTAAGTGGTTTCATTGAATTTAAGATAATCATCACGTTTCCGATGAAACTTGATAAAAACTACGTGCAGCTCTAATCTTGACAGCGTGCTCTCGAATCCTCTTAAAAAATCCTTTCTCTGACGCACTAGATCCATATTGCCTTTGTTAACCTTCACCAAACAAATAACACACAAATACACAATTTGATCCTGTTGCTTTATTGTTTTTGCGTCTTTCCAGTCTTCTACTTCTGCCATTTACTTTAGCATGTTCATATTTTTTTGCTTCCTTCTAAAATGACAGTCTGGAAAAGAATGGCAATTCCAACATCATCAACAAAACGTTGACATAAAATACCGTCTATCTTTTATTCCTTCCTTTATGAGATGGTAAACGAGCAAATGTAGCCCGAATGTAGTCCCACCGTAAAGATTGCACTTCGGTCTTTGGAAAGAGACAATTGACGTCACATAACTTAGAGCGAGACAATGCTATGCAATCTTTATGACAGGGTACTTTAACCTGTCAAGCGTCCAAGCGACTACAGTAGTACCTAACTTTTTCGAGCGGGAAATGTCCTAGGGGCTGCATTATGCATTCACGCCACTGGCCAGGTCTTCCTCCCTTGGAAGAGCCAGCGACAACTCGCTATATATGCTTCTCGCTCTCTCTTTAAGCCTCCCGCCAGCAAAAGTTAGGGACTAGTGTAGTCGCTTGGACGCTTGACGGGTTAAGTGAGCACCACCACCCAATGACAACCGTTACAAAGGATTGCTGATGTGATGCCAGCCTAGAAGGCTAAGATGGATACCTTATGTAATTTCACTGGTTGTCTTTCTCTCCACGCCGGAACTCAATAACACAAGAACTTGACGCCAGGATTAACGAGTAAGATGATAGCGACTAACCTCGCACAAGATCCTCCCTCAAAGTGTATGTTCATTTTAAATGGAAACTTGAGCTCTTTGTTCAGATTTCCATTAACTTTTGGACACACCTCTTTAGTCTCCTTCAAGTAAATGAACAACCAAGCTTATGCTAATCGCTTCTAATCTATTCGCAAACGCATGATGTCACCGCACAAAATGGGTAATGTTCTAACGATTATAATATTACAACTGGTGAATAAGTTGACGGGCATTTGCATAAACTGGTAAGCGGAATGTGTAGCTGGCATTATTACAATAGTAGAATAATGGCTTCTACGGCTTGAGACAGCAGAAAAAGTAAGAAAAACTAAGAGATTTCACGCGAAATTGTTGCCATATCAAAGTGTTTTACGTCGAAAATATGATAGTTACATATATAATGCCTTTGTTGAATTTGAAACTCTTTATAAGTCGTGTTAGCCCAGTGGCTTTCACCTCTGAGTTTTTCGGAATTTATGTGCGAAATCTCCAAGTCTGTCTGATGAGACCACATCAATATCATCAACCAGTATTAAACCACTTTTAATGTCATATGAACAATCCTTAGCAAATCCAAACACATCATAAACAAGTGCTAAACATGTACCACCGTTATCACCAGGAAACATATATTATTTTCCACTATATTATGACACATATATATCGACATTGTTTACCAGCCATCGACCTTCAATTTTATTTTTCACATTATGACATTTACAGTGACAACCAACGTTCCTGACCCCCGAATATCGTTTACTGTAGCGGCAGCGGAGGCCAAGATTTTTTGGCTCCGCTAATCATATTATGTGATAATAGATAAAACGCATAACAATGTACGAAAACAACAATTTTTCGCTCATCGAGGTCGTTTTCTTTATGTGCAAATTGACTTAACGATGATTCAGTATTGATATCGGAGATTGTGTTTACAACATTTCTGGCTTTTTCCTTTATGAACAAGAATATAATAAGGCATGTCATAGTATGTAAATACACGGCAAAAACAATTTGAATTTTAGCGAGATCGTAATAGAACGTGGAAAAGTGTAGGTAAATAATTACGTTAAGTGAATATTGAGTCACCTCTGATGAAGGCCGTCAACATGTTTTGTTCGACTCCCAATAGAAAGCGCCGTAAAATCCTAATCAAATTAGAGGTAAAGCGTTTATCGCAATTTAATTTGAAAAACAGCACGTTCATTTATCATATGAACAAAGAGCAAATTTACGGTAAAAATATAACGACCAGAAAGAATATGTAACGGGTAAAAAGTATTTTGCAGCAGGTATTAAATTTGTACTCTTTAGCGCTGCCACTGTCATGGCTGCGATGACGACGATGCGGGAAACGTACCTTACAGTTAGCTAGTAAGGTATGTTTCCCGCATCGTCGTCAACGGTCTATGGTTCCCACTGGTGGGCACAAGTCTCCTCTCAGAAAGAAAGGCTTTGAGCTGTAGTAATTTTACACACACCTTTGAAACCGCTTCGTGTGGAGTGCGAGTTTATGCTCGAGACGGTTTCCTTCATTGAAAATCATGATAGCTTTCAAAAACTTCGTTGCAAGCTCATGTTTGTAGCCTTGATTGTCTACTTGAGGGACCAAACGTCTAACCATAAGGTCGTTGCTGCTTTTTTGTTTTTTTTTCTGGAATCAATGTAGTTAATGTTTTTTTATAATCGACTCCACAGAAAAAAAAAAAAATTTGATCGAAATTCGAGCAAGGATCAACGATATTCATATTCTGTGCATTAAACAAGGAATGTACTCGTAGTTACCTATATAATTATATTCGTTTCAATCAATTTCTGTCAGGTAACTGTGTTCATACCTACTTCTTACGTTTAATAATCCCTCGCTGTATAATTTCTAACATCTAATCGCGTACACGAACCAAACAAAACTTGGCATAAACACCGTAATCTTCTGCCAAAAAGAGACAAATATCATGCGATAAGCAGTAAAAGTTCGCAAGCAGATGAACTCACACGCAACGAACAAAGATATTGCGATAACCGCCTTCATACCGAGTAAAGCAATGCGTACTTTAAGCTTAAGTATTAAAGGCATACGGTCCGTAGTTTTATGTTTGTTTGTTGTATGTGTCGCGATATGTTACATATAATATGTCGGCTTACGCAAGAGCTATATATAACCGGCGACGACGTGTCTGCTAGTAAGATTCAGTATGATCTCGCTTTGTGGACGCTATTGTTGGTCATACAAAGAGTAGGTATTAGGTTAGAACGGTTGTCAAGGTGAAGAAATATCTGTGCAAAGGTTTTATAACTATGTAGAATTGTAGAATGCATCAGTGTCAGTTTGTACTTGCAGCCTGCAGGCTTATTACGCAACTCGCTCGCAATCAGCATCGTCTTCATTTTTGACAGTTGATTCCGAGATTGGTTTCAAAATGAAAACAATCTTTCCACGTAACTCGATCGGCTTGGCATCGCTTTCGAAAGCGATTGCGAGCCATTTTTCAAAGCAATTGAACGAATGATTTGCCAAAAAGTCCTGCCTGATAAGCAGTACGTCAAAATAAAAAAAAAGGCTGCTTGAATCTGTGGTACACAATGACATAAGTAGCTAAAAAAAGCAACGGCTAAGTGGCGCCGTCTGTGAATTGTTGGTGTTACTCAACCATACATGGGGAATTTCAATAAAAATGACTTGTTGGCTACTGGCTCGTTTGTGGCCTATTTTTACCCTTTTGATACATGTCAATATATTTCTTCCTGTCAGTCTGCCTTGTACCACCTTATGTACGTGTTGTGTTTTTGCTAAAGTAATTAAATACTGTTACATTTCTAAGTGTTTCCATCATCCTCCATTCACGTTTATACAGTCCACCACCAGTAGCTATCAGACTATATATATATTTTTTCCCAGATTTTGGAAATTATTGGGCTTATTTCTACTCAGAATCAACAACACTACTGAATGTTGTATGAGAAATTAATGTTAATGTTTAATGAAATTCCCCGTGTATGGTTTAGTAACACCAACAATTCACAGACGGCGCCACTTAGCCGTTGCTTTTTTTAGCTACTTAGGTATGTCATCGTGTACCACAGATTCAAGCAGCATTTTTTTTTTATGTTATGGACGTACTGCTTATCAGCCGTATATAGGGGCCGCCGAATGACTGAGTAAAACGTTTTTATTTTTATAAAATATATCGTTCGATGGAATCTGTAACTTTTTTCTGTAGCTAAGGATGGCTATTTCTGTCAATAGAAAAATCATCAAGCACTTTTAAAATAATCATCCGTTCCCAATTGCTAGGTAAAATTTAATATTTTGTTGTGATGTTTTCCTTTGAATGTCGATCAAAACGATAAAAATGGCAAGAAGTAAAGTAAGATAAGCCTGCCTTTGTATATGTATTTTAATTTTTGACTATTGTGTTTGTATATTTTAATTTTTTTTAGGTACATTCAATAGTGTTAACTTAGATACAAGTACATAAACAAAAATAATCACGAAGGGGGAGTTGTATTCGAATAGGAATAAAATGAAAATAAACTTCGCATTTGTAATTTTTTATTCTTTTTAATTTTAAAAATAACTATTAATTTCCTAATCAGTAATTCTTAACAATACTATACGACACTAATCGTCATAATCCAGCCAATCATATCGCGATTGCATTCGTCGTCGAAGTTGATTGTGATTATGATTCCGACTCCGACCGCCTTGAAACATTGGTATTATATAAAAAAATGATTCCAATTGCCCTCGCAATCCCTTTCAAAAACGAAACAAAGTGAATGGACCGATAAGTTTTGCTTTTGCAAACATTTTTTAGTGACGAATGGTTTTTATTAAATTAATTGACCCTAATTCTAGCGTTTTTATTCACTTAAATAACTAAATTAGATACGTGATTTTGGTTAATTGAAATATTAATATCCAAATAATAAAAAATATCATTTATAACTAAAAACACAAAATACAGTGTGAACGAAACTAAACGCAAACTTTATTAAAAAAAACATCTTGTCATTTTTTTTTTTTTTTAAAGGTTATGGCCTGGATACTAGTCCTTTAAGCCAGTACTTAATTTGGCTTCACTTCATTTTCATTCAAATTTTAATCATGGTACTTTTGATGTATTTATATAACGCAACGTAACTGTCAGTATTTTTAAGAATGTCAATAAGGCGGCGGGGGACATCATTTTTAAACACTTCACTTAAATCACTTGCAAGTACTAGTCTATCAAAAGCAAAAGCTTGGCACTGAAATATTAAATGTTCGACGTCTCCTACACTACCATTCTGACAGTGAGGGCATATATTCTCCGTTATTATTTTAAATCGTGCTAAATGTGCTGGCGCACAGTTGTGCCCAAATCGAAGTCTATTCATTGTTGTAATGAATCCGCGACTTCCTAGCGTTGTCTTCTCATACCAAGGCTTTCCAGGTAAGTCAGGTTGTATACTAGCGTACCATCTTCCTTTAGTTTCTCTGTCTTTAATCCATAAATCAGTCCAGACCTTAGCGATATCTTTCTTCACTAATGCTTGACAATCGGTCATAGGAATCTTAGTACTAGGCCTTACATCTAATTCATTAGTACCTATAAATGCAGCTTTATCTACAATTTCGTTTCCTGTTATCCCAGAATGTGAAGGGATCCACATAAAGCTTATATTTACATCATTACTATCGAATTGTAATAACATCTCTTTAATTTGATACAAGATGAAATTATTCTTATAATGCAACTGTTTATTTTGCAACCCATATATTAAGCTAAGTGAATCAGTAAAAATAAAGAAATGTTTATATTCTAGTACTCTTTTTATACATTTCAGGGCTTCAAGAACCGCATAGGCTTCAGCTGTGAATATGGAACACATGTTGTCAAGCCTGAAACTCTGCACAAATTTTATTTGAGGATCATAAACCGCACTTCTCACATGTGATTCTGTCTTACTACCATCTGTGTACAATTTATAATAGTTTGGAATTTGTGATAAAAAGTTTAGAAAGTCAGTGTTGTTTTTAACTAATTTGCTACATACAGTGATATTTACAAGCTTACTGCTATAACTATCATTATAACATGGCCAGTTTGAGCTTTGAAACATATTAATGAACTTGAGTTCCATTTGTAAAAGCATTTCTCCAATCTGGGGACTTCTTGGTTGAGCCTTTATTTTCCTAATCACAATTTTATTATCATTGGCATACAATTTAATTAAATACCTGTTAGCTAAAAGCAACCACCTTACCGGCAAAGGCATAATATTTGTTTCTACTTCCATAGCTCTGATTGGAGTTGAGCACATAGCTCCAGATATTATCCGCATTGCCTTATTCTGAATTATATCTAGTTTCTGGGAATGAGAGGTACTCATATGTGCTAAAAAGCTATAATCAAAGTGACTTCTTACAAGTGATTTATACAGTATGGATAATATCTGAGGGTCAGCGCCCCAAGATATTCCGGCCAGACATCTCATAATGTTTAATCCCTTGAGAGATTTAGTAATTATATGTTTAATATGTTGGTTAAAATTTAATTTATTATCTATGATCACACCTAAAAACTTATGAGCTGAAACTTCTTTGATAATTTCATTGTTATAAAGAACATTAACATTTGATGTGTCTTTGCCTAGAATTAACAGACTACTTTTATCAGGATTTATTTTTAACTGGAGAAAATTATTGTAGTATGTATAAAGCTCATTCAGTGCCATGTTTATATGTTGTTTGGCTACATCTAAATTTGAATTAATACAATATATTACAATATCGTCTGCAAATTGCAGTATATTTACATTAGAACTTTGTACATATGAATTAATCTGACTAGTATATATATTATACAGCAGGGGAGACAGCGTTGCGCCTTGCATTGTGCCTTTGAAAACTGGACGAGGCCCATGTAAGATGTTGTTAAATTTTATATACAGCTCTCTATTATTTAAAAATTTAAATACCCATTTGCAGATTTTCCCAGGGATTTTAATGTTTGATAAGACTTTAACCAATATTGTAGGGTCAACATTGTCAAACGCTCCCTGCACATCCAAAAATGCACAGACAGTATGTTTCTTGCCATTTTTAGCTAATTCTAAGTCAGATATAAGTGCTATGAAGCTGTCAGAGCAACTTCTACCACGACGAAAGCCGTTTTGAAATGTAGGTAAAATCTTATTATACTCAATATACCAATCAAGCCTAGTTTTAAGCATATTTTCAAAAAGTTTACCAATACATGACGAGAGAGATATTGGTCTGTAGGAATTCGCGTCATTAGCCGGTTTATCTGGTTTCAGTATTGGTATTACACATTGTGTTTTCCAGGTGCTTGGTATTTCTTCGCGTGACCACAGCAAATTCATAATTTTAAGCAAAACTTTTTGTCCGGAATTATCCAATTTCTTAATAAGTAAGTAGGGTATATCATCTAAACCGGGAGTAGTATTTTTCCTAGACTGTAAACTTACAATAAATTCGTCCCAAGTAAATGGTTCAATGAGATACTTAGAACAGTCATTATTATTATTTAACTCGAACAAACTTTCAATTGAACTGGAATCATGAATGATACTATTACCCTGTGTTAGTTTTGCCATAAATGGTTCAATAAATTCATCACTTTTGTGTCTTTGTAAAGATTTAGAGCCTTTAAATCGTTTAATATAGTTCCAGATTCTACTTATAGGGGTAGTTCTGTTAAAAGACGTGCATAAGTTACGCCAACTGTTCTTCTTCTCCTCTGCTAACGTTCTTTTCTTAAGTGCATCCATTTTTTTATACGTAATATAGTTTTCAATTGTAGGATTACTTCTATAATACTTTAGAGCCTCGTAAGCCTTTAATACGCAGTCCTCACATTTTTTATTCCACCAAGGAGAAGGTGGTCTGCTAACAAAGTTTGTTTTCTTAGAAAATATAGGTATACATTCTCTTTTTAATGATTCGATCTCCAAACAAAAGTGATCATAGGATTCGAGGGGATTATTATAATTAAATATGAAATTCGAAAATACTTGTTCGGAAAGTTCCTTATATTTGTCCCAATCAGCTTTAGCATATAGAAATTTATCTATTGGATCATTTACTTGGTACTTCAGAGGTGAAATAATAATATCTGTTACAGTAGGGTAGTGATAGCTACCCATAGGATCGTCATGTACTAGCCACTCACACAAAGGAGCTAAATTCGCGCTGCAAAAGCTGACGTCTATAGCCGAAGGATTTCTATTTGGATATGTGACTGTGGTTGCTCTACCGTCATTTAAAATACATAAATTTAAATCATCTATTATGTCATACAGCATGTTACCACGGGACTTATTTGTGACGCAACCAAATGCAACGTGATGAGCGTTAAAATCACCTGATACAAATACAGGCATGTGCAGATGTTCAATTATATTTTTTAATCTATCCAATCTAATGCGCGTACCCGCCGGGGGACAGTACACACATAGAACTGACAATGGTCCTCTATCCGTCTCAATTGATACTGCTATGTTTTGTATATCTTCATAAAATATTGTATGTATGAGTTTATGTCTATATATATTTTTAATAAGAATAGCGACTCCGCCGTGTTCGTTCTTAGCATATTTACAAAAGGTGTTATAATTCGGGATCTTAATTGTCATGGGAGGTTTTAACCAGATCTCATTAAGGAGACAAATATCGATGTTACGTTCTCTTAGAAAAGATGTCAATAAAGGAATTTTGTTTCTAACGGATTGTATATTAAATTGCGCTATACGTAGAAAAGGAGGAATGTTTGAGGAGACGGAATTCATTATTTAATATGTTTAAGGAGCATGTCTTTAATAACATTGTTCGTGATTGGACTATTATCTGTTTTATTACCTAACTCAACTAGGGTGCGAACTAGGGCACTTAATAAGTCAGAATTTTGTAGTAGTTCAGCTTTGAGGTCAAAATGTTTCTTCTCTGCAGGTGCAGGAGGGACTGTGTTTTGCAGGTGGGTATTTACATTATTTACAGGATTATTAGAGTTAGTCTTATTTAGAGGTGGGAATAAATCAGTTTTCTTAGACTCGGCTACTGAGGCATATGTGATGTTAGATTTTTTGTCCATGATCTTTTTGAGCTTAATAGGACAAGCTTTGGAGATGGCCAAATGCGGGCCGCTGCAGTTAGCACAGCACAGCTGCGTTGGATTGTCACAATCTTTATAAAAGTGCTCTTTTGAACAGATGGAACAACGCTGCCTTCCGTTGCACACTTTCGCTGCATGGTTGAACTTAAAGCATTTAAAGCATTGCAAAAGTGGTGGGACATATTCAAAAACCCTGTACGAGAATAAATCATATTGTACATTATCAGGGAGCGAGTTAGAGAGGAACGTGATACTCACTGTCTGCAGCGGTACCCGGTCCTCTCCGACACGCTTGGTAAAGCGCCTGACGGCGAGAATGTCATACTGAGACGACAGCTTGGTAAATAGCTCCTTATTTGAAATATTCTGCGGAACAAAACGAATTATTCCTGTTTTCTCAATTTCTCTTGCTGGAATGTACGCTTTCAAGCTATATTTATTCAGGAAAGTCTCATCAAGGAGAAAATTGTTAGCGTGGTTCAATTGTTTGAATCTCAGTGCCAGCTTATTAGCGTTGACGCGGTGAACCGCCACTACGCCTTTAACGTCTCTCGAAAAAATGTGGTTCAGATATATGGGGTTCTTGTTGCCGAGTTTTTCTTTATTTACACTTTCTACAAACACTTTAAATTCAGAGTGCAAAGAATGTTCTGGATACAACCTTTTGTATCCTGGTTTTAAATATGGTTCATAACTTACGACCCCGCCGCCGCCGTCACTTGTTTCACTTAAAGGTCTTTTAGCTATTTTACTACGCGGAGCACCATCAGAGTTTCCTCCAGGCTCAACAATTTCTACATCACCAGCCATGATGCCGGTTAATTAAATTACAATCCAAACGTATTTACAGTTAATTAACACTACTTTTAATAGTTAAATTCAATTTTAAAAGTTTGCGAAAAAATATCTCAACTTCTTCGTTCAAATTCCCGCCAAAGAATCAACATCTTGTCATGTCGGTGTCTTCCACAGATTAGAGAGATAGTAGGTAGGTGTCTTCCTAATAATCAACAAACTAAGTAAGTTCGGTTTACATTTTCTTCCACAGATTAGAGAGATAGTAGGTAGGTGTCTTCCTAATAATCAACAAACTAAGTAAGTTCGGTTTACATTTTTAACTCTGTTTAATTGCTTTACTGTGTGTTTTAATCTAGGTATTATAGCTAAATTGATAGAATACAATAATGAATTTACCCTGGAGTGATTACAGTTCCGTAAGCATTGTTCCCACGAAAATAGATTAATATAGAACACATCGTGTCGGAAATGTTTGTTCGAAATAAACGTTTTGTTTTTTAAAGTCAGATACTATTGGTGATGCTTTCTTTTTGTGTATAAACATCCAGTGCATTTGATATACGATGTGTGGTGCTTCCAGTGGCATATTAAAGCACTCAGTGCATCTGGTACGAGAAGTTCCGAAAAGTTTCCAAACTTGTTTGCTGTACCTTAAAATCATTTTCCCTCACGCAATATAATATGTCCCATACTTATTATTATACAACGAAAACAGCGGTAGACAATTCGATAGCAACAGCCTTTCCCCTCAAGCCTACGAACGAACTACGAATATCGAATTTTGGTGTATAAGAATTATTAACATTGTAGGAGCCGTCGCTGGACATGGCCAGCAGCTTTGTGGCGGCCACCGCGCTTCATCCCGACGCCGTAGTGGCCGCAGCGGAAACGTGCTGCACGCTGCACAGGTTAATACAACTACAGAGACCGGCACCAAATGTTATTTATAAAAATAAGTTTTTGAATAGTTGACTTTGCTGGGTTTAAGCATTTTAAAGTGAAAGCGAAAACATCGAATTTGTACATAAGTCATTTGTTCGTCGCTTTCATGTGTACATTGGATCTTACAAGCAAATAAATACCCCAAATGAAACCCAGTAGTGGGCACTGCAACATAATTTAACTTATTATACTTGATTTATACAACTTATTTATTCATTTATGTATAATTACCTATTCAATTCAATTCAATTCAATTTTTGGGATAATAATGGCCCCATCGAACGGTGCAATGATTCCGCCAATGTCGAGGTTGGATAAGACACAGCCAGACGACTTTTGATCTTGTGCGGTAAGGTAGACAGTGTTCGGTGAAATACCAGCCACATCCAGTCTAAAACAAATATTAAAGCTAGCTACAGCTATCACCACAGAGCTTTAATCCTTTGTGACATTGCTTGTTTTTTTAATCTACCTCTCAAAAATTAAAAAATTACAGTCATACCTTGGATTAAGTACCTAATATTAATAAAATACATACATACATAAATCACCTTTATCTCTTACAGGGAAGACAAATCTTAAGGTAACAAGACCATATACATGATACATAATATAACCCGTAAGGTATAATAAATAGGTGATTTATGTATGTAATTACTATGTATGAAACAGATGTTTTTGTGTTTACTTCAAAATGCTCAAAAAGTATGCTAAAAACTTTTTTATATTTGTCTCCTCAATGTTTGACAGCACTTATGAGTAGATACAATCCGCCTCAGAAGTAGAACACTTTAATACTTTATGGCAATAACCAACTGTCTTTAAATTTCCAATGTACTTTGTAAAAGTATGTCATAATTGTAATATTTCAGGTACCTATCTACTTCTGAGTATGACCATACTGTGCACCATTTATTTGTTTCAGTCAGAGATGAATATGGAACTAAAAAAAACTTTATTTTTATTTTGAGGAATAAAGTGTCCGATGTTATAAATTTTATGTATTATTTCCAGAGCGCAGAGTTACACAGTGGCCTCACCAGCTGTTTTGAGCGGCAGCGCTTAGCGGACGCATGCGCTGTCCGCGAGCTCGACGCCGGCGGCCGGGAGCCGCCCCGCATATACATGACAAAATCTGGCCATAAATGATTGGTGTATCGTTGCAATGAATGCTAATTTTCATGTAACACTTTTTTAATTTCCATGCTGGTCTGGGAGCAAGGAAAAAACATAGAATGTACCAGTTGCTTGTCTACCCGCGCAGATGGTAAAGGCCCATCGAGGGAATGGGCGAAAATCATAGGAATCATGTTTTAGGCGATGAGGCTAGCAACCGATCACTATTTTGATTCCATTTTCCACCTATACGCCCACAATCTTGCTAAATGTGGCGTGTAGGTACCTGTTACCTTAGGCTCTGTCTACCCCGTAAGGGATAAAGACGTGATCTGTGTATACTTTTTCTGTGTGTACTTTTTCAAATAATCAATGGTTATCAAACTACATAGGTACTAAAAATACAATCATAATGAAATGTTAGGGCGTTTGTCAGTTTCAGCTTTATAATATTTTACTGTGCCTAAATTACCTTGAACAGCGTTTTTGACAGTCTTTACTAGGCTTTTCTGTTAAAAGTACATATATTTTTTAATTTGGACGTTCCACTTTACTTTATTACATTGTTTTTTCACTAATTGACTTCAGATTGAGGGACTTTGGAGGTGTTTTAACTTTGATAATTTGCCTTTTTGACAGAAAAATGCCCCCCATATAAAATATCAATCCTAACAATATTATAAATGCGAATGTTTGTGACAATGTGAGGATCTCAGTGAGTGAGTAAGTGTGTATGTTTGTTCCTTCTTCACACTGAAACGACTGATAATATAATATCAATATAGCGATAAACATGTCAATTGCTAATTCTATGCGGATGAAGTTGCAGGCAGAAAGAAGTAATAAATAACTAAAAAATGATCCAGGTTTTTTGTTAATCACCTTTTATAAATCCATTATTCCAGCAATACAGATTTTGTTATAAGTACTTGTTTTTATTATTCATAATAATGTAATAAACCCTCAATAAAGTTGATTTATTAGAATTATTTGTGGAATTATTAGTACATGACTACGTATTTTTGGGGTATCGTTTATCTTGCTGGGACAGCCAAACCAAGGAGATCGCTAGACGAATCGCTCAGATGGGTCACCTTCAAAAACTTAGAAATGTAAGGCAAAGTTCCAACAATACCTTAAAACCAAAGTATTCGACCAATGTGGCAATGAAGGCAAACATGCGCCAAATAAAAGTTGCACAAAGAGCCATGGAGCGAGCCGTGTTAGGGATCTCACTTCTCGACCACATCCACAATTCCGAAATTCGGAAGCAAAATAGAGTTGTGGATGTGGGAAATAGAAACGCAGTTGAAGTGGAGATGGGCGGAGCACTTGGCAAGACGGAACAACGAGAGATGTTCGAAGGCGGTCACCCGTTAGTCAGATAACATTTAGCAGTCTGCTGGAGAGCTGTGGATGAGACTGGCACAGGACCGGGCAAAGTGGCGTGTAAATAAAGAGGCCTTTACCCAGCAGTGGGTGTGAACAGCACACCGCTGCAAGCTACGCCCCGCCGGAGCGTGGCCGGCGGCGACGCCGCGTGCCGCCCGCATTTGCTGAGACTACGCCTGCGCCGATCGCCCAATCTACTAACTCGCTCGCAACGCCTATTAAAATCTATTTTTCCGATTCAATTCTATTCACAATTAATATCAAACTGTTTAACTTTCTTTTCTCTAACAATTAAACCTTTCTTAATAACCAAAATCTTGTCAATTAAATCTTATCATTCTCAACCTAAGTAAGGTATAAGTAAGGTATAGGTAGTAACTAACCCTGGATGTGGACTGATTTCATAGATAGATTAATAACTCTCAAGCAGAGGTTCGTGGGTTCAAACAGGTACACCTGCGAGACAATTCAATGTTGTGTATGAAGTTCCTAATCCTCACTGGCCGGGCTCGCGTGGGAACTACAGCACTAACCCTCTCATTCTGAGAGGAGGCCATGCCCTGCAGTGAGGCGTAGGTATATTGGCTGGATATGATGATTAGTGTCATATTAGTAGGTACTCGTATTGTTAAGAATTACCTATTAGGAAATTTATAGCTATTTTTTAAATTAAAAAGAATAAAACATTACAAATACGAAATTTATTTTTATATTATTCCTTTTCGAATACAACTCCCCCTTGATGATTATTTTTGTTAAATGTACTAAGATACATATGGGTACGAAGGCGGGCTTGTCTTACTTTACTTCTTGCTATTTTTATTTTTTTGATCGACCGACATTCAGAGGAAAACATCACAACAAAATACTCAATTTTACCTAACAATTAGCAAGGTGCCTTTGTAAGTCAATTATTATATTGATAACTTAAAACTATCAAAAAAATCCAACTCAAGTTAACTCCATTCTATCAAGACGAGGACAATTTCGTCCTCGCTTTGGTTTGACGGCTTGCCTTGGGGTTCAAGCCGATTGCAAGCTGTCATTTTAGGTACGTGGAACGAATTTGTGGCAAATCATTCGTTCAATTGGTTTGAAAAATATGGCTCTCAATTATTCCAACCGCTTTCGAATGCAATGTCAAACCAACCGAGTTTTTTCACCGATTGTTTTCATTTTGATACCAATCTCGCTCGGAATCAACTGTCAAAAATTCCGTAAAACTCGGAGGTTTAATTGTTAAAGAGAAAAGAAGGTTAAACAGTTTGATATTAATTGTGAAAAGAATTGAATCGAAAAAATAGATTTTACTAGACGTTGCGAGCGAGTTAACTAATGCATATACACTCCACTCACTTAAAACCGATGATCAACCCTACCATTGTAGCTCATAATCACCAATGCCTACATAATAATAGTGATACAGGTATTGGTTGTAATTGTAACTGTGGCAGACTGGAGGTGGTATCGGAGCATACGTACCTTGGTTTAGTTATAGATAATAACTTCAACTGGGGACCCCATATAAATCATGTTTGTAATAAACTAAGATCCGTGTTATCCAAAATTTCCCTACTTAAATTTAAACTGCCGTACAGTATATTGAGAGTTCTGTACCCACATGTCACTTGCGCAATCAGTTATCGAGTTATAGTCTGGGTAGTCATGGCAGAACATTCAAAACCCTTGTAGATAAAATTTATAGATCGCAGGTAAGCCCACTAAAGGCAATTAGGAATACCCAGTTCTGCCAAGAAAAAGATGTGCGGGTTTGAGGCGAGGCTCTTTGAATATAGTAACGTAGTAAGTATGTTCACAACCTCATTAAAAATGAAGTACTTAATTACGAAATAGATAAGTTGCATAATTTGAATAATGTTAGATCACAAAATCTCCGTCAATTAGATTACTTGCCGAAATATATTCTACCTAAATGTTCCAATGTATACGGCAAACGCACATGGCAGTATATGTTACAAAGTATTCTCAACGAGTTACCATCGGAAACTCATAATGAAGTGTGTGCCAACCCCAATAGATGCAAGAGAATTGTCAAAGCATTTTACCTAAACTGTAACGCAGCACAACAATAACTGATCTGTTTAGTTTAAGGATTAAATGGGAGTAACTAGCAGCAGCAGATAAACTGCCGAGTTTTTGCCCGCTGACATAAACCTTTAAATTGTATATTATGAATTTGTTTTCAATAAATAAATAAAAAAAAACCACAAATAATACTTATAAATTAACTTTATTGAGGCTTTATTACATTATTTTTAATTAATAAAAACAAGTTCTTATAACAAAATCTGCATTACTCCAGCAATAATGGATTGTATTGCTCCAGCAATATGAATAATGGATTTAAAAAAGGTAGTTAACAAAAAAACGTAGATCATTTTTTAGTTATTTATTACCAGTTTCTGCCTGCAACTTCCTCCACATAGAATTAGCAATCTACATGTTTATCGCTATATTAATATTATATTATCAGTCGTTTCAGCGTGAAGAAAGAACAAACATACACACTCACTCATTGACTGACATCCTCACATTTGTCACAACATTCGCATTTATAGTATTGGTAGGATTGATTTTAAACTTGAATAAATCTATACTACATAATATTATAAATAGCAAAGATTTGATTGTTTGTTTGTTTGCATTGAATAGGCTCCGAAACTACTGGACCGATTTGAAAAATTCTTTCACCTTTAGAATCCAACTCATGGCCAGATTTTGTCATGTGCATACTTTATGTTCTTACCAATCGGTCTTAAAAATCGGTTCGGCAGTATAAGCATGTAGAGGTAACAGACTCCATTTCAAATGAGGAGAATAAGAATGTCATAAGCAGCAATCGTTTAGACTGCTGATATAAGATCAATGGGGCGGCTGGCCAGCGCCTGCTCCTGCCAAGCGCTGCCGCTCAAACAGCTGGTGAGCCGACGCTGTAATTCTGCACTCTGAAAATAAATAATACATAAAATTATAACATAAGACACTAACATAAAGTTTTATTTTTATTCATCTCGGGCTGAAACAAATAAATGGTATGATCATCCTCAGAAGTACGTACCTGAAATATTACATTTATAACATTTTACAGGTAACTTAAAAATTTAATGGCTGGAAATTTAAAAGTTCTACTTCTGAGGCGTATTTTTTTAAACATTTTGAAGTAAACACAAAACCATCCGTTTCATACATAATAATTACATACATAATTACATAAATCACCTATTTATCCCTTACGCGTTATATTATGTGTATGGTCTTGTTACATTAGGATTTGTCTTTCCTGTAAGTGATAAAGGTGATTTATGTATGTATGTACGAATTGGATGTTTTCGCATTAATTTTAAATGCTTAAACCCAGCAAAGTCAACTATTGAATGTTGTGCTAAGTTGTATTACCTGTAGATACGGCATGCAGCTAGTCATAGTCGGGGTGAGGCGCCACGCGTCGGGCCGCCACAGAGCTGCTGGCCATGTCCGGCGACGGCTCCTAAAATGTTAAAAATTCTTATACACCGAAATTCGATATTCGTAGTTCGTTCGTAGGTTTGAGGGGAAAGGGTGTTGCTATCAAATTGTCTACCGCTGTTTTTGTTGTATAATAATAAGTATGGGACTAATTATAATTCGTGAGAGAAAATGATTTTATGGTACGGCAAACAAGTTTGGAAACTGTTCCGTACTTCTCATACCGATGCACTGGGTGCTTTAATAAACCACTGGAAGCACCACACATTGTATATCAAATGCACTGGATGTTTATACACTAAAAGAAAGAATCACCAATCGTATATGAGTTTAAAAAACAAACGTTTATTTCGAACATTTCTGACACGATGTGTTCTATACTAATCTATTTTCGTGAGTATAATGCTTACGGAACTGCTGTAATCACTCCAGGGTTAATTCATTATTGTATTCTATCAATTTAACTATAAAACGCACAGTAAAGCAATTAAACAGAGTAAAAAATGTAAACCAAACTTACTTAGTTCGTTGATTGTTGGATTTGTGTTGGGAAGACATTGTCAAGATGTCTTTTTTTTTAAATTAAGTTTGCGTTTAGTTTCGTTCACACTGCATTTTGTATTTTAGGTTATTAATGATATTTTTTGTTATTTGGGTCTTAATATTTCAATTAACCAAAATCAAGTGTCTAATTTAGTTATTTAACTGAATGAAAACGCTAGAATTAGGGTCAATTAATTTAATAAAAACCATTCGTCACTAAAAAATGTTTGCAAAAACAAAACTTATCGGTCCATTCAATTTGTTTAGTTTTTCGCGTTTCGATTGCGAGGCTAATCGGAATCATTTTTTACGTAATACCAATGTTTCAAGGCGGTCGGAATCGGAATCACAATCGTCTTCGACGACGAATACGATCGCGAGCGAGTTACGTAATAAGCCTGCTGGTATATTAACCATTTGCGTCACTTCAATGTTTTTACTGGACATGGAAAGAATGTGCATCTTGTCGTGTATTTTTATTGAAAAAAAAATGCTTTTAGTAATCTACAAGTAATATTTACTTATGTAAACACACAATGACTGTATGTATTCCATTGTTACTTGGTACATATTAGGTATGTATTTAGTGAAAGGATTTCTCAATCATAAGATAAGGCTGATCAATACTGTTTACCTTCTTTCTAATGCGAAAAAAAACGAAGTAAGATAACTGTCTTGTAGTTTTATAGTCATACTAGCTTCTGCACGCGACTTTGTCCGCGTAAAATTTGATTTAAGAACTGATGTTGATAGTTATCTTCTGCAATAATGATTTAAGTTGCGACTTTGGCAGCTACGACCTTTGACTTGTTTATCACTATACCGCGGGAACTAAGCAATTTTATGGGATGAAAAGTCTGTTGTTAATTTAGGGTACTAGCTATCTCTATTTTAAATTTTGTTATCCAAATCCGTCCAAACGTTTGCGCGTGAAGTAGTAATAAACATACACATACACAAACTTTTGGCTTTATAATATGTGATTTTTACTAAATAAACATTTTACTATTTTTTCACAACACAAAATAGCACGAAGTCTTAAGGTTTAAACTCCCGAGAAATATGGATTTTGACAATGGCCGTGTTGGCTTTATTCTTCGGTGTGACGATTTCAGTCGACTTATAATTCAAAATGTTAATAAATAGAGATCTTTATAATAAAACAAGTATTAATTTAATGTTTGCGAGACAGGAAACTACTAATACTTGATAATAAAACAGTATCTCAGTTTATCAACAGAATTTCGTACAAGGTAGCTCTATCATTGATAATGTCGGTGATAAAGTGGGTGACAGACGGGCGAGTAAGTTCGCGTACTTACGGCTCGACGACTTTACTCGCCTGTGTGTCAGTATAAAAGTACGCGTACTTAAACTGACACATGCCAGTAAAGTCGTCGAGCCGTAAGTACGCGAACTTAATCGCCCGTCTGTCACCCACTTAATGAACAAAATGTAGAATAAATAATCACAAGGTTTGGCAACATAGCATAGCAACCACTTGTCACGTTGCGGAAATAAACAAGTTCACGGTCATTCTTAACTCGACATTGTATACGAATAGTTACTAAATACAGTTTCATAAGGAGTTCAAACTGTTGAAAATCACCAAGAGTATCGAATTACAGAGGCCTTACCACGACGTCTTAATGCGATTTAAAAGCGAGCGAGCCAACTTTGGTTCGGAACTGAATCGCATTAAGACGTCATGGTTAGGCACCAGAGACCTTATTGTCTACTGGACTCACAATCGCATTAGCATTCCTTTCTGTCCATCGGTAAAATAGGAGGATAGAAAGAGATGGTAAATGTGATCACGAGAGCCCGCGTGTTAGACAATAGGTATGCTTCCTGAAGGTAGCTTTCTTTTAAATATTCAAAATTGGATCGAAGTAAAACAATAGAACAAGTAAAGTAATAGGGCGTGGCAGAGCTAGGTATAAATCGTGTGGTAACAAACATTCTTTCTAATGTGATGACGGAAAACAGGAATACGTTTGTATGGAGAGACGGTCACCCATTGGCCACCCGAACTTCTCTTAAATGTTCATATATGATCAATGTCCTTTTATGAATGTTAAAGCTAGCTGATTCCGATGCCAATTGTCAGCCCATGCATGAACTGTCAAAATGAACACGATGGCCATTGCGAGCGAGTAGGTTAGCCAACGGGTCTCACGACATGAATGGCGGGGTGCGAGACGGGTTACCACCGCGTGTGGTCAAGAGCTGCGGTTCGTTTTTGCTTCCGTCCGAGAGGAAGAGCAGTGCTTAGTCCGGTGCACCCTGGGCATCGGTTAATGATTTCCTGGCTGATTCTGAGAGATATCATTATCCGTTGGCTAAAAGCCAGGGTGGGAGGAGTCTTTTGACCGTGTTCTACCGCACAACGTTGCCGGTCACCAGATTTTTGAATACTGTATTTATTACTTTGACATTGGCGAAATCATCGCATCGATCGATGGGGCCATATTAGAAAAAGAAGAAGACATGAATGGCTCGTACCCGGATCCGAGGTCAAGTTGACATGTCGTTATTAGATAGCGAAATTGCATCAGTTGCGCTTTTATGTTTTCCTTATCATTACAGCTAGGGAATTACGAGCCGCTGTTTCATGAGTCATGATAAAACCATGACGTTGATTAATAACTTGACATGTTTCCCTGAAAAGAATGAAAGGAAAAGTGTAGAATGCGTTGTCCGGTTTCCCAGGGCCCTTAAGGTGGACTTATGACCTGAAGGTCACAGGTCCGCTAGATGAGGTTCGCGCAAGACAGGTCTTTCGGGGAGGGCTGTGTTTAGCAGTGGACATTTGTGATGTGTTTGTGTCCCCGAAGTAGTGCGACAAACTTAAGAGGGAGATAGTTGAGTAGATAGGTGGAAACCGCGGATGGGCAAGCGCAGCGTAGGACGTCCACCAATGAGATGGACGGATGACCTGTAGGCTTATTACCTAACTCGCTCGCAATCGCCATCGTGTTCATTTTGACAGTTCAAATATGGACTGACAATTGGCATCGGAATCAGCTAGCTGGCACATTCATACAAGAACTGTGAAAATGAACACGATGGCGATTGCGAGCGACTTAGGCAATAAGCCTACTGGTTAAAGTTGAGGTGGAAGGTTTTAAATCATAGTTCTTTTATCCATTTCAACGTTAACGGAATCGCTAGTGCCCGTCTCAGTTTACGATTCTCTATTAAAAAGATATAACAAAGCCCACAAACTGAGTACTTAGGACTAAGACAAGGCAGTGAAGGCTCGAGTTACGAGCCTAGCTAACCTAGACCGCAAGTCTCGAACGTTCGGCGGCGCATGAGTCACCGCTGCCAACCTGTCTGCATGTGACGATAATTACCCGCGCGCATTGCATCAGCCTGTAATTGCAGGGTACGTGGAAGCTGAAGTGGAAAAATGTAGAGGAAAAATGCATTGGTCAAGTAAAAGACGGTTGGTATACGTGACCGCATGGGAAAGTCTGCAAATAATTTATCCTTTTTTTAGTGTTCCGTGCCGTTCACAAAGGGTTTAAACGGGACCCTGTAACTAAGACTTCACTGTCCGTCCGTTTGTCTGTCCGTCTGTGTTTCCGTTTCAGTTTCTTTATTTGCAAGCAATTGTATGTGATACATAAGCGTGTTACATGTATAAATAAGTCTCAACACAATTTTACCATTACGGCGTAGCAATTAAGATATTAAAACATAAACTTAAAACTATACTCATTCAATGTTCTACACAAGACATTGTATACATAACTAGCTTCTGCCCGCGACTTCGTCTGCGTAGAATTATACATAAAAACCTTTCTCTTGAATCACTCTATCTACTAAAAAAAACGCATCAAAATCCGTTGCGTAGTTTTGAAGATATAAGCATACATAGGGACATAGGGACAGAGAGAGCGACTTTGTTTTATACTATGTAGTGATAGTGATAGTGATGATATTCGTTGAGGTCGTATGGACACCGATCAATGAGGTACATTCTTAGAGAAACCAAGAATTTGGTACCCGGTAGACACTTCATTTCACTGTGCGTTTGTCCATCACCAGGCTGTAGGTATTTCAGGGATCGTGATAGCTAGACAATTGAAATTTTCAGATATGAGTAATGTATTTCGGGAGGGTTCTGCTAACTGGATTTTATATTCACTTGCCAAATTTGTGCGAAACCCTCGTTGCCGGTCTAGCGAAGATGGAATAGGCACCACAAACTTTCACCGGTAGTTTTACTACCCACATTGGATTGGAACAGCAGCGCAATCACTGCTTAGCAGTATTATTAGCGAGTAAGTAAGATAAAGAATAACCCCTTATTTATAAACGCTCTGTAGGCTTCTGCTAACTTAGCAATCGTTTGTCCCTTTCTGTCACTTTGGCATTTACCTTTCATAGATAAGGACAAACGATTGCTAAGTTAGCAGAGGCCTATAGAGCGTTTATGAATAAGGGGGTTGAGGTCCGGCCACACCAGTGCGTAAATAAATAGAATCGTCCTCCATAAACGTACGGTGCGGTTGCGACCGACTCACTCTTACCGTCTTTATCACAAATTGAACGTTGCCGGTGTTATTTTAGATAAAGCAGGCGTTGTTGACAGTAATACTCAGTTCCGAGTTAACCGAAGCGGCAAAACATCATCCATCGTCATCTATGTCTTCATTTGCTTCAAACGTATACTTTATTTCATGGGACATGCCCTGAGTATGGGTTCCGAGGTTCCGAGTTGCATTATAACCGACTCCACCCTTTTTAAATCACCTACCGTGAAATTCACCTATATTCCGTTTCCCACGCGACTCGAAAAAACCTGCAATTTGCACCTGTAACTGCTATAGGGAAAACTCTACAATCTGCTTAGAATTAAACGTACAAACCAGTGGGATGGCAACAAAAAATACATAAGTTGCTGTATCGTTTAATGACGTTAGGTGGCGTGATGTCCGACGTTATAATGCACCAATTAACTGCTACTAACTTGCTGATACGCGGTATGTGTTAACAACTTAAACGCCTAATGACCTGTCCATTGCTGGCTGTGTGCCGTTGCTCTGTGAAGTCGCTAATACCGACGCAGCGTTGGAAATAAAATGCATTGATTGACTAAAATGAAATATACTCGGGAATCAAATTGCAACTCTTGCTGGATCCGATAAGTCAACGTTCATAGACTTGTTTTACATGGCGGCTTTAACTGAGTTAGGCGCGTTATTAAAAGGAAGCATAGAAGTAATGGATGAAGAACGTATAGATAAATTCACTGCCGGTGATGAAGGTGATGTTAAAGGCGGTGATGCTCCGTGCAGTGGTGCACGTATACAAGTAAAACTAGATTTCTGAGCGATGGAAAAAAACGGAGAACTAGCCCGTTGCGTGACTGGCATTAATTTGCGTGATTCGAAAACGGCTATCGATGACTGTATGGAAGCAAATGGATCATTGTGGACCTAAGACTGATTTGATGAAGTTGAAGTACCTGTTTTCAGGGATTTTGATGATTTACAACTTAGTTAGCGATAAAAACAACTGAATTAAAAATACGTCTTTATTGACAGACCTTAATACAAAAAACTAACGACTTTTTTTTATGAATTACGATGAACCTCACATCAAGATTTTTATTAATGGGAATCTATTATTAAAATCACACTACTTATCATCGCCCAAAATCAATGGGTTCTCATCAACACCAGAAATAACCACAGCATATTGACCCACACTATACTTTTTCATCTCTTGCTCAAACAATATATTGTTAATAGCTTGTTTAATCATCGACTGAGTCCTTTCATCATGTTTCCTTAAAGATATAGCAATGTATTCACCAAAACTGTCACATTCATCTTTCTTTTTAGTCAAATCTGACCTTCTGAGCAAACTTAGAGTTTCTAAAATCTTGCTGTCTAAGCTAGAGTTATCCTTAACCACTCTTTTAACCCTGGTTTTAGTAAGTCTCGGTTTATGAGTTTGTGTCAATCGGAAGCGCTTTCTCGGCCTTGTTAATTCAGGCTCCATTTTGATGATGACTTCTTCTTGGACCACCTCGTGGTCTGCGTTGTCATTTTCATTGTCTGTAGATTCAGACTGCTCCAAATACTCTACTGTTTCTTCTTGGCTTTGACTCTGTTGACAAAGAAAGAAATAATTAAATATCATGGCATAGGTTATGTGACTATCAACCCATCACTATTTTGATTCTTTTTTCCACCTAAACGCCCACAATCATGCTTAACGTGGCCTTTAGGTATTGTCACCTCAGGCTCTGTCTACCCAGTAGGGGATAAAGACGAATTGTTAGTTACCTACTTCAGTAAGTGGTTGGGTAACACTGACTCAACATCCCTGTAAATGTTTTCCAGGAGGAAGTGGTTATGAGGAAGAGGAAGCTGAAGAGGAAGTATTAAGCACATAGTTTGTGGAAACGGATGAGGACGAGAAAGCGTTTAGGATTGTGTGAGAGTGACATATTACTAGTTGAAAAATAAAAAAATCGAATAGATCAAAGAACTCATTAGTTTATTTTTTAAGTACCTACCTAATTAAATGATAGAAAACATAATATGCACATAAATTTTAATTTGACAATCAAATAGAAGTGGGAGGTTTATGTTAAAGAAAATGTTCAAGCGCGCGAGTGTACATGCGATATGCGTGATTTAAGATCAAACTATAATAAATAATGAAAAACATTGACGGAACCAAATCCAACCCCCTGTTGAACCTCTTTTAAAGATTCGTAAAAAAATGGTTCAGTGCTGTGTTTTTCTTGCCTTGTTATTCAAAAAGCCTTGGTAGCCTAGTGGTTTGACCTGTGGCCTCTCAAGCAGAGCGTCGTGGGTTCAAATCCTGGGCGCGCACCTCTTGAGTTTTTCGGAATTTATGTGCGAAAATGACATTTGAAATTTGCCATGAGCTTTTCGGTGAAGGAAAACATCGTGAGGAAACCTTGCACACATCTGCGAAGAAATTCAATGGTGTGTGTTAAGTTCCCAATCCGCACTGGGCGCGCGTGGGAACTATAGCCCAAACCCTCCAATACACGGAGGAGGCCTATGCCATGAGGCACGCCGAATTACGCGACAATTTAATAATAATAAAAAAAAATAACAAAAACAACAAAAAAAAAAAGAAATTGTAGCGAATTCGGAATAAAAAAGGCTATAATAATAATAAATATGTATGTATGTATATATATTCAATGTATCAATAACTATACTGCGCTTGTAAATAGATCTATAAAGGGGCGGGTCATGACGACGGCTATAAATCAGCAATAACTGCCCGCTTGTAGCGATAACAAGCCTTCATTAGCTGCGCCTGCGTCACGAGCCCAGATAAAGCCGAGGAGACCTATATTTATACTGTTGAACCTAAGTTATCTCTCTATTGACTTCAATTGACCTAGTGCCGAACCAAACAGAGATTGCACTACGGGTAATTGGGAGCTACTAGGCAACATAACATATTATATACATACACACATACATACCGTAACGCCTCTTTCCCACAGGGGTAGGCAGAGACTTTGTTCCACTTGCTACGATCCTGACATACTTCTTTCGCTTCATCCACAGTCATCAATCTCTTCATACATGCTCGTCGGTTTCGGGTACACCTGACCTGACCTTTTCCAAAACGTCTCCTATAACACACACACACACACATAAATCACGTCTTCATCCCTTACGGGGTAGACAGAGCCTAAGGTAACAGGTACCTAGGCTACATTTAGCAAGATTGTGGGCGTATGGGTGGAAAATGGAATCAAAATAGTGATGGGTTGCTAGCCTCATCGCCTATAACATGATTCCTATTATAATCGCCCATTCCCTCGATGGGCTTTTACCATCTGCGCGGGTAGAGAAGCAACTGGTACAACGCATCTGCAATCCCTCCGGGGTTGCGGGTGTCTATGGGCCGTGGTGATCACTTACCATCAGGTGACCCACTTGCTCGTTTGCCTTCCTATTCATATAAAAAAAAAAAAAACTATGTTTTTACTTTGCTCCCAGACCAGCATGGAAGACAACATAACACATCTATAAATGCATACATACTTAATAATACATGCTGGTCTGGGAGCAAAGGGAAAACATAGAATGTACCAATTGCTTCTCTACCCGCGCAGATGGTAAAATCCCATCAAGGGAACAGGCGAAAATCCGTACAACCCGTACAACCGTTAAAATTACCGTACAACGTTGCAGACATTTTGTCACAAGATTTTTTAATTACATTTTTACTTTGACATTGGCGAAGTTGTCGTCGCTATAACGACTTGCTACGCCACAAATAAGAAGAAGAACATGTTAAAACTAAGTCAAAATTACCTCTACAATCCCGTCAGTGCTGGAATCATTCAAATGAGAGGGCAAAAACTTCATGTACGGATACAGGAACCACGTCGACCTCCCTCCCATTCGCACCTTCGCTTTCTCCCTCCGGTGAGACGCAAATATGGAATTCAATTTCTTCCTCAACTCTGCGATATCACATTCAAACAGCTTCCCCAAATCGGACCAAGCTTCGTACCTCGCCGTCTGTACTCTGTATAATTCATTATTGCTGTCCCATAACTCCGGTCTCTTGGCATATTCCTTCATCAAACGAATTACTAAATTGTTTGTCCATTCCACATCGCCCATATTGACAAAAGAGTTTGACAGCGAGCGTCCGAACCGTACCGATCAATCGGCGGAAATTGCCGAACGCTCAAACGTGACACTGTTGCCGGACACCTTTACAAAGCTTATAAAACACTGGTCAAACTATCCAACGTCTTAAACTTGGCTATTTGAGCGTATTTTACTTTTTAAAGTTAATAATAATGGAGTTAGTAACAGATTTGGCTTATAAAAGTTATAATTTGCACCAATGTGAGCGCGCTCGTACGCGCGCGACGAACGTGAATTCGTGCTCGCTCGCTGCGGACGACTGCGGGCGCGGCCGGCGGCGCTCGGGGGCGTTCGGGCGCGCTCGGCTTTGCTCGCTCGCTCGCCCCGATGTAGCAAGACGCGGAACGGACGCGTCCTATCAACAATATTATTATTAAAAAGAGGTGACATTCGCGAGTTTAAAATAAAGACGGTATTCTACGATCCTACACCTCCATTGTAACCGTTAGTTATAATGTAAATAATTGGGTATTGTTTTTAATTACTGTTTTATATTAAAACTTTAAGAATCGACCTTAAGATTAGTTCGAATACGCATTCCCGTCTGCTTCCTTTGTGAGCATTTTTATTCAGTTGCTTTGGAAATAAGTTCCTAGTTATTATGCAATTTGGAGAGCTAAGAAAACGTTACAATACAATACAATAACTCTTTATTGAACACCACATATAACAACGAAAACAGAAAAAGGTATACAGAATTTTACAAGCTAACAATAGGCGGCGTTATCGCTACAGAGCGATCTCTACGTTAACGTTATAAATGTTTTTAAAATAATCTGCAAGCCAAGTTCCTTGAAAATTGTTTAATTTTTGGCATTTCAGTGGAAAAAAATCGCGAGAAAATACTGAATTAATATCGTTTTCCGTCCCGCATTTTTAAATTTGGACCCATAATTACTGTTTTAATATTGATAAATAATCAGATAAATTGATAAATTCCCTCTTCATAGCCACGGGGAGACGTAAAATTGTGTACACACCTCGGGTGGTGATAAAGAAAGCCTCAGGCCACATTTTTAGCGCCCTCGCCCTTATCTCGTGCTACAACCTGCGATCTGAGACATGGGTAGTTTATTCCACCACCCTCGGGAGCGTAACGAACTATTATTCAATACAAATGACATTGGTGGTTAGTAAAGAATTACCTTGGTCGACTGAATGACTAGGTACGTTCCAATAAAGGGGACTAACGTAAATAAACGCTTTTGTTGAATACTTCCATGCTGGTCTGGGAGCAAAGAAAAAAACATAGAATCTACCAGTTGCTTCTCTTCCTGCGCAGATGGTAAAAAGCCATCGAGGGAACGGGCGAAAATCATAGGAATTCTGTTATAGGCGATGCGGCTTGCAACCCATCACTGTTTTGATTCCACTTTCCATCTATACGCCCGCAGTATCTTGCTAAACGTGGCCTGTAGGTCTTGTTACCTTATGCTCTGTCTACCCCATAAGGGATAAAGACGTGATTTGTGTATGTTGAATACAAACATTATTTGTGATCGTGTGATGCTATAAAACATGCAATTTATAGTTTTTCTAGCATTTCTGCCGTAATCCGTGGTTGCTTCCCTTCTCGCTCTAAAAGAGGGGCCACACGCGATCAATAGAGCCCAGAAAATAATGTGGCAGCCTATTTTGCTGCGTAAAATAATTTACTTTTAGATTTAGACGCATTAGACCCTACTTCGAACGTGACACTGTCACAGTATATATATAAGCTAAAGCAGTAAGGAAACTACGAACAAATCGGTTGAAACGAAACACGCACACAGGCGCGCGCTTTATACGGCCCCTAAGCGGACCTCGTCCACTCCGCTCAGGCTCAGGTCCGCTTAGGGGCCGTGTAAAGCGCGCGCCTGTGTGCGTGTTTCGTTTCAACCGATTTGTTCGTAGTTTCCTTACTGCTTTAGCTTATATATATATACTGTGACACTGTTGCCGTTCGTCCCTTTCGCACCTTTTCGCGCTAGCGGCTCAAAAGCTAAAGCTAACGGTTCAAATCAAACTAACTTAAATCTTGAACTTGGCTAATTAACTGCATTTTACTTTTTAAATACATACCTACCATAATTGATACTTTTTTCTTGTATTTTATTACAATAAAGAGTTATACATACATACATAAATCACGTCTTTATCCCTTACGGGGTAGACAGACGCCTAAGGTAACAAGACCCAGAGGCCACGTTTAGCACGATGGTGAGCGTATAGGTGGAAAATAGAATCAGAATAGTGATGGGTTGCTAGCCGCATCGTATATAACATGATTCCTATGATTTTTGCCCATTCCCTCGACGGGCTTTTACCATCTGCGCGGGCAGAGAAGCAACTGGTACATGCTATGTTTTTTTTGCTCTCAGACCAACGTCGAAGTGCAGACAGTTTCCACGTGTACATTTTATCTTGTGAACAATCCGAATCTAAAAGCATCCCTTCGTTTTACCTTTCTACCTGGCTTTCCCAATAAAATTACAAACGCAAATAAATCTAAAAAAAGAATTTCATTAAAATCATTGAATATCTCCCCCATTCAGTTGTGCCCTCCTGTCGGCCATTCATACCCCCATGGGGTGAAAACCACCTATAAGACCCCCGACCTCCCACAAATTTCACCTTCGCAGAGGACTGAGAGAGCTCTACTAAACTGGTAATGAATGGGAGGGGTCCTGCGACCTTTGCTTGTGAACACTTCATATGTGCACGGAGGTCTGGTTACACTGGCTGGTTATTAGTTCAGTTGGGACTGGCCTTGAGGCATTTATAGCATAGAATCAATATCTAGATAAAATTTCGTGCACTTAGTAAGATGGCTTTACTTTGTTGTGGTAAATACATACAAACATACGGGGTAGACAGTGCCTTAAATAACAAGACCTAAAGGCCACGTTAGAGGAATCAAAATAGTGATGGTATGCTAGCCGCATCACCCATAACATGCCTAAAGATTTCCGCCCATTCCCTCGATGGGCTTTACCATCTGCGCGGGGAGAGAAGCAGCTGGTACATTCTATGTTTTTTCTTTACTCCCAGACCAGCATGGAAGAGTGTGAGAGAGGTGTGAATTCTAACGGTAAAGTCGTAAAAGTAAGCATAAAAAATCAAGAAGTAAAAATTCTTAATTCATTTGATAGTAGAAAGAAAGAAGACATTTATTCCTTTTTGCATACAAATAAAAGAGAATATACACAATTTATAAAAAATAATCAAGACAAGAAAAATAGATCATGAGCGTTGTGTGTGTCTTCGCAAAAGTGAAACGGTCGCTGGCTCAGCATTACGCTGAGGCGTTAGACACCTGCAGCACTGATTTTCAGCCAGAACCGTGACTCACGAAACGTAATCTAAAGTAAAAAGAAGTAGGAGGAAGGAAAAGGAAGTAGGTACCTATCATTTGAAAAACAGCGCCTTCTCTCGTCCCTGGGGAGCAGTAGATGTTCCACGGGAGTTTGAAATTGTGTCGTACAGACACATCATTCAAACAGATGACGCTTGGCGACAAAAATTCGCATAGTAACAAGGTCACGTGACAGTTGGTAACTGACAGAAAAATTCGAAGGCTTACCCACCAGCTATGGGTGGTGTAGGGGTGCACGCATCACGGAATGACGAGGATCCGGGTTCGATTCCCAGTCATTTTTCATTTTCAGTGTCGTTTCGATTTTTTTTTTAATGTAATGCTGTCCCCCATTGGTGGATTTGGCTCATACACACATCTCTGTCGCATCCTCGTAAGTCAACAACGCTACATACAGCGTGTAGCCGAAAACAGCGAACTTTAGCCCCTCCGATTCCGCACCATTGTCCAAGCGCCATAACTTAAAAACAGTGCGGTAAGGACCCGATTACGCGCGTTGAAACTAGTGATGTACTACAGTCGATATTTTTAACTTTTTTATACGGCAAGGAAGGCAATCGAGCCAATGGGTCACCTAATGGTAAGTAAGCAGCACCACTAGTGGACCACGTAACACTAAATTGCAGATTCCTTGCCATAGAGGCTAAGAAAAAATGTTCCTTTCGCTTTACTATAATAATTCGCATGTTCACTTTTCCATTACTACAGGGTTACAAACGATTGAATTCGACTATTTAAAAAGAAAATACATAAGTAAATTAGTAATTACAATTATACATACAAACATGCCTCTTGAATCACTATCTATTAAAAAAAACCGCATCAAAATCCTTTGCGTAGTTTTAAACATCTAAGCATACAAAGGGACAGACCGAGAGACAGTGGAAAGCGACTTTGTTGTATACTATGTAGTTTAAAACAAAGTAGTAGCTACATGTAAAGAAACCCCTGAAGTGATATAATATGTCGAATAGGTACACACGGCAATATAATCAGGTAAGCACCTACGCACGCTCGCGCCGTATCTATCCTGCTTACCGAATAGCTTTGCTGTGTGTACATTATGTGTCTGTTTCACCACTCATTGTTAGTTTCCAGTTATCTTCTTAAGTATAAGTTGTCTATGATTCCGTCTCTATTTATTACTTTGAATTAGACAGAGACGTCATCATAGATAACTGACACTTAAGTAAGATAACTGGAACTTAACAGAGTCTAGTGAAACAGGTGAGTAGGCTCTATATATAGTATTGCTATCTTCTTCTTCTTTTTTAATATGCCCCTATCGATCGATGCGATGATTTAAATACAGTATTCAAAAATCTTGTGACAAAATTGTCTGCAACGTTGGACGGTAGAACACGGTCAAAAGACCCCTCCACCCCTGTCGGGCTCTTAGCCAATGGATAACGATATTCCTCAGAATCTGCCAGGAATTAACCGATGCCCAGGGTGCACCGGACCAAGCACTGCTGTTGCTGCAAATGACCACACGCGGAGGTAACCCGACTCTTACCCCGCATTGATACAAAAGTAGAAGCAGCCGGCAATGTTACGCTAATAAAAGTCGACTTTGACAGACGGGTGACAGTTGACAGTTAACATAATGGCGGTCGAGCGTTCTGAGAATCTATTAAGTGGCCATTAATCGCACAATGTTGCCAAATACGCCGTAAATACCGACAGAATGTAAATATCGCTGATGGTGCAACGCACTGAAAATGTTGCATAATGCTTATTTTAGTTTATAGTATTTTTACAACAACAGAACACTGTAGCCGTATTACAAAAAATACGTACACGGCTCCTTTTAGTTAGTTATAATTAAAAATTTGATGTTATCTTGTTTCAGATCATACATACATACACCTACACAAATCACATCTTTATCCCTCCCGTTTCAGGTCACTATAATAACATTCGTCTTTACTGGTGCATGTGTACACTCACTTGCGGTTCGTGTTTTTAAACGAGTTACTTATCCAGCAATTGACTACTTCCCAGGCCTCGGCATTAATCTACTATTCTTGGTCGACGGTCCTAGCCTCCACTCTAGAACACAGGAGCACAAACACTGCTGTATATAAGCCACGCTTTGATTAAATTTCGAATAGTGATCTAAAACTTTGCATGTCGCTGAATCCCTTCATATTGGAGGAGAAAACCAATAAAACCGGGCAGAAAACGGCGCTTAAGTAGAAAATCTTCAATCACCAACACAAACCGACATAAAGTCGAACGTCGACAAATCTTATCGACTTTCTCCCTTCAATCAATTGTCAAATGCACATAACGTAGCTTATCGCGCGCCGTAGGGTTCGGGGGCGCTCGGCAATCATCGGCAATGCTCGCCCTATCACGGAGATGCGTTTGTGACGAACAATTTATGTGACATTTACGAGTGCAAAATAGGTAGGAGCATTTTATGAGCACCCTGTGTAATAAGAGTCGGGTAGTATATGGGAAATTTTTACATTAATTTCGGGACCAGATCGTGGGTTCTTTGTTTGATTTAACGTTGTCTATTATTTAGGGGGATATTTGAATGGTAATATTCCACGCTGGTCAAATAAAGCAAATAGAATGTACAGCTGCTTCTCTTCCTGCGCAGATGGTAAAAGGCCAAGGAATGGGTGGAAATCTTAGGAAACATGTTATAGGCACATACATACACAAATCACGTCTGTATCCCTTACGGGAGACAGAACCTAAGGTAACAACCTACAGGCCACGTTTAGCAAGACAGTGAGGGCTTATTTGTAGGTGGAAAGTGGAATCAAAATAGTGATGTGTTGCTAGCTGCATCGCCTATAACACGATTACTATGATTTTCGCCCATTTCCTCGATTGCCTCGACAGGAAAAATATAAATTAACTCATTTCAGATATTTCGTAACTTTAATTGAAGGTTCAAATAATTCAATTTAAATGTAAAAGATGATAATAATGAGTTTTTGACAATCTTTAACTTTTTAATTTTAGTACCTACTCATAAAACTTTGCCATAGAAAACTAACAGCCATTCATTAAAACTATTTTATACGCTTCGTAAACATACCAGGTCAACCAAAACCTAGAAAATACAAACCAACTAATAGCATATAATTAAAACGTTGGAACAATAGCAATCACATATAGCATAAAACACACTAACCAGATTATAAGGTCCAGCGAGGCGTTGCAACCAAATCTAATATACATCCATTGTCTCTTAGAGCAAACGACAGTACCAAAAACAGACAAAGACAACGCTCTTTTCGTTCTTTTCTTTCTATAATTAAAAAAATGACGTTAGCGCCAATCTCCTTAAAGTCCTCCTTTTTAGATACGACCAACCATCTATTTGAATATCCCTCGCGAACTCTTGCTTCTCTCTCGTTTACGATGTTTTAGAAAGAGACTTTAATGTTTTTTCGTGATGAACGTGTTGCTATGCACAGACGCAGTGACCATGACGAGGGAAATGGTCTCCGCTGGGGCGTTATGGCCTGATACGCTGACCCTACAAATTTTATGGATTATTACGGTGAAACTTAACGGTTCCGAGTTTTAGTGCATTTGCGTTGTATTGTTTAAAATGCTTGCACTTTCTGACGCTACAATCGACCAAGACCATAAAAAAAACAATTAATTACGAGTATACTACACAACATTACCAAGCACAGCGAAGTTTGTTTTTCAACTCATCTTCATTCATACATACATCACGTCTTTATCCCTTACGTTACAGACAGAGCCTAAGGTAACAAGACCTAAAAGACCAACGTTTAGCATGATTGTGATCGTATGGATCGAAAGGGGAATCCAAACAGTGATAGGTTGCTAGCCACATCGCCTACATATGATCCCTAAGATTTTCGCCCAATCCCTCGATGGGCTTTTACCATCTGCGCGGGAAGAGTTTTTTCTTTGCTCCCAGACCAGGAAGAATCCTCATTGTCATGTCAGCCGAAATACGTCCACTGCTGGACATAGGCCTCCCCTTCTTTCTGCCACTCGTCCCTGTCAAGAGCATCCAAGTCGCCCGCTATCTCTGGTCTGCCTTTGCTTCAATAGCCATCTCGCGGGACCCAATGCTTGGTAATTTGGGCCCAACGTTGTGAATGCATTCGGCAGCCATGACCAGCCCAGTTCCATTTGAGCTTGGCGGTCTTAGCACCCACATTTAGAACGCGAGTTTTAGAGCGCAGTACCGTGTTCTCGATTCGATCCCTTCTGCGAACACCTAAAATGTTGCGCTCCATTGCCCGCTGGTAAATCTTGACCCTGGTCTTTTGGATTGGTTAGGATGGGAAGAATACGCATGTCAACGATTATACGCTGTTGCATCTCCATATTACCAAAATCAAAAAACATGGAGTCTTACAGAATTTCTACATATACTATGTGGTTCAAAGGCAACCATGGTCGTAACATAACTCGCCCCAGGCGAGTGCGGGGGTGAGGGCGAGAGGGGAGGGGGGCAATAAGGTACGGAACTAATTCTTGATATTGCATATTGTTGCGTTGCAAGAGGGTAAGGTCAGGGATAGGAATTACTGCTCTTATAATTTCTTTCGTTATTATGTATATTCTTTGTTCGAAGGCGAAGAGGCAACCGGGCGCCCTTCTCCATAAAAACATATTCGGTTTCTTCCTAAATAATCACATTGGAACGAATATTTTTGAACTCAAGCTTTATAGTTACCTCTGTCATGCAATTAGGATGTATACATATTCAGACGTTCACATCATAAAATTTTGATTTTGATTTTGATTTAAAATTCGGCTGTGGCGTCACAGTATCATTTTTTCCAGAATTTAACTAAGTATTTTGGATTTTTCTTATACAGAATCGTTTACCCTATCGATCCTCACCCAAAAAAGTGTCCCAAAATTTCCATTCCAGTTCGTCACTTTTTTCATGTAGGTATGTATGGAACGTGACGAACAAGAAAAAAATCCATAGTAAAATCTGGGACACATTTTTTCTTGCATGAGAATCGAGGGTAAACGATTCTGCGTAAGAAAAACCCAAAATAGTTAAATTCTGGAAAAAGTGATCACCCATCTACTGTGACGCCACAGCCGAATTTTAAATCAAAATCAAAATCAACATTTTATGATGTGAACGTCTGAATATATACATCCTAATTGCATGACAGAGGTAACTATAAAATCTTGAGTTCAGAAATATTCGTTCCAATGGACTTTTTTTTGGAAAACGGTCTAAAAGCCTTGGTTGGTTTACAAATCATAATTTATGCGTCATCTATGATATCTGTGGCACCAGCAGGGCCCATAGCAACCGCTGACACATGGTACGTGTGATCACTGGATTTAGGAACGCACGTGGCGACACGAGATGAATTACTAGGCACTAAAAACGCACGCATGCAGAAAAATGTGGAGCGGAACTGCTCCAATGAACTACATCAAAACTGTGAAAGTCATAACCATAACGTTAATTATTATTATTAGACTAGACACCGAAAATTAGAACACAGAAAAATCCGAAAAGTAAAGCTATGGCCGGGAATCGAGCCCGGATCCTCATCATTCCGTGATGCGTGTACCGCTACACCACCCATAGAAGAGTATATAAGCCATTTTTTTTTATCTGTTCCAGTGTCCAGTGATCATGTTACTATGCGATTTTTTTCTCGCTTCCGTCGAAGTTTTTTATCCCGGAAAATAGCATAGTTCCCGCGGGATAGCGATAAGCGAATTCATCGCAGATGAAGTCACAGGCAACACCTAGTGTATGCAAATATACTTACAACCTGTAATTAAATGCACTAACACTCACATACTACACACACGCACACACACACACACACACACATACATACGCACACAAATTATTTCGTATTTTTATGTTAGTCCCTTATTGTTATAACTGTCTCTAGTCTCCGCGACACAGGCCCTGAGTCTAGTGCGGAGGCTGCCGTACAAACATGTTGTAACTTTTTGCATATTATAAACTAGCTTCTGCCCGCGACTTCGTCTGCGTAGAATTATGCATAAAAACCTTCCTCTTGAATCACTCTATCTATTAAAAAAAGCCGCATCAAAATCCGTTGTGTAGTTTTGAAGATATAAGCATACAAAGGGACATAGGGGCATAGGGACATATGGACAGAGAAAGCGACTTTGTTTTATACTATGTAGTGATAGACTTTTTTACTTTACTTTACTTCATCATCATCATCAGCCTATATTAGTCCACTGCTGGACATAGGCCTCCCCTAATGACCGCCGTAGCGCCCTGTCTTCAGCTTGACGCATCCAGCATCTGCCTGCAGTCTTTCGCAGATCGTCATCCCACCTGGCCGGAGAGCGTCCTACACTACGTTTGCCGAGTCGCGTACTTTACTTACTTATGTATAAATATAGAGTGGTTGAAACCCCGCCAGACTGCCTGTCTCGGCTCATCCAATTACACCAGGGCTTCGTATTACCGGGTGATTGCAACTGCACTTCATAAGCCCACGCTTAGACTGTAATTATAATTTACTTTGCATATTACTATGAAGAATTAATGGGACATGGCTTCTTTTATCGATAGAGTCTGGCTCACGTAAGTCGGCAACGGAAAAGAGCGGCTTTGAAAATATTACGACGGCAACACAATTTCTAGAAAAAAAAGTAGCCCCAAAGACCTACGTAAATGCTCATGGGCGTTTTCAAAAAAATGTCCACATGTTAATTTTTTCCAGAATTTAAACATTTTGGGTTTTTATTACTCAGAACCATTTACCATATCGAGTCTAATACAAGAAAAAAATGTGTCCGTAAAAATGCAATAAAAGCCAGGACCAAGAGAGAGATTGAGCATTTTGGGATCTTGAACATTTATCTTCTGTTCGTTTTTTCTATACATACATCACGTCTTTATCCCGTGCGGGGTAGACAGAGCCTACGGTAACAAAACCTTAAGGCCACGTTTAGCATGATGAAGGGCGTATAGGTGGAAAGGGAAATCCAAATAGTGATGGGTTGCTAGCCGCATCGCCTATAACATGATTCCTAAGACTCACCCATTCCCTCGATGGGCTTTTACCATCTGCGGGAAAAGAAGCAACTGGTAAATTCTATGTTTTTTCTTTAGACCAGAATGGAAGAATGGTTTTTTCTATGATAATTATATATAATTAGGCTCTTGGATTTTTGTGACATGTCGTTTCTTTGTCTTTTGTTCAATATGATGTTACATAATGTTTACATTTACATACTTTTTGACTGTTATACATTTCGATAATGAGGCATTTTGAACCATTGTGTATTTAGACATTTCTACCAATACCAAAATGACCAAAATCCCTCTGCATATTGTACCGAATTTATCATGGGAAGTGCTCTGATGAACTCTTCGGATTGCTGCCTGCGGCTAAATTCCACTACCGTACTTCGCGGAACCGTCTGTCCTTCCATCCTCAACATCTTGATGGTAGGCAGTCAAGTACCGTGCGTTTTAAATGCAATTCCTTTCCTCGTACGACAAAGATCTGGAACCAACTTCCTGCTGCAGCATTCCCTGAGCGGTACAATTTAGGGATCTTTAAAATGCGAGTCTTCCTGTTCTTGAAAGGGCCGGCAACGCACCTGTGATTCCCCAAGTCTTGCAGGTGTCCATGGGCGATGGTGATTACTTTCCATCAGATGATTTCTTTCTCTTATATATAAAAAAATGACTGTTATCGTTTTAGCAAAAACTTATTACTAGTCTTACTAAAACGATAAAGCGTAACATAACCTTAAATATTACAACCGCGGCAGGTTGAGGCAAAAAATGCTTACAGAAAAATACGACCTTTTCGCAAACACCTGTCATATAGCTGGCACACATTTAGGACAAGGTACCTGCCACAAAACGGTTCACCAACAATGTATAAATCCCTTTTGAGGATTACAGTCCCTTGTGCATTGTATTTGTGAAGTAGAACGGGATCAACAGGATTTCCCTGTTTGATGTCGAGAATTGTGACCCGTTTTGGAACCTTAACACATTAAAACATAGTGTCGTAATACCTAACCGGGTAATTGAATATGGTGGAATTTACCGAGAGTAGTTTCACAATATTTGCGATATTTACCGGCTTACAAAAACGTCAGCTAATATGTAATCGTTTGTTGATTGTTTGTGGCCTTTAGGTCTTATTACCTCAGGCTCTGTCTACCCCGTCTACCCCGTAAGGGATATAGACGTGATTTGTGTGTGTGTGTTGATTCTCCATGCAGAGAAAAGAACTGTAAGCAAATGGTGACCTTGTGCAAGTTCCGTCTAGATTGCTTCAATACATACATATATCACGTCTTTATCCCTTACGAGGTAGACAGAGCCTAAGGTAACAAGACCGTAACGCCACGTTTAGCATGATTAAGGGCGCATAGGTGGAAAGGGAAATCAAAATAGTGATGGATTGCTAGTCGCATCGCTTATAACATGATTCCTGAGACTCGCCCATTCCTCCGATGGGCTTTTACCATGCGTGGGAAGAGAAGCAACTGGTAAATTCTATGTTTTTTTTACTCCCAGACCAGCATGAAAGAAATTGCTTCAATGAATACATAAATCACGTCTTTATCCCTTACGGGCTAGACAGAGCCTAAGGTAATAAGACCTAGGCATAAAAATTATAGTAAACTAGCTGTTGCCCGCGGCTTCGCTCCCGTTTTTTTTTTCTTCTATATTTCAATAGGAAAAATAGATAGTAGCCGATTCTCAGACCTACTAAATACGCATATAAAATTTGGTAAGAATCGGTAAAGCCGTTTCGGAGGAGTACGGGAACGAACATTGTGACACGAGAATTTTATATATAAGATATGTTCTGGACCCAAATGGGATAGGGTAATAAAAAATGTTGAGCTGTTGGTGTTATTCCCCCCAACCCTAAGCATGAAATTGAACAAAAGATGAAGAATGACAAAGAGAACAGAATGAACGTAATAAATAAATAAGAGAGGCAATAAGTTAGTAAGCAAAGAGTAGAACAAAGCAAGAATGATGCATAATGAAAGAAAGAACAAGTATGTAGAATGGCAGTACGAGTAGCAAAAGCGGGAACTAGCATGAAAGTGTAGAATAGGAAAAATTGACAAAATAGGCTCCGACTACGTTGAAGGTAGCGTATTAAAAAAAAAGAGATCAGGATATGTCAACCAAATGCATCATGGCCAAGAGAAACGAGGATGCCTTCCAGGACATACTGTAGACCTCGCAACCCGAGGACTCCTTTCATCACCTCTTAACCTGGATATGCATCCCGGAGCGCAGGGTGATGCAATGTAGCTTTAACAAGTGAAAGCGTTCATTGCATCAGTGGTGATGAAATTATCGGCTAATATTTAAACTCAATAGGTTACGTAACGATATTTTTTTCGTTAATCTATTTGGTTGTTTGCGTGTGGATTAATGCTCGGTAATTATAGAAGAGTGCTATGTTTTCGTTTGTTTTTTTATTCTTGCTAGTAAATCTATACATAAAGAGTACCGTGACTGATTGACTGATTAACAGACAACTCACTGCCTAAACCATTAGATACAGGCTTAAAATTTGGCAATTTTCCTTGCATATCAGGTGTAACGAATAGGTTTTTCAAATTCAAACGGGATTTTCGTTGCAAAGGTAGCTTCGCAACTATAATTTTGTCTATCCTTATACTGTTTAGGCTTTACGGTTGTGGAATTCCTTGCCTATAATCATAAGGCGCGCTAAATCTTTACCCATATTTAAATCTATGTTGAAGCACTGTCATCTTGTGCATGAATCTTGTAGCTGGCTTTTGAGGTATGTGTGTATGTGTCTATTTATATCTCCATTTATTATAAATGTGTGTTTCATGTATACTGTATTATGTATTTTCAGTAATTGTTTTTGCGGGTGGTAGGGCCTTGTGCAAGGTCCGTCCGGATCGCTACCACCATCTTACTCGCTAATCCTGCCGCTAAGTAGCAGTGCTTGCACTGCTGTGTTCCGGTGCGGTGAGTAAGACAGCCGGGGAAATTACGGGCACAAGAGGCATTTCATCTTAGTCCTCTAGGTTGGCAACGCATCTGCAATCCCTCCGGGGTTGCGGGTGTCTATGGGCAGTGGTGATCACTTACCATCAGGTGACCCACTTGCACGTTTGCCTTCCTATTCATATAAAAAAAAAAAAAAAAAAAAAAAAAAAAAAAACCTGCTCAGATCTGTTCTTTTCTCCAGCCAGTCCATTGTGGTTGCCTGGTAGAGATCGCTCTGTAGCGATAAGGCCGCCTATTGTTACCTTGTAATATTCTGTATACTTTTTTTCAGTTTCGGTTGTTATATATGCGGTGTTCAATAAAGAGTTGTTGTATTGTATTCTTCCATGCTAGTCTGGGAGCAAAGAAAAAAACATAGAATGTACCAGTTGCTTCTCTTCCCGCGCAAATGGTATAAACCCATTGAGGGAATGGGCGAAAATCGTAGGAATCATGTTATAGGCGATGCGGCTAGCAACCCATCACTATTTTGATTCCACTTTCCACCTCTACGCCCTCAGTGTCTTGCTAAACGTGGCCTGTAGATCTTGTTACCTTAGGCTCTGTCTACCCCGTAAGGGATAAAGACGTGATGTGTGTCTATATATGTATTGTATTCTATTGTGCCATTTTCCCGAGCCGTAATTTTAAAAGTGATGTAATTTAAAATAGGAGTGTCAATGTAGATAATACCCAGTTTTAAATATCAGCTTATCAGCGGAAACTACAAGCTTATGCAATCGCAACCTTGGCCTTCGTCAACTTTTCCTCACTAACCCACATTATACCAACGCCTTCATAAATACGCAATGCGCGCGCGCAGAACTTGGAAAAACCCTTTCAAAGTCAACGGACGGAGGAAGCTTCATTCATGGATTCATGACGAATGGGGATATGTTACAAAATAAGGAAAATTATTGAAATATTGTCATGATTAATACTGACCTTTGCGTTACGTAGTCACTTTTAGTCACTAAGACTCCACTGTCACTCTGTCTGTCTGTCACAAGGCTGTATCTTATGAATCGTGATAAAAAAATATGATTCCCCTACATGCCAAGCTTAAGGACTATATTAATTATTATTGTATATTATTCCATGCTGGTCTGGGAGCAAAGAAAAAACATAGAATGTATCAGTTGCTTCTCTTCCCGCGCAGATGGTAACAGCCCATCGAGGGAATAGGCGAAATTCATAGGAATTATGTTGTAAGCGATGCGGCTAGCAACCCATCACTAATTTAATTCTATTTTCCATCTATACACCCTCAATCTTGCTAATTGTGGCCTGTAGGTACCTACTTGTTACCTTAGGCTCTGTCTAACCCGTAAGGGATAAAGACGTGATATATGTACGTATGTATGTATGATCGGGTGGAAACGGACGTGACTACATGTCTGGTATATTGGGGCTGTGTTGTCGGCTGTCAAGGCCGTGTTGTTGCTTCAGTGCAATGCGCGTCCGCAGCTTGTTTGGACTCGCCGCCACAACACCGCGGCCGTTGCATTCCCAGGGAAGTGACGCCGGCGCAAGCGCAGCCATTCTAGGGATGTCCAGTGAAAAGAGTCAATGTATCGATGTTTTATGAAAATATTAAATCCGTGCTACTTGCATTGCTTCCATGCAGGTCTGGGCGCAAAGAAAAAACATAGAATATACCAGTTGCTTCTCTTCCCGCGCATGGTAAAAGCCCATCGAGGGGAATGGGCATAGGAATCATCTTTTATAGGCGATGCGGCAACCCATCGCTATTTTGGTTCCCCTCTCAACCTATACGCAAACAATCATGCTGAACGTGGCCTTTAGGTCTTGTTACCTTAGGCTCTGCCGGTAGGCGGGGGTAGACGGGGTACCGTAAGGGATAAATACGTGATGTGTGTGTGTGTGTGTGTGTGTGTGTGTGTTAAATAGAACGCGAGTCAATAAAAATATCGCTCTATTTTGAAGATTTTCGGTGTTAAAATAATAATGTATTTGGTTCAATGTGGCTCAATAATCCCACTTAATATTAGAAACGCAAAAGTTTGTGAGTGTGGATCTTTGTTACTCTTTTACGTGATAACAATTTAACAGATCTGGATGAAATTTGGCACAGACAGACAGAGCCTAAGGTAACAGGTATCTAACCTACAGGCCACATTTAGCTTGATTAACATTAACATTAGGCTATTTTTTATCCCAGAAAATTGCATAGTTCCTGCGGGATAGCGAAAAACTATTTTTTTGCAGACGAAGTCGCAGACAGCAATAATAATAGTAGCCATAGACAATACAAGTCATTTTTCCGTTCATTCCGATCTTTGACAACTTTAAATTTTGCTAAATATTCTGTTAATAAATTAAACTTGATTAATAACGTTTTTGATACGATTTTTCATATTGAGTATTGCATTGATGTATTGAGGTATCGGATCAGAACATTATACCTACCGACTAAAACTATCGATATATCGAATCAAAAATATCGATATATTTTTCAATAAGCCGACATTTGTGTGTTGGGAATGTTGCGATGACAGAATTCGTCATTCGGTAAGAATACGTTAGTATGTAAATCGTCGAACCGATTACCTCAAAGCCGTGGTAGCCTAGTGGTTTGAGCTGTGGCCTCTCAAGCAGAGGGTCGTGGGTTCGAGCCCGGGCTCGCACCTCTGAGTTTTTCGGAATTTATGCGCGACTAGCTGTTGCACGCAACTTCTTTTACTCTGTAACTGCTGACTTGCTTAGTTTATAAACTAAGCAATACTTTATTCCATGAAGCAAGAACGTCGAGATGTTAAATGATGATTTGAGTAAAATTGAAGAAAATAATGAAAATCGGATTAAAACCGAAAGAAATAAAAACTAAAATAAGTTGATTATTTAATCCTATATACTACAGTGAGACTAAAACTGCTTTGTTCAATATTCTGTCATTGTATTATTACTGTCTATATTTTACAACATTTAAAACGCATTTTAATAATATTCTTGACGTCTGAAAGTTTCAGTAGATCAAAACACACTTGTTTTATTCTGCTTTACTAATGCTGACTTACTTAGTTTATAAATTAACCAATACTTTATTCCATGAAGCAAGAACGTCGGACATTAAATGATGATTTGAGTGAAATTGAAGAAAATAATGAAAACCGGTTAAAAACTGGTTAACCGGTTTTTGATTTTGTAATGCGGTTATAACCGGTTGTAGCAATCCATAGCCAGCATACGCCATTGTACTGGAGCCGCGACTAGTAAAGCCAAGGACTTAGGTTTTCCGCATAGCTTAATTTATCTATGGTCATACTGTAAATCAGTGAGACCGCGGCCACGTGGAACGTTAACTGCATTGTTTTTCTAAGTCGATGATCGATTACGTTCAGCCGCTACTACAAAATATTTACACGCGTAAGCCAAATACACAAACACGTTATTCCGCGAACGGTAACTTGTGGCTGGTGTAAACGTCTTGCCTCACTAGTTTTACACACATACATACACAAATCACGTCTTTATCCCTTACGGGGTAGGCAGAGCCTAAGGTAACAGGTAGTACCTACAGGCCACATTTATTAGGGTTGCCAACATTTTCAGCAAAATACAGTATTTTTCAAAATAAGCTATAAAAATATAATACTTACACTTCTAAAAATGTAGTATTTTATGGAAAAAATTAAAAATAGACAAATGTATATTTGTTAGTTGTTTATTTTTATAAAATATATATCTGTTTTTCAGATTTCGTTCAGTGTTGAAAATATAGTAGGTATTTTGCGTACTATACATTTCTTCAACAGTATATAGTACGCAGGGGTACGTATTAAAATACATAAAGTTTAAAATGTATAATGGGTTAAAATACATAATGGTTTATAATAATTATTATAATGCGATTTTCTCAGAAAGTTACAAATTAACAGGATTGTTATACAACAAACCTAACCTAAACCAATCTATAGATTACGATATCAAAAAAGTTCATTTAGCTAATAGTTTTACAGAAAATTGCGTTATATATTTTGAACCATTATGTATTATAACCCATTATACATTTTAAACTTTATGTATTCTGATCCGCTCCCAGTACGCAGACTCGGAAATATAATACAGTACTATATATTATAGTACGGTTGGCAACCCTAATCTCAGTGTTTGTCAATTGTATTTGTTTTATGTTAATTTTGCACAATAAATCGCCTGTTTTCACGTAACTACGTCATTAGCTTATTTTTACTAATTAAGCAATTACCGTTTAGCAAACACCCTCCATTAGGCATCACTACGTAAACCTGTGCGTGTCTGTTTGTCCGCAGACAATGAGTTGGATGAGTGATGGGTTGCGTCAGCTCCTGGGCGCCGATTTTTGAAAATGAAATGAAATGAAATGAAATGAAATGAAATGAAATGAAATGAAATGAAATGATTTATTCTAGACTTGCATCCATATATAGAATTTACAAAATAAAATATTAAGTTTTGAAAGCGGTGAAAAAGTGCTAAATTTGAAATACGAGCAGCTTAGAAGCTAATTACGGCTCTCATTAATCTAGTGAACTAGTCAAAACTTTGATTAGAGCTATGGTTTTGGAGATACACACACACACACACACAAATCACGTCTTAATCCCTTACGGGGTAGACAGAGCCTAAGGTAACAGGTACCTACAGGCCACATTTAGCAAGATTGTGGGCGTATAGGTGGAAAATGGAATCAAAATAGTAATGGGTTGCTAGCCTCATCGCCTATAACATGATTCCTATTATTTTCGCCCATTCCCTCGATGGGCTTTTACCATCTGCGCGGGTAGAGAAGCAACTGGTACATTCTATGTTTTTTCTTTGCTCCCAGACCAGCACGGAAGATTAGGCCGCCTAAATAAGCCGCCTCAGCTTAAAGACATCAAAATCCAAGAAAGTTTTCGACAACAAAATAAAAAATAGCCCTTACCTAAGCCCTTACATAATAATCCTACCAGAGGAATATAATAAAATAAAAGGCTGTTTTGAACCTGACGCAATATTTTCGCAGTCTTCCGTCTTTCTGACGCAACCGCGCGCGACGCGGCGTAAGCGTCAGCGGGGTAGATAAGAGTCATACTGAAATAAAGGTAAATGTTGCGTGGAAGACATCGCTTTCATCACAAGTGCCTCATCAGCCTAAGCAGCTCTTGGAATTGGGTTAGTCTGAATATAATAGCCCTGTTGTTGTTTTTCAGGATTTTTGAATCATGGTTGTAAATTTTTTCCATTTGTTCAAAATTTATCGTGCCAAGAGTGTGATTAAGTGTGTGTGTGTGTGTGTGTGTGTGTGTGTGTGTGTGTGTGTGTGTGTGTGTGTGTGTGTGTTCTGCCTGTCATATCCTACGGAGCAGAAACATGGACGCTCACGAAGGCAAACATGCACCAAATTAAAGTAGCACAAAGAGCCGTGGAGCACACCACATAACAACCAAAACCATACAGAATATTACAAGGTAACAACAGGCGGCCTTATCGCTACAGAGCGATCTCTACCAGACAACCATAATGGACTGGAGAACAGAACAGATCTGAGCAGGTGGTGCAATTTAGAATATTAAGACGTAATTTATGGGAGCGGATCAGAATACATAAAGTTTAAAATGTATACTGGGTTAAAATACATAATGGTTCAAAATATATAACGCAATTTTCTGTAAAACAATTAGCTAAATGAACTTTTTTGATATCGTAATCTATAGATTGGTTTAATTTAGGTTAGGTTTGTTTTATAACAATCCTGTTAATTTGTAACTTGCTGAGAAAATCGCATTATATATTATAAACCATTATGTATTTTAACCCATTATACATTTTAAACTTTATGTATTTTAATACGTACCCGTAATTTATGTATGTATATTTAGGATGGACACATTACAAGTAAAAAAACTATATTAAAAATGAATGTTTAGATTAGAAACTATCGTTCTTGTCAAATGTGAATGGACATTTTTCAATTACTATGAGATATTGGTCCAACAATAGGCTGTCTCTAGTAAACAAATGTGTGTAAATATCAAAGGAAATAGTATTAATAGTATACATTCCAGTTCATAATTAATTATAGCGCAAAGTAAACAATTTAATTGGTATTTAGTAACGCTATACGGGTGCATTGTATGGGCAGATACTGGGCCTATCGCCGGTAACTGGTCCGAACCGGTTTAATCCATGTTACGTCCAATATACTGTTATTTTAAACGATAACACTGTTATTCCTTTGTACATACATACATACACAAATCACGTATATATCCCTTCTGGGGTAGAAAGAGCCTATGGTAACAAACTATTGTGGCTTTCATTATCTGTAATTTTAAACTCTTTGTCGGTCCCTCGTTTAATGCTAATCTCATCTACTCAAAGGTTAACTGGTGGAGATCCCTTATAGGGATAAGTTCGCCTCTGTTTCTTCATATTTGTATAAGCATTTACTTACTTGCTTACAAGACCTGAAGGCCACGTTTATCATGTTTGTGGGCGTATAGGTGGAAAGGAGAACCAAAATAGTGATGGGTTGCTAGCCCAGATTTTCGTCCATTCGCTTGATGGGCTGTTACCATCTGCCCGGGAAGAGAAGCAACTGGTAAATTCTGTTTTTACTTCCCAGACCAGCATGGACGAAATTATTGAAGAAGTTATCAAAATAAATCATAAATTCGTTTTGGACAAAATAACCTACGTACCTAATTATATAATTGCTTTTATATCAATGTACTCACTGACAAAAAAAAACAAAATTACCTCAAACAAAACTCCTAATTTCAGTTTCCCACGAACCACTATTCATACAGTCTTCAAAATTTTAATTCCCACTTTGCCTGTCCACGCGGCAAATTAAAGTACTACGAAATCCAGTATCAAATAACTGGTATTGTTCACTAGTGGCGCCACTTTCAACGGTAAAGAGAAGTTTGTAACTTTCTACTGTTCTTTTGAAAGTAAATCTATTGTAAGTTTAATGCCATAGGCAACAGAGGTCGCTTGTTTATCATTATTTGGTGGTTCTCAACCACATGGGGTACTTTTAGGGTTGTGCCGATCTGACTTAGCCGAATTTAGGGTCTCAATTGGCCGAAAACGCGTATCATGTTTTTTAAGAAATGATGATTTTTTTGTTTTTAATTTCTTTAGTTTATCTTAAAAAAAACGGTATTACATTAACTTTTTCTAATTATACTAATTCTCTTAACAAATATTTTTTTATATATTATATCGTTCGAACTAGAAGAGATCCCTTTAAGGGATAAGTTTGCCTTTGTACATCTATATATCTTATTACCAGTAAAATGAATGTGTTTTATGTACATATTTATACATACATATAAATATTACGAATGCATAAGATGACTTCGATTGAGCTTAAGACAATTTTTTCATTAAATTTTAATGATTCTTTACTTTGTTTCATTTTAATGAAAATAAACTCGGCTCGTCAAACAAAATGCATACCTATGAAATTTAAATTTTAATAACGAACCAAACCAATATTTGCACGAGTGAAAATGAGGAAATTTGATATAAAATTATGAAAATAAATTAGCTCTTGTTTGCAATTAATTTCTAAAGAACACCAATACGAAACGAATGAAAGATGAAACATTTCCTTATTTGTTTTTAAAAAACATACAAGTATCTGGTCTATGTTATATTATTTACCATCATTAAATAAATAATAAGGCAATTTTTATGTAAGGTATTAATTTAAAACGAAATAACTTTGACTGCAAGAAATTCTTTTATCGTTATCCCGCGGAACATTTTTGTTTAGTTACGTAACCCTAAAATAACTCTTTCAAATCAAAGTTTCGTATCGTTTCCCTTCTAATAATTCGGCGAAACTTCGCCGAATTTTCCCCCAGGTCATCCCTAGTCATTTAAAGTTCAATTCGTTTGTTGAATGTTTTATTCGAAACTTGTTTTCTTCGTACAATAGCTACTGTTAGATAATTATATCGAGAATAGAGTGCAACCCTTCGGCAGTGGGGTTTGTCGACAGGTCAGAGTTAGTTGAAGTGTGAAGTTCACGAGGCTCCATTGTTACTTCACCCTACGAAAGAAAGACAAACACACATATTTATTGAACAAAGGACTTTGTTAAGCTCTGGAACTATTAACAAAAAACTGGCAAGTCCGAGTTAGACTAGCTTACAAAGAGGTTGTGAACGACACTAAAAAAACAGGGGTTTACTTTTTTTTTATTTTTTTTTTAGGTTTTGTTTGTCCTTTCGGACAGGCTAAGGTCTGAGACCATACCGCCTCGTCATCAGTGTTTTTGATTTCAGAGTTGTAGATTCATTAAAACTTCTTCAGTATTTTCTTTCTAGGTTGTCACGTCAGCTAAAACTTCTTCAGTATTTTCTTTCTATGTTATTACATCCATTAAAACTTCTTCAGTATTTTCTTTCTATGTTATCACATCCATTAAAACTTCTTCAGTATTTTCTTTCTAGGTTGTCTACAGGGGTTTACTTCCATACTGGTCAGGGAGCAAAGAAAAAACAAAGAATGTACCAGTTGCTTCTCTTCCCGCGCAGATGGTACCCATCGAGGGAATGGGCAAAAATCATAGGAATCATGTTATAGGCGATGCGGCTAGCAACCCATCACTATTTTGATACCCCTTTCCACCTATACGCCATCATGCTAAACGTGGCCTTTAGGTCTTGTTACCTTAGGCTTTCTACCCCGTAAGGGATAAAGACGTGATTTGAGTATGGATGTTACTTTGTTTGAAATTAAAATTCTTCCATGCTGGTCTGGGAGTAAAGAAAACTACTAGTTCGAGAAAATCTTAGGAATCATGTCATAGGCGATGCGGCTAGCTACCCATCCTTATTTTGATTCCCCTTTATGCTTCCAATTATGGTAAACGTGGCCTTTCAATCTTGTTACTTTAGGCTATGTCTACCCCTTAAAGGATGAAGACGTGATTTATGTATGTATTGTATTACATGGTAAAAGTTATTTCAAAATTAGTCAGATTATTACAGGGAATGTTTCGGAGTCTAAGACCGATTTCTCACATGGTTTATGTAACCAGCATTGTTGTTTATTAGATTGTGTTCGTTTGCTGCCGCCGGGGCTAGCAACCCATCACTATTTTGATTTCCCTTTCCACCTTTAACGCCCTTAATCATGCTAAACATGGCCCTAAGGTTTAAGGTTTTGTTACCTTAGGCTTTCTACCCCGTAAGGGATAGAGACGTGATAAAAATAAAATAATCATTTGAAACATAAAACCGTGCGGCAAATCCATTCGTATCAACAAATATCGTTTCTACAGCGTGCAAGTTATAAATCTAATTCGATTCCTCAATTGTCCCGTATCTCAAATACTGCAACTCATCTCGAATACAAATACTGCCGATCTCGATTGATCCTTGTTTGTCGGGTAAACATGTTTACGGCTTGTTCACCAGCGTTCATGTAATCTCTGCTAACACGTGATGTGGTTATTGCTTGTTACTGTCGGAAAACATTGTAGCTATTTGTTAAATTTAAAGTAACTAAAGATTCGTCATCAATATCATCATAGAAATCATAGAGAAATCAAAGTGTAAAAGTCAAAGTGTGTCGTGTAAAGTAGGCGGAGCTGACTGCCAACCTTCACTAGTTGGAGAGGCACCATAAAACGAAGAAGAAGAAATCATAGACTATACCATCGAATGGGCGAAAATGTGAATCACTAGCTGTTGCCCGCAACTTCGTCTGCATAGAATTCCTTTATCGCTATCCCGCAGGAGTTACGCAATTTTCCGGGATAAAAAGTAACCTATGTGTTATTCCAGACTGTAATCTATCTAGGTTCCAAATGTCATCCAGATCTGTTCAGCCGTTCTGGCGTGAAAGAGTAACAAACATCCATCCATCCATACTTACAAACTTTCGCGTTTATAATATTAACTAGCTGTTGCCCGCGACTTCGTCTGCATAGAATTCGTTTATCGCTATCCCGCAGAAATTACGCAATCCGTTCTTAGAGGATGCCTACGTCATGCATGCTTTATGCATGCGAAGTTTCAGCCCGATCGGTTTAAAATTGACAAAGTTTCATACAAACTTTTTACCCCTATTTTATCCCCTTGGGGGTAGAATTGATCAAAATCCTTCCTTAGCGGATGCCTACGTCATAACATCTACCTGCATGCCAAATTTCAGCCCGATCCGTCCAGTGGTTTGGGCTGTGCGTTGATAGATCACTATGTTAGTCAGTCAGTCACCTTTGAGTTATATTTAGAAGATAGGATGTTTTAGGAGATTCTAGCAACCCATCACTGTTTTGATTCCCGTTTCCACCTATACGCCCTCAATCACGCTAACGTGGCCTTTAGGGCTTGTACCCAATCGTACATCAAAGATCGTTCTTCACCTGGGTCACCTGATGGAAAGAAATCCCCGCTGCCCAAAGACACTCATAGCATAGGCGCGTGAGGCTGCGGCTCCACTGAGGCGGAGACGAGCGGAGCGGAGAGGAGACGTGTGGGGATCGACCAATCATATTACAGATCGGAGACGAGATGTGAATTTCATGTAATATGAATGTAATATGATTGGTCGATCCCCACACGTCTCCTCTCCGCTCCGCTCGTCTCCGCCTCAGTGGAGCCGCACCCTTAAGAGTGCGTTCCTGGCCCTTGCAGAAAATAATCATAATAAAGGGGAAGACTTCCATGCTGGTCTGGGAGCAAAGAAAAAACATAGAATGTACCAATTGCTTCTCTTCCCGCGCACATAGTAAAAGCCCATCGAGGGAACGGGCGAAAATCATAGGAATCCCTCACATTCTAAAAGACGTGATTTGTGTATGTGTATGTGTGTGTAAAGGTGAAGAAACTGTTGGCCGATTTTCCCGTTTATATCAATACTTTTGTCTTCCCAAAAATAAATGAGTCGTGAATCGTATGATTTGTATTTTAATTTTACAATGAGAAATGACAACGGCTGAGTATCTCAAATAACATATTATTTTGGTCGCGTAAAAAACAATATTCTTTCTCAGACAATCAAAAATACAGAGAACACAATACCGAATGTTATTAAAAGTAACGATTGTATCGAAGCAAACACAATTTGGCATCATATTTATTTTTACTCCGAAGTTGCTATAATATGGCTATCCAAACACTTTTCGATTTTGCGAATCAAATTGCCTTTATTTGCTTTATTAGGCGTGGAGTACTATATGTATTTGTATTCTTCCATGCTGGTAGGAGCAAAGAAAAAACATAGAATTTACCAGTTGCTTCTCTTCCCGCGCAGACGGAAAAATCCCATCGAGGGAATGGGCGAAAGTCTTAATCGTGTTATAGGCGATGCGGCTAACCCATTACTATTTTGATTTCCCTTTTCAGCTATACGCCCGTAATCATGCTAAACGTGGCGTTAAGGTTTTGTGACCTTGTGGACTCTGTCTACCCAGTAAGGGATAAAGGGTATTTGTATCATTGGTTTATTATATTCCGAAGCCAAATCGATTCATTGCGCTCAATAAAAAATCTTCCTTAAGCCTATTTTAAAAGTTGTTTACCGTTGAGTGTGAGTAAACGCTGTAAACAGATTTTACGGTAAAATTTGATGAAATGCGAAAACAAAGTGATTCATACAATGATTTACTTGGCGAAGAAATTTATGAACTACATTGTGTTCTTGCGTTTCAGTTGGCAGTTCTTGAATAAAAGATTACATGTTTTAATAACTTATTGCAAACGCCAAGCGTCAGAACCCTAGGTTTATAGAACGGTAATCCTGGTAAACACTACATAGTATAAAACAGTCGCTTTCTCTGTCCCTATGTCCCTATGTATATTGTATCTTCAAAACTACACAGCGGATTTTAATGCGGTTTTTTTAATAGATAGTGATTCAAGAGGAAGGTTTTTATGTGTAATTCTACGCAGACGAAGTCGCGGGCAGAAGCTAGTAATATTATAAACGCGAAAGTTTGTAACTATGGATGGATGGATGGATGGATGTTTGTTTCTTATTCTTTCACGCCAGAACGGTTGGACAGATCTGGATGAAATGGAACATAGGCTACTTTTTATCCCGACTATAGACTATCTATGTTCCAAATTTCATCCAGATCTGTCCACCCGTTCTGGCGTGAAAGAGTAACAAACATCCAAACATCCATACTCACTTTCACATTTATAATATTAAGTAGGAAGTAGGATGTATGTATCTAGTCCATGCCAAAGAATCGGAGCTGAGTTTCAAACAGAATCGCGTTTCTCAGAGGTTAGGTACAAAAACCTTGGGATTTCCACATGAATGCTGTCAAAGAAAATTAGGTGCAAAGGTAACCGCCAGGGTGGTCCGATAGGGCTTAATCGGCAGCCGGCAAACCTGCGTCGGCAATCAATTCTTTTGTGCGGAGTTGGGAAACTCTATTCAGCGATTTTTATGCGTGGGGCATGTTTCCCGGCGATTCGGGGCTGGTGCAAGCGAAGGCTGGCAAGTTCCAAAATTCCATTTTAAAAAATCAATAACTTCTTGAGAAGAAATATAGAAAGAAAAGAAAGAAGACATTTATTCCTTTTTGCAAGACACAAATATAAGAGATAATGCACACATTTATCATCATCATCACTACATAGTATAAAACAAAGTCGCTTTCTCTGTCCCTATGTATGCTTATATCTTCAAAACTACACAAGGGATTTTGATGCGGGTTCTTTTAATAGATAGAGTGATTCAAGAGGAAGGTTTTTATGTATAATTCTACGCAGACGAAGTCGCGGGCAGAAGCTAGTAGAAAATAAACAGGAAAAATAAACACAGACATGAAAAATAGATCATCAGCGTCGTGTATGTCTTCGCAAAAGTGAAACGGTCGCTGGCTGGTTCTCTTTCCTTTTCCCTTCTCTTCTCTTCCTGTGCAGGTGATAAAATCTTATCGAAGGATGGCGAAAATCTTAGGAATTATGTTAGAGGCGTTGCAGCTAGCAGCAACTATCTCTGTGGGAAATTTCGTTAAAATCGGTTCAGTGGTCAGCGGGACAGTTACTTTCGCATTTATAATATTTATCATCAAAATCATCAGCCTGAAGACGTCCACTGTTGAACAAAGGCGTTCTTTAGAACATTAGGCTTAGCACACCACAATGAACGACAACTCGCCTGCATCCACTGGTTTCCCACAACTTTCATGATGTCGATCCACCTAGCGGGACTGCCAAGACTGCGTCTTCCATATTTATAATTTTGGTAGGGATTTATTTATTAAACAAAGCAGCTGGTCAGGGAGCTAAGAAAAAACATAGAATGTACCTCTGGCTTCTCTTCCCGTGCCGTGTAAAAGCCTAACGAATGTGTCTAACCCATCACTATTTTCATTCCCCTTTCCATCCATACACCCACAATACATACTCATGGTCTTTAGGTAATGTTACCTTACGCTCTGTCTACCCCGTGCTAGTAGGGCGGTGACACCGAGTGCTCCCGTAACACCTCACATACGACCCAATAGGGGATCCGTGTGGTTTTTACTGGGTATGCCTGCCGTCGCGGGAGCACATACCCCCGGTAAACCCGTACCGGGCGCATTTTCCACACCATAAAAAGCTATGTCTACCCCGTAAGGGATAATAAAGTGATTTATGTTTGTATGTATGCATTGGCAATCCGCTCTCGCTCAAAGCTTGAGCCGAAACTTAATTTTCGACCTACAATCGTACTTTTTGTTTAAGTTGGGCATTTTATTACCGCTGCCATTGTGCCCTGTTATTAGTGTAGAACATATCCTAACTTATAGCAGCCATTACGTAGTATCACTTGTACACAATGGAAACTTCGAGGGGTTGAACGTCGGACGTAATTCTGGCCTGAATGAGACTCGAAGTTAAAGTTTCCGAATAAATTAGGGTAACATAATAACGGCTATTATTTCTGAATGGGGCAATCATGTTCAAATCTTCGTTTGGACTGCGACTACGGACTTTGGACACTTCACAAGTGTTGTGGTTTTCTTTAGGTTTAGTTACGGTTGGTTTTAGTTATTAGTTTGTTTGGCAAGACTTTCGTGACTTTCGTGACATCAGGCTTAACGCGATTCTTTCTTCTTCTTTTTTAATATGGCTCCATCGATCGAAGAATAAACACAGTATTCAAAAATCTTGTGACAAAAATGTCGGCAATGTACGGTAGAACACGGTCAAAAGATCATAGGAATCATGTCATAGGCGATGCGGCTAGCAGCCCCTCACTATTTTGATTTAATTTTTTGCCATCTATACGCCCACAATGACGTGATTTGTGTATGTATGTGTATGTGTGTATTCATAACTATTGAAAATGTTGAATATTTTTTTTTCAGCAAAATGATAAACCAGCTTAACATGGTACTTGACGATCCAAGACGTTGTGTTCAATTTAAAACAGAGTTAAACACACCCTAAAGATAACAAACATCGAGCCAGCGAGAGGGCGTCACAGCGTCGCCACGCCACTCGACCTACCGCTGGGAAACTGTTGTTTTGGCAACGGGAAAAAACGTGGCTACTGCACAAGAAGGGTCTCGAGATAGTGAAAACAAAGTTGCTGGCGCCATATACAGGGTGATTTGGGAGACGAGCACGACCAACTACATACAGTAATGAGAATGGTGCACCAACATGAAATTATTTAAAACACCCTCGTTTTTTTAGGGGTCGTCTATTAAATACGTGAGGTATTTAGGGGGGGGAGGGGGTCGAGCTGAATCTTACTAAATCTCACTTGGGGGAGAGGGGGGTCTTGGCAAATATCACGTAATTTTTTTAGCAGAAAATGGTGTAAAACTGCGTGAAAATTTAGCTAAATCAAAGTTAAAATTACAGCAATATTTGCAAATACTTAGGCCTTGCTAGTCTTAAATAAAAGTAATTAAACAAATTGTGTTATGTTTTTTAATAAATCCAATACTTGAATACCCAAATTACAAGTATTGAAAAATCTCACGTGAGATTGGGGTAGGGGCGAGAGGGTCGAGAAAAATCTTACGGCATCTCACCAAGGGGGGAGGGGAGGGTCAAAAAATCCTTAAAAATGCCTCACGTAATTAATGGACGCCCCCTTACATGCTTTTACTTAACCTGCAATGCACGGGTGGTAGGGCCTTGTGCAAGGTCCGTCCGGATCGCTACCACCATCTTACTCGCTAATCCTGCCGCTAAGTAGCAGTGCTTGCACTGCTGTGTTCCGGTGTGGAGAGTAAGACAGCCGGGGAAATTACGGGCACAAGAGGCATTGCATCTTAGTCCTCTAGGTTGGCAACGCATCTGCAATCCCTCCGGGGTTGCGGGTGTCTATGGGCAGTGGTGATCATTTACCATCAGGTGACCCACTTGCTCGTTTGCCTTCCTATTCATATAAAAAAAAATGTATATAATGAGATTATATAATGAGTTTACTGTGGCAAAAATTAACTAAACACTATGTTCAAAATAAACCTACACCTAACCAACTTAAATTGCAAATAAAACACCCCTCCCAGGTCACTGTCACTGCACATTGTGCAAAAGGCTGGCAGCATTGCCGCGTTGAATCGCGAGGCTAATTATTTGCCCAAAATAGCTGCCAGCCCGCTGGTCACCAGAAGCATCTATCAGGCGCGTAGATATTTCCCTGGATATATGTAATTATGCAAGTATGTTTGCCGTTTCGATCCGCAAGTGGCGCTGCCAATTATTCCATAGCAATTGAGACGTTTACGTGAACGCGTTCGAGACGTTTTTATATGCGCTAACTTACACTAGAGCAGTGGTTCCTAACCTGGGGGTAATTACCCCCACAGGGGTAAAACGGAGATTCTAGGGGGGTAACACGGGAGGGCACGAAATAGTATTAAAATAGCAATAAATAAAATAATAGTACGGTTAACTCCGAGATTTATATATTACTTTACTTACTAGTTACCTAAACGTGCAATTTCTTACATAATAAACATATTTTCGTTCGAATTTGTGTGGTTTTAATTATTTTAAATTAGCTAGGGGTAAACTCCATTCCCATACTTGTTCACAGGGGTAGTGACATTGAAAAGGTTAGGAACCACTGCTCTAGAGGCTCAAATCCTTATTTTCAAGTAATTACTAAAAGCCTGTGTATTTTAAAACTTAAATATTGTCTCCGGTATTTCAATACCATTATTTACACCGAAATCGCTTTCGTAACCTCTTATTTTTGGTACGAAAATAACTTATCGGCTTGCAATAAAAGCTACAAGTACGGTTGATTTTATTTTAGGTATTTTTGATGCGCCTTTTAACTTTAACCCGTACTTTTCAAGTTATTTACGATATAAATAAACATCGTATCTGATTTTATCTTACTTAAGTATGTATTAGTATTGTAAAAGGATGTGCGGTCTGTTGGTTCGTTTGCATTGATTCCATTTGCATTTACTTAGATACTTTTACATGAAATAACTTCTGTTTCTTCTATTATTATTGTGACATCCTATTGAGTATCATCACTACAATGTACAATACAATACTATGTCATAGTATAAAACAAAGTCGCTTTCTCTGTCCCTATGCCCCTATGTATGCTTAATTCTTCAAAACTACACAACGGATTTTGATGCGGTTTTTTTTAATAGATAGAGTGATTGAAGAGGAAGGTTTTTATGTATGATTCTACGCAGACGAAGTCGCGGGCAGAAGCTAGTTTAAAATAAACAAAACCAGGGGCCTTGTCAACCTTACCATGACGTCTTAATGTCTACGTCTTATGGGCTTATGTATGTTTATTTTATTTGATGTTTTGTGATTGTCATAAATAAACTTTTTTTCTTTCTTTCTTTCTTTCTTTCTTAATGCGATTCGATTGCGAGCCAAAGTTGGATAGTTCGCTGTCAGATCCATACTCGAAGATGACAGCTAAAACGCAAAATTGACTCGAAATTGAGTCGCAGTAAGTCGTCATGGTTAGACCCTGACTCTACTACTAAACATATTAGGTAGTAGTTGCTCGCGACTCTGTCTGCTTAGAACCCGCTTATCGCTATCCCGCAGGAACGGCAATTTTCCGGGATAGAAAATGTCTTATGTTCTTCCCGGGACTGAAACTATGTCTATACCAAAGTCCAACAAATTAGTTCAGCGTTCAACGTAAAGAGGTTACAGACAGACAGATAGGTATATACTCTTTTGCATCACTTCTACTGTCTGTCCCTATGTATTCTTAGATGATTAAAACTACGCAAAGAATTTTGAAGCGGTTTTTTTAAATAGTTAGAGTGATTCAAGAGAAAGGTTTATATGTTAAATTTTACGCAGACGAAGTCGCGGGCAGAAGCTATTTATAAATATGAGAAAAGATTCTTCGAACGCACGGTTGATAAGGATCAGAAAGATGTGGACGAGCAAAGCCGCAGTTAAAGACTAGTGTGGATACAATAAAGAAAGCTTAGCGTTCTTTGTTTGCGTGGGCAGTAAATTCGGCGACCCGCGGGTTCAAGCCATAGAGGAAGTATCCAATAGAGGAGAATTGTCATACATTTCGAAAAAAAATCACAAAACCACGGTTCTTGTAGCACTTTTTTTTGCTGAGCCCAAAGTCGAGCATCGAGGTGGGCATAGGAATCATGACTTTTATAGGCGACGCGGCTAGCAACCCATCACTGTTTTGATTCCCCTTTCTATACGCCCACAATCATGCTAAACGTGGCCTTTAGGTCTTGTTACCTTAGGCTCTGTCTACCCCGTAAGGGATAAAGACGTGATTTGTGTATGTGTGTGTGTGTATGGGGTGTTACTCAGCCTTCTAGGCTGGCAATGGATCTGCAATCCTTTGATGTTACATCTGTCCATACATTCATATATTAACCACGTCTTTATCCCTTACGGGGT